>KL647307.1:651945-804541 GCA_000727475.1 Sarcocystis neurona
ATGTGTGTGTGGTATATATATATATATATGTGTGTGTGTGTGTGGAGTATATATATATATATGTGTGTTGATATATACATATGTATATATACATATATATATGTGGATATGTATGTGTGCGTGAATATATGTGTGTGTGGACATATAGATATATATATATATATCTATGGATGTGTTTGTGTGCGTGTATATATGTGTGTGTATATATATGTGTGTGGATATATATATATAGCATGTATGTGGATATATATATGTGTGTGTAGTGTGCGACGTGTGTGTTGTTCTGTCTTGTTTTCTCTTTTTGTTTTTCTGTCAGTTTTCTTCTTTCTTCTCCGTGTTTACAGACATACAAGAGATGTGTGGCTGAACAAGAAAGTTGTCGCCAGATAATAGATGGAACTCCACATTCAAAATTAGATGTGCGGTCTTGGTGTACATTCATCTCTTATATCTGTAAGATGGAAGACGTCAGCCTGTATATAATGGGTGTAGTGACACACGTGAAAGATTTACCGCTAGCTGGACCGTAGATATAGTGACCTGCCAGATGGAGTATATACGTAGCGGCGTACAATAGATATGGAGCTAGAACACAGGTATGTATGGAGCTCTATAGAATAGGTAGCTACGTAGTTGCTGCAGCTCGATCGATAGTAGGGATGTACCCGGGACACATACATATACGTAGATACACCTATTGATCTGTATGTATTCACACATAAATCTCTCCGCCTATATGTGTGTGTGTCTGTATCTAGTGTGTGTGTGTGTGTGTGTGTGTACATATATGTATATATATATATATATATACGCATATCTGTGTAGTATATATATATATATGCGTGTGTGTTTGCATGTAGATGTAGGTCTCTATCTGTGTGCGGTGGGTGTGTGTGTATATACGTAGGTATACGTGTATGCTTGCATATATATATGTGTATGTGTGTCTGCATGTGAGTATTTCGTTCGCTTCCCTGTATTTCTGTATATTTATCTCGATGTGCCTGTATCTCCTTGTACGTTTGTATCTATACGTGTGCGTATCTCTATCTGTATGTATGCATGTATATATACACATGAGTAGCTACATATGTAAACCTGTATCTATATATTTAGATGATTCTGTATCTGTCGGTGTCTGTATCCTTATGTGTGTATTTATATTCATATATGTATCTCTCTATCTATCTATATATCTATATATCTATTCCTATATATAAATGTTTATATATCTATATCCGTGCATGTTGGTAGCCATCTACATCTGTATGGGCGTATGTCCATATATGTATATCTTTGTCCGTATGTCTATATCCGTACGTATATATATAAATACTTCTGTGTATCTATATCTGTATATGTATATCTATATATGTCTCTGTCTCTGTCTCTGTATATCTATATGCATGTGTGTATATATCTATATGTGTATATGTATATACGTGTCTATATCTAGGTCCATGAGTATATCTATATACATGTGTATATCTATATATATGTGCATCTACATACGTATATATCTGTATATGCGTACATACATACATATATATATACATATGTATACATGTGTATATATGTATATGTATATGTGCGTATGAATGTGTACGTACGTACGAGCATGTTAGAATGTCTTCGTGTTTACGGTGAAGCGGTGAAGGCCCGTTGTGGCTAGCTGCAGGAAGTAGAGATATATATATGCGTATGTACATGTATCTGCCCACGTACAGCTTCTGTATATGTATGTATAGATGTATAGACGTATGCGTAGGCCCCCTCTGAAGTCTTATTCTCAAAATTACATATATAAGTATATACGTACGTGCATGCGTTCCCTGTTACCTATGTCTACATATATATATATATATGGTGACATATGGTGTACGTATATGTATATATGTAGCACAGCGAGGTGCACAGATACAATCAATGTGTATATGTATATAAATGTTTCTCTTGCCGGGTGTTGTGTATACGTGTGGATGTATACACGTATATAAAAAAGAAGCACTTGGTTTTCGCTTCTTTGCTTTGTTGCCCAGGGACTTTCGTATTTAGATATGAAGAATCAAATTGTCCTCGCCTATCTAACGTATCTGAGCTACTACGTCCTGCTGAAGACGCACGCCATCCCTATCGCTGACCACCCGGTAGTTGAACGTCTTGTGGAAGCCCGGCTGCTGCTCGAGAAACTTCGCTTCATTGACCAGCGTCTGCAGCCGCAGATCAACCAACTGCTCTCGGGTGCTGCAGAGGCAGCCCGAAAGAGCAGCAGCAGCAACAGCAAAAAAGGGACAGGTGAGCTGCGTCGGGCGCCTCTCGACACGTGTACGGGTCTCCCAGTAGAAAAGGCAGGAAGAAGAGAGGGAGCAACAGCAGCAACAGCAGCAACAGAAAAAAAAGAGATATGGACTTCTTTTCCCATGCGTTCTTCTTCGCAATTGGACGTATGCAAGTCTACGCGCGCTCCTCTTCAGCTTCTGTACCCCTCCACATACAAGCAGAAACCTTCTTGTGTCCGTGGGTGTACATATAGCAACAGGTGGACTATCCACAAATCATATATATATATATGTATATGTGTGTGTGTATATGTACATATAGAGAGAGAGACTGCGGTGTATATATATCCAGGATGTATATATGTGTAGATACATAGGTGTAGAGAGATAGATTAGCGTGCATATGCATACAGGCGGCATACATATATATATATCTTTATATGCATACAGTGAGAGAGAATACCATCTACATGTATACAGGCGGCATATATGTATGTATATACATGTATACGTATATATATATATATAAAGAGAGAGAATACCATCTATATATATGCAGGCGGCATATATGTGTATATATATATATGTATCACCGTGTACGTGTGTACAGGCGGCATATATGTATGTATTTACATATATATATATGTATACATATATATACGTAGATTACCGTGTTTATATATACAGACGGCATATATGTATAGATTTACATATATATATATATATATATATATATAGGTAGATTACCGTGTTTATATATACAGGCGGCATATATGTATACACATGTATAGTTTACCGTGTATATGTATCCAGGAGGCATATATGTGTATATATACATATGTATATAGATTACCGTCTACATGTATAAAGGTGCAATGTGTGTGTAGATTTGTGTATACATCGTAAGTGTGTCTATACATATCCTTGCTTTTTATCTGTGCCAACGTCGAGACAAGATATAAACGTGCGTACGTGTCCTTGTAGATGGGCAACCGAACACATCAAAGAGACGTATATCCACAAAGGTACACGTATATGTAGGTGAGGGTATATATACATTCATATATGCATATATATAAACTTGTGTATGTGGGAGTGTAGATGTAAGTCTGTCGAGGATTGCATGTGCTGCACGTACAGCGCAGGGCGCGCTGCGAAGATCCGCCGAGCGGGCGGCAGGCGATGGGGTCTGCAGCACCCGCCGGCTCGCGCATCGCAGAAGTTCCCTGTGCTCTTGGTGTATATACGCATGTTGCTGTATGATAGTGACGTGGGCATTTTGCCTGGAAAAGAGCTGGCGAACTTCGTGTCCGTATTTGAAGACACACATATACACACACACACGTCTATAAGTATAAGGAGAGAAGAACCGAAAGTTAAGAAATTGCCGGCAAGAGGTACATCATAGACGCAGTGGCGTTTCCTCGGCCTGGGTGGGGCGCGCCCAGCTGTTGCGTGTATGCGCGAGGGGACAGAGAGAGGCAGCCCGAGCGAAGAGCACGGGGAAGAAATTCTGTGCGACATGGTCGTACACGCTCACAGATTGTTGAGATTCTCTGCTGATACTTATATACATGTGTATGTATATATACGTGTGTGTATATGCATATATATACGTACATATGTATACACGTATGCGTGTTGCGGGTGAGTTTGCTGCTGTGCGTCTTGGTGGGGGGTACGCGATTAGTGGCGGCGGAGCAGGCCATGCGTCCACGACCGGAGAGGTTGCTCGCCGTCGGGGAAGAAGAAGAAGAAGAGGAAGACGAGGAAGCACGTGCTGGGGGAGAAGCAGCTGAGGACGGCGGTGCAGCGAGTGAGGAAGAGGAAGACGAGGCGCTGCCGCGTGGGAAGCGACAGGAAGAAGAAGAGGCGCAGGAGCAGCAGCAAGGCATCTATCGACCACCGAAGCTTTTCCCGATGGAGTTTAGTGGCGACCTGGTAGGCAGCAGCAACGTCATGTGCGTCAAGAAGGAAAAGAAGATAAAGTCTGCTTGACTTGCGAACAGGTGTATCTGTGTGTGTGTGTGTGTCTCGAAATGGGTGTTTACGAAGAAATCAACATACAGCAGACGCGGAACAGACGTCCACATACGATCCTGAGGCTGTCGATAAAAGAAAGGTTGCTGCGAGGACGGAAGGGGCTCCACATTTCTGTGTGCAAAAACGTCCGTATACCACCTCCACTACCCAGAACAGGTCCCGTATATATATCTACGTGTATACATGGATGGACAAGTATGGAGAAAAAAGTACAAGTGCAGGGGATGTGGGGGCTTCTGTCTGCCTTATCGTGCGTGAGTAGTCGCCGGGGCAGCAGCAAACGTTGCAGGTGTAGACGGCGTAAAGGAGTAGTCCAGCAGAGGCGCGACCGATCAGCAGCAACAGGGAAGAATCAGAGGCGTTCTACCGGACACTGGCAAAGTGCATGTCGGTGTGCATGCAGAAAGGGAAAGTGGCCCGCCCATGTCTGCCGGCTTCTGTTGTCTCCCAACGTCGCGAGGAACGCGTCTGGAGAGCAGCAAGAGAGAAACAGCCAGACAGCAAGAGAGAGGGAAATGTGATCTGCTCGTGCGTGCTGCTGTCTTCTTTTTTGTGGGCGTTGCGGGGAAAACGGGTCCGGAGAGCAGCATAACAGGTGGTAGAGAAGAGAGGGCTTTTGCGAAGAACTCGAGAGGTTCACCTGCGCGCGCATGCTGTGGCTGTGACGCTGTCGGTGGGCTGCTGCAGAGGGCCACGGGGAAAGAGAAGGCAGAGAGAGAACTACGCAGAGCTGCAGCACGTTTGCGCAACAGCGAACTCGTGCGGGCGGTGAGGGAGCAGGTGGGAGAGACGCCGGAGGAGCGTGGTATTGAGCAGTGGATCGAAGTGCAGCACGCTCGAAAGAATGCTGCTGCCGCTCTGGCCAGACAGAAGGCGAGGGAGAAGTACGAAGAGGAAAATATGATGCGTCTCGCCACCAGCAAACGCGAGAAAAAAGGTGAGCTCTCCCCTCGCACGCACATTTATAACCATGTACATGGGTGGACGACGTAAGAGTGAGATCAGCTGGGTGCTGCGTAGGTGTCTAGCTATGATTTGTGTGTATGCAGCAAGAGTAGATATCTCCTACTGAAACGTCCTACACGTGCATGTGGGTGTCTACATACATATATATATGGACAGGTTAAGTAAGCACGGTGATCCGGCGCGGGTACGAATGCATATATATGCGTAAGCGTATAGAAGGATATGGATAAACAGAGGACGAAGAAGTACAGAAAAATGTGTGTGCGCAGCAAAACATTCAGATGTGTGTGCGTGTACACTCCAGCCAGCTTGAGGAGCACGTACTGCGAGGCGCGCGCGCTGCGGTTTTAGGAGTACGCGATGGGTTGACGGCTGTACCTAGATGCTTCCATCTGCTTTGCCAAGGACTCTTTTTTACGTGCGTGTACGTATGCCTTTTGCTGCAGCTGCGTGTTTGCATGTGCTGCGCGACACGTATATAGCTGTGGCAGTGGCTCAGCACGTGGCAGAGAAACGACCACCGCCTTCGCGCCACGCTACAAGAACGAGTGGCATTCCTGGCGAAGTAGCTTTGCTGCGTCCGTTACCACACCGCTGCCTCTGTGTGCGTGGGTATCTGTGGCTGTACGTGTCTGTGGCTGGGCATCCAGAGAGACGCGTGTTTCGATAATATATATAATATTTACAGCTATGCGTATATTTGTGTGCTGCACACGAGTATATGACGTTTCTGCAGCGGGTGTTTGCCTTGTGTCTGTAGCTGTAGATGCGTACTTCGCGAGTGTTCTGCGGGATGGTGTATGCAGAGCAACACCTTGCCCGCCAGCTGGAGCAACAGCAGCGGCGAATGGCCGTGGGCACGACTTTGGGCGAGTTGACGGCGTTCACCGAGTCTGCGCTCTCGGTAGCTGGCACTGCCGAGGATGACGATCCGACGCTTGCGAAGCTTTCGAGAAGAGGAGCTGCAGCAGCAGCGGCGCGTGTCTCCCCGCTGACCGCGTATCTGAACGCAGCCAAGCAGGCCGCAGAGGCTTCGAAGAAAGCAGCAGAGTTCGAGCAGGCCGACCGAGCGATCTTCTCGAAGCAGCAGCAGCAGTGGGCGGCGCTGCAGCAGCAGCAACAGCAGCAGCAGCGGCGCGAGCAGCGTCAGCAACATGCAGGAATAAAGAGGAAAGCCGGGTGAGCGGAACCGCCGTGGAACGCATCAAAGCAGAGCAGAAGAGAAAAAGACATTCCTTGTGACACGTACAGGCAGCTTGCCTGTGCGCACACCTATGTGTTCACACGGGTACGTACGCGTGTACATACATACATATATACACACGTCTATATACATATATGTGTCTACGTATGCGTCTATATACATATGTGCGTGTGTGTGTATATTTAGGATGTATTCATATCTGTAGGTATATGATGGATGTGTGGGTATTTGTTTGTGGGCTATGGACTTCGAGCACATGCGTAGATGTATATAAGTGCCTGTACGTATGGCTGCGTCTAGGGATGTGTGGACAGTCTTTTTGATGGTAGCTGGGTCAGTCTTCTTCTGCGTACATCTGTGTGCCTCCGGAGTTCACACGAGAGAGGAAAAAACGCGGCAAAGACATACGTCTTTTTCTTCGTCGACGAATCTGCAGCAGTGCTGCAGTGTCGCGAAGGTGGAGGGAGCAACAGAGACGCGCCGCTTGGCGGCAGCGCATGAATCCGCCCGCCACCATGACCACCGCTGAAACATTGATCGGCATACCTATACCATATATACATGTATATATATATATGTGTGTATGTAGTGGAGTGCATATATGTGTACACACGCACGTATACATACGCGTTAGAGACACAGACGCACAAAAAGTGAGACCGAAAGGTGGAAAACAAGTCGACGTCCACGTCCGCTGCTTCTTCGACAGGGCTGCGCACCGGTTGATGGTCTGTTTGGTGAGTGCCTGTGCGCCTCCACTCATTTCTCCGCTTGACTGCGCATGACGTGCGGGTGAATGAATTCGCTTTGTTTTTGTTTTGCTTGCCGTGTCCGTGCTCGTGCACCGGTCTCCCCTTCCTTCCTGATGTCTCTTTGCGGGCCTTCCTGCTTCCCAGTCTTTCCTGTCGCCGCGCGTCCGTACCTGCTGACTGTTGACACGCCACAGACGGGGGCATGCTTACGCGGAAGGATAGAGTTCTCTTGCATCGTCTTTTACCGACGCCACGGTTGAACGTAGCGGACTCGGTGTCTCGTCGGACACCTCTCTTTTTCTCCATACATATATGTATATGTATATGTGTGTATGTATAAATGTGAGTATGCAGACGTATGTTTGGTTCCCGCGGTTCTCTCTCACGTTTGCATGCGCGTCTCTTATGCGTGTGTTTATATATATATAGATATACATATATGGATGTTTACTTATATATATATAGGTAGGTATTGTGTACATATGATATAGGTGTGTAGATCCATACATGTGTGTGAGTACTTGTATACTTTTAGGGACTCATGAATGCCCTTTTTGTACTTCTATGTGTGCCAGTCTTTGGACTCACATCTGTATGTGTGTGTGGTTTCCTACGTACGTGTGTAGATGTATGTGTTGCGTGCACACGCGCTGTGTTGCTCTTATTTCTGTCAGAGACGGCGACTTGCTGGAAGCGGCAGAAGCAGTGCGGGCGCGGGCGCGAGAGAGAAGAGGCGCGGAAACAGCAGAGGAACGAAAACCGCGAGAGAGCGATAAATTTGAGGAAGAAGGTGACGCGGCGTTTGCGGAGCTGCTGCAGGTGCAGCAGAAACGCAAGGAGATGAAGAAGCAGCGTCTGCAGGAGAAAGCGAAGCTCTTCGTGCCGGAGCTCCCGGAGGAAGTGGACGGCCCCCGCGGTACGTCGCGAACACATAGCGACACCAAAAAGAGAGGAGGAGGAAGAGAGAGAAAACCAGTGCATAACACTGTTAGATCATAATGGGCTATTAGAATCTTCTTCAGAGAGATCTCACGTATATCCAAGAGACAGGAGTGGCCTACGTGAACACCGAAGGAATACGTGGTGGATATGTGTTCTTGAATTCGCATAGTTTCAAGGACAGATTCCCTGCTTTCGGCTTCCCGTCCTTCCATAGAGGGTCACCCGTTCTGTTGCTCTTTTTTACATGAGTCAATCATACATTCCCACTCCACTACGGGCCACTGCACGCATCATTGCTGCGCCGATGTGGTGGGAGTGACGCAGGCGCATGCGTCTGTGTCCATACGCGACGTACGTGTGCGTCTCGCCGTCTCCGGCTTCACGTATTGCTCGCTCGCACAGCTCACCAGAAGAAAGAGAGAGTCCGCACTTTTCCTGACAATCCTGATAGTACACGGTGAATCAAAAGGATGTGTTTTATGTGATCCAGCGGCAGATATGTGTCTGTGTGTGTGTGCTTGCCCGTACATGTGGAAATCTGCATTTCCGTATCGACACGCGATTGAGATTGTGGTGAGATATGTGTGTGTGTGTATGTGCCAGCACTAGCGGGCAACCGCGCTTGTGGGAGCTTCACGTGGATGCCGACCTACTCACACGTACACACATAGTCTGTATATACACATCCATGTTCACATCCGGTAGTACCTGTGTCACCACACGGGCGTGTCTCGAAGGCAGCACACATACTGAGTCCCTTTTCTGTTTCAGCTTCCGTACGACTATCATTTGCTGTGATATCTGTCGTGCTACTGGCCACGTGATGGCCCGTGTGGTGTGGATTCAACGTTTTGGCTTTGTCCGATGCGTGCTGTGGTGTTACTTCGTCTAGCATTTACGGCCATCTTTTGGGCATATCTGTGTGGCTTGTCGTCTGTGGCACCGAACCCGCGTGGTTGCAGGTACTACGCGGCAAATTCTGAAGAACAAAGGCCTGACGAGGAAGAGGAAGAAGTTTGAAGGCAACGCCCGTGTGCACAACCGCATGAAATTTGACAAGAAAATGAAGAAGCTGAGGGTAAGCCTTCGACACAAACGCACTGTGTCAGCCGTCTGTACACCGCGGCACGGTGGGCGGTTATCTACGTGTGGGTGCGGCTTTGCGTGGTACGACGGCAAACTTGACAGGCCCTGAAGCTTCGGTTGTTTAGGAATAATGTGGCTACATGTCGTCTGCTCTATACTGGAGACGGAACACGTCTTCTTTAGCTCAACGACCAAAATCGGGGAGCAAACAGAGGTTGTGCAAAATATCTTATTCCGAGTGTCGTCGTGGGGAAAGGACTTCAAAGAAGCTACCTGCCGGGACGAGTAGGATCAATGTATACGCCTAGTGTGAAATGTAAAATGGCAGCGTCAGTGTATGCGTGTGTTAAAATTGTTTACGTGTTATGAAATATGTTTGTATGTAGGCTTATATACGTTAAGCGAGTGGAAGTGCGTAATTTATCCGAGAGAAAAGAGGCAGTGAACGGCTCTTTCGGGGTAGTGTGGGTGCCATTGTGTTGAATGTTTTTAACGGGTTCTGTTACACCTTTTTTACAGACAGGAGTTCAGGTTCCTACTACATAGTTTTTCAAGTAATCCGCGCCGGTGGGATGTTGAGTGGTTCACTTTGATGTATTACGCCTTTGGTGGTTACCGGTTCACATAAGGAGGAATAACTGATCTTTGCAAGAGAAACAGTCAGTGTCGGGGGAATGAAGGACAGCTGTAGAAGGACACGCGTTTATGTGTCGTGTGTCTTTTGTAAACGTGTGTAACGTGGAAGTTTACGATGTGCCTTTCTCAGACTGGTGACGGAATGTGCTACGAAGTTCTCGACAGCGTACTGCCCTTTCTCGTTGGTGATCTCCTCTTTCAACAGTGTGCTCGAGTACTGCGACAACGCGTGCCTGTCGTGCAGTATCTGAAGAAATAACGTCCGTAATGCACCAGTTCCTCCAGTGGAACAAGACGTGTGGCGAGTCTACTTTTCCGTGCAAGGTGACAAAATTGCGCTTTGGTGTTCGTTTTGTCTTGCTGCGTGCAGACGATCCGGCCCGATGTGAGACCCGCAGTAGGGAACAGCTACATGGGAGAAGAGTCTGGTATTCGCGCGAACATAAAGAAGTCGCTCAACCTGGCCTAGCTGCCACGTTCTGCACACGCTTCATATTGTTTTTCGTACGATGTAGCGCTCGCGAAGAGGTGCAAAAAAAAGTGTATATCTGTGCTGCACGCATACGGCAATGTACGTGGTTCCCAGGGGTTCTCAATATTATAGCGTCCCCAGTGCATGCGCGTGCCTTGCCACGGAATGTGTCTACGTACGTTTTTACGCGTGTGTAAACGTGGTTTTTAAGTGTGTTGCATTTTTCAAGAGCGCGTCGTCTTGTTTACGGGGACATGGAATTCCGTAGCGGACCCAAAAAAGTTATTCCTGACCTAGTTTGTCCCGTTCGTAGCGATGAATGGTGAAGGTCCGTGATTCGCTTGGGACAATGATAGATTTCACCCGTCGAATTTCGTGGTTGATCCACAAAGTTCGCGCACTTCCAATGTGACGAAACTTGTCGATCGGCATCGGACGGGTGAAGGTCTACCAAGTGCGCATGGGCAGTACACCACTATTTAAAGTGCCCCGCACTTTGAACAACCGCAGGTTTGCAGCGGAACCCTGAGGAGACTTTGACACCGTCTCTAGGGTGATAAATTGTCCGTGGCGACCTGTCACAGACTGCGCGTTTTCTCGGCGGACCACACGCTCATAAGGCGCATGTCTTGTCACCACTGAGGACCTCATTATGCTGCAACGTAAACAGGCCCACCACAAAGCAAGCTGAAGCATCAGCAATATGGACCTCATGGCGTCGCCGCATAAAGAAAAGCGTCACGGTCGGACCCTAGCCATGACACGCTTTCGTTTGTACCACGTTTGATTACTTCATTGTCTGCGTCATTGGTTGGAAGGGTGATGCCATAACTGTTGCAGACTTGCCTTGTACTGTTTCGCCTTTTCGGGAAACATGACAATCTTCTGCTTTCATTGATATGCAGGCACGTCTAGGTACTCTCCAGGCGTATCTGTGTATATGTGCAACACATTCGCTGAAAGATTGCCAGAGGTAGAATTAGCGCGGAAGCTGTATCAATTCTAATAAATGTGTAACACATGCAGATCACTCCAGGGCCGCAATACGTATAGTTTTACGCAGAGATCCACGTGTATGTATATTTTTCGTGAGATGTACACACGGTGCGTCGCCGTCTTTTGTGGCGCTTTTCACATTCGTAGAATCCGCCACCACTTGTCAAGCGGTTCATACCTGTTTTCGGGACATCGCTTTAACAACAGAAGTGCTGCATTGCTGGTCTGTGGTGTTCCGCACATACTACGAACAGCAACACGCCACGTCACAGGCGTCTTCGCTGCCGTTTTCTTGTGGTGACGAAGGTGTACCTTTCGATCCGGGTTCGGCAACCTCGGCCACCTGCACTGAAACTTTGCTGCTGAAGTAGTATAATCTTATGCGTCCGTATGTCTTTGATTCACCACCTCAGTGACGTGAATACGTATGCCGAAAAAGTTTTCGACGCGTCTTTCGCTTTTGCAGATTTTGCTGGCTTGTGTGCGACCTGAATGCTAATATAATAAACTTGATGTCACCATCATATATCTATGAATCTACAATGACACATGTGGTTAGCCTCAACTGCGATACGACGCCACTCACGTAGTTGTCAGATGGAAAAGCTCCCACAAGTACAACGTACGTGCAGGTTCTCTACAAGGACAGATCAACCTCTTGTCAAGGTATTAGTCAACCTTCGCGTAATCTATTAAAGGTTCGTGTACAGCAGTGCGTATCTTCATGAATATATACATGCGTCCTTGCATACGTAGTTACTGATCGAGAGGAGACATCTATCGCTGCAGCCAAAACGGCAACCACAGGTTTGACACCATTAATAGTGACGCTTCTTGTGTGTGGAAATCGATGTACTTTCAGTCGGGGATTGAGAGTTATGGTTTTAGCACGAGCAGAGGCCGCCGCTTGCTTCCGACACAGAATTCCTACGATCGGCATGGTCCTCGCGTACATCGTGCCTGTGTAGGTTGTGCGTGTCGCACACTCCACTTTATTTGCGGAGCTGCACAGGCATTCATCGTTGCCGCCGGGCAGTGTCGTCGTGCCGTTGTGGAAAATCAGCGAAACGTAGGGTGCACTACAGTGCGACATAAACATTTTCAATCTTTCTGAAAGATTTTCAATCTTTCTGCAGCCCTTCGAAAATATTACGGTGCATGTCTGGAAGCACACATGTAAATTTGTACCTCATATGCACTGTCACATGTGGGACTTTTCCAGAGGGCACGTTAACCGGTGCGTCACTGCGTACACAATTTCGAACGAGCGGGCCTCGGTATGTTCTTCAAAGAGGTCTTTCCATGGAGAGCCCGTTCAGCATTTCCTCCGTGTACCTGATGTGCAGCTCTTATTTATACTATGCAGCATTATAACTATGCACAGTTGGGCTTACATAAATACACGCTTCCCTATCTAAATTCGCAGTCAAGCGGAGTTCCCGCTGCGTCGATATGCAGAATCGTTGTTTTACTCGTTCGTTAGACCATGGAGACCTGCTTACACGGTGGAAGTTTTTTGTGAACTAGTCACACATTAGACAACCGGGTCATCCAAATTCGTGCAATTATTGCAAGAACAATCACATCCAATGATTATATGCAGGGTTGCCCTGCACTAACACACCTGTTCTCAGACGACTCTGAGGACACGCGCTTGCTCAACGACCTTCTCCTGAAGAACGCTGTCTACAGTAATGAGGCGCGCTGACTACGCGCCCTCAAATTTTGTCCATTCCCACCACCGTTCCAGCTGCATGCTGTTGGTCTATGCAGCGCCACCCCTTTTTTCGTCTTCCACGTCCATACCCCACTCTTGACACAGATCTGCGTACGATAGGATTGAGCAAAACTTCACTCGCCGCTTTCACTGAGGGGCGAAACTTCATCGTTCTTCCGCTTCCTCAACGGGTTCTCTTTGCAAGTCCTCGGGCGTTAAGGATACTTGGGGTTGCTTCTACAACTGCAGCATGCAATTTCTTCGTGTAATCTCGGCCCTCCTTCCAGGCAACTCTTCTCTACGGTAGAGGACTGCAATGTCCTTCATTATCAGCTCCTGCTTTAAACCTGTCCCGTCTTCAGCGTCACTTAAGAGTCGTATGGAACAAGGGCTGCCCGCACAATGTAGGAATCTTTGTCTGGCACTACAGTAAGGGTGGTTTCTGCCACGTAGTCTCCACTTCGCAATTGCTGAAGAGGTTCCACTGTTTCTAGATCGCTTCCCGCATCGTCCCCGTTACTCTCCTCGTAACCATCCCATCCGACGTTAAGAAGTGAGCGCAGCTTGTAGGACGCCTCCGCTTTTTCCGACTGGATAGGAATCTGTGCACAGAGCATTGCAGTGAGCTCTTCTCCAGCACTATACCACTGGGTTATATCGGAGCTGAATACTGCCAGTGGCTCAGGCTCGGTCGTTAGCGCCTCACCAGGGACGGCTGGTGAGACCATTTCCTCTAGGAGCACCGTAAGAATTGTAGGGTGCGGCAGCACAGCATTATCAGCAAGAGAAGCAGGGAATTCCATAATGACACGGGCAGCCACACCGCGGATGCCCGGCTGCAAGTCAGAAAAGTTACACACTTCAACGTTAGGCACTGGAATGTCTTTTGGAGACGGTAGAGACATCGACGCACTATCCATAGTAGGACTGGAAAGTGTGTTGGCAGCGTCTCTTGTTGGACGTTGCACGCCTGCGTCCCCTGCTGGTTGTGTCCCCTCTGCAAGAGGTTCTTCCTCCACAATGTTCTCAGCTTCATCAGCAGCGATGTCATCCTTGTCTGCTGTTGCTTGCACTCCTGTGTCTCTCACTTTGGCATTGAACAGCCGCACGCGCACATTCTTGTATTCTTTCAGGCCTGCCTCTACGTCCGTCAGGCCCGCGAAACCGAGCTGTGGAGCGGAACTGCTGGATTTTTTTGTTTTTGTCTCATTATCAGCGGCAGGTACAACGCGAGCGTATAGGCCATACTGTTCCGCTTCGGGTACTTTAGCGCAGAAACTGAACTGAATAGGTTCGTCTACCTCGTAAATGTCGCTGACTTCTTGCTGATAAATGTAGAGAAGCGGACGGTCTTGTACTTTTGCATCAGAGCTGGCATCTTGAAGCTCAATAGTCAGGAATGTTGGTGTAGGTAGCTTCTCGGGGAAGCGCTCCTTTTGCCACGTAACGTATCCAGAGAAATCCACTGCCATTTTACCAGGCGTATCTTCTGTAGTGGCAGCAGAGTCGCACTGAATCTGATAAAGCCACGCCGGGTCCGCCTGGCTGGGGGGAATGTCGTAGAACAGGGCATCAGTTGGTTGCGGCTCCGGCACCTCAGTAGGAACAGGAGCAGCAGGGGCAGGGGCAGGAGCAGGGACAAGAACTGAAGCAGCAAGAGGAAAGACTGGACGAGCTCTGCCTTTCCCGAAAGTCGCCGTTGTCGGCAAAACACAGACGGTTCCTGCGAGCAGTCCTGCCAAGAGTAATTTTTGGGGGTGAAGAAGAGGTAGAAGGGGCGCCATCATGAGAAACCTGGGCGCCGCTGATATTTTGCTAGAAAAACAAAGAAAGATGACGAGCTCCGGGAAATATGACCTGCCTGCAGTGCACGAAACACAGTCAAGCAAAGCAAAGCACGTAAAGACTAGCTTGTGACAAACCTTCTGCTGACGGACACAGGACAACGAGATGCGTATATCCACCTCGGAACAACCGCGAAAGCGTTTTTTCGATGAGTGACATCCCCTACGCAGAGCACGCGATGCATGCGTAACAGTCCGAATATAGATACGCAAATGCAGGGACTGCATTCGTTCTGCCACGGTGGTACTTATACGTTATTCGCCTCCTTAGACCGGCGGTACCCCCAACGATAGATTTGTTCTGCAGCCACTCAGACTGTGGAGCACGTGTGTATGAAACAAGTAAGATATCTTTTTAGAAGTACACGTTTCTCCACAGATATGTTTGTTTAAGTTTGTTTGTGCGCTTCGCAGCTGATGTCGGCAGGCCGATGTGCATCTATGCACATTCTCGTGAAAACGTGTTACAGAATCAAGTAACTTGTAAATTCGCAGAACTCTTGCAAGCACGAGATGGGCATTCTAGATCGTATGGAGAGCAACAAGAATACACTTGTGTATATCTACAGCTTGTGAAGGCACACGAAAGCAGCGGACAACTAAATGGGAAACAAAAAAGACAGAGGACAGAATCCGTATGACGAACGCTGCACGCTCACGAAAAAGATGTTCTAGCGACCACGTCTAAGCGTAGTGCCCTGAACATCACATTACGTGCTGTGAACATGCATACGAGTGCAAGTCGGACACTTCAGGTTGTTGAAGCAAGAAAGCTAGTGTTTTCCTGTGAAGTCGCTCTAAAATATTTCTAACAGTTTGGTGGATCCGCAGCTTGGTCTCCTCGACATGCACGTGTGGGTAGCTGGAAACGTGAACTGCGACCTCCTAAAATTACGTGTATGACAAACGTTTTATCCTGTAGAATCCCCACACAAGCGTAAGCCGTCCAGAATGTCTTAACAACCCTCAGTAGGCAAAACACAGAAGAACGTTGCCTCGAGTGTGTCTGTTACATGCTCGCAGTTGTCTTATTCTACCAAAAACCTTGCGCGGCTGCGAGAGCACCGCGGAAAATTAGTGCCACATGCCAGCAAATTCCCTCATCAATTGAAATACTTCGTCTTTGAAATGACAGATGTGTCCGTTTTCAGTCACGTGTGTACTTGCTGATGCGTGCTCCAAAACAATACGCATTTATAGTGTATCAGACCAGGAAAAAACACCTTTGGCACGTTCCATCCCTCTCAAGGAAGTATACAGAAGTCCAAACTAACGTACGTGTCACCACACACATATATCTGAACGAAGTTTTGCCTTGAATACACTCTGCCCTTTGACGCATACATATATGGACATTTATTTACACCGTACGACCCACCAACACACACACGTGTGACAATTATTCTTGCGTTGTACAAGCGCATGTCCATAGTCACAAGATCATCTTGAATTTTCCGGGACTCACCTGCAAAGAAGAGTTGCTTGTTGAGTCGAGAAGAATATATCTATGGTTGACTGGGGGACAGTTGCGTTGGTGCGGTCAACACGCAAGAGCAAGTGCCTGAATCCCGCCGTCGCAGCGCTTTGCTCCACAAAGCTACATCAGCGTCACAGTAGTTCCATCAGAAATATTCCCATCACCACTCTCCATCTACTTTTGACATCGTCTCCTATTGCACTGCTGCAGCCATTTATGCAGGGAAAGCCCCGAGAGTCTCCACTGACTCTTAACCGCATGTACACATGTACGTACACACAAAAGCAGAACAAGTGCTCCTCAAGGTGTGAATTTACAACCAACTGGTGAAGGAAAAGACATCTACTTTTTACCGATTAGATATGGGCACCCTTATGTGCATACAGGACACGGACCTAGTCATATATGCACACCTGTATGTTAAAAGGGAGCTGGATGTCCAAAAAGGTCTAGGTAAGTCTTCACTCAGGTGGGATTCTCCACGCAGGTGGTAAGCAGAAAAAACCACAATTACTGTGCGGATAGCCGTCCAAAGAATCATATTTTGAGTCGTCCTAAGCAAAAAGTGCGGCGCCGGGATACACAGGTTTCTGATGACGGAAACTTCACTTGTTAACGCCATAGGTAGCAGAACAGGACGAGCAACTGCAATAAAGAAAGTTCCTAAAAGTCAAGCTTAAAATGAAATCTGTCCTGCTGGTAAATCGTTAAGATGCTGTCCCCGTTATTCTCACTTTCCTAAAGACGTTTATATACACAACGTATACACAGACACGGCCGTGAAAACAGATACACGCAGTCGCACGCGGACTCCAACACGCTTAAACATGTAAATGCGTGCCTTATGATTGCATTTTGTGTCTAAAATGGCGCAGTAGCTGCAGACTTCTCCCTTTCGATTAGTGCAGATTATAGGACACCGCTCTGCCTTGGACGCACATAGATAGCACATGGGGAGAGCAAACTTCCGTGAACTACTACTGCGGCGTATCCTCGGAACGCTTCCCCAAATGGGAGGTGAAGTATGAAAGCCGTAGCCGTGCGCAATTCCGTCTCGACTTCTTCTTTCCATTATTACTAGATGAATAGCTTGGCTCTCCAGACACGGGTTTGTACTACGTGAGCTAATTATGTTCTCCGAAACTGAAGCGCACGCGCACATATAGATTTCCCCGTGCGTCTGTGTATCTCTGCGTTTCTGTAGGTATGCGTAAACGTAAGGCTAGGACGATACACACGTACACATGTGTGTATATATATATATATAAATGGATCCGCCCGGTAGTATTATCATACTAGTGGCAGATGCCTACACTCGTCAAGTGCAGAAATCGTGTTTGTTGAACGCGTAGTTTATGAAGACGCGTATAGAGGGAAAAGTATACATTGACGTGTATAAAGCAGAAAGTGGGAATGTCGTAGGATGGATGTGGGAGGTGCAGGTTCTTTGTGGATCACGCAGCAGTCGGCAGTGCAACCTGTATATATTTTTCAACAGAGATACATATGTAGGTGAATCTAGATAACTGCACGAAGAGATGAATGCACGCAAGAATCTCTTCCAGGGGGTCACACCTAACGGCACCCGACAAAGTTCTGCCGAAGGCAAATAGGTGAAGTTGATACGTAGGCCGATTGCCAGCGGTATAGTGCAGTGTCCCACTGCGTCGTCTTACGAAATCCGTATTTGCGGGCTGCTCCTCGATAGACTCTTAAACGTTCAGTTATAATGTGTTCTGTTCCACCTACACAGATATTCAACTAACCAAAACCGAACACACTTGCATTTGTACAAGGCACACACGATACGCATTAGTACAGGTGCCGTCACAAGAGAGCGTATGTCTCTCTTGTTGCACTTCCCTGCTCCTCTGTCTCTGTATGGGCTGCGTAGTTGTTGTTCGTGGAGTAAAAGATCTACTCTGCTCTGTCTTGTGGACTTTAGCAGGCCTCTACTTCGGTGCACTTCCGTACAGACATGCACATATGTACGTACACACTCGTATGTATGTATACTTATAACACTCCGGTGGGCAGACACCTGTCGGAAACGGTAGCACTTGGATCGCAAGCAGGTGGTCCGCTGTGGAAAGCACGCAACAACTGTCTAGTACTGGTAACTGCAAGATTTCACCATCCGGTGAGTGCAAGCGTTTCACTGCAGATCTGTGGGAGAACGCGAAAGAGAAAAAGCCGTACATTCACTACTTTTTCAGTATACAACAAGAACTTCCGCTAACAAATATTAGCGTCTACTAACTCCGTTTGAAGGAGAATACCTGCGCGTGGAAGTACACGGATAGAAGCGTAGGAATCAACAGTGTTCTGACGCTCCTCCTGTGCAAATGTGAATCGTCTCGACTACAACAAGTACACGAGTTGTATGCGTGAGGGAAAAGCAATCTTTCTCTTTTGCGTCCTACGTGACAAGTAAAAGAGTTTAGCGGGTCCAGCATGTCATTTCTAGGCGTGTCGAGAGTTTATGCTGGTATATAGTAGACGGTGGCCACTACATGTATTTCCCATCAAAACTGCTGCAATGTCTTAGTCTCGCCTTGGCAGGAAGGGCTTCTAAACGCACCTGAAGGTGGTCACAAGATGCTATGACAGTAAACACTACAGTGACTGTACCCTAATGTAACGTACGGTCCGAGACTGGTCAACACGAAGTTATTTTGGTCAATAATCCACATGACACCTGTGACAGGAGACGTTACCGTAGGGACGTCGACTGCCGCATGTGTTGTATGCGTGCATGAGTAGCATACCGCAGACACAGTGCGAAATCTTGTTGGCCCTGGAGCGGGTGCCTGTACTATGAGTATCTTGAAGAAGACGGAGCCCCTGTAGTCAAAGGGAAAAGTCATATACAGCACTCTCTGCATTCGTTTTCCAGCCACGCTGGAAGGCAAGGAGATATAGGAAATTGCTAAAATTTTAAGCAGGGTGAAATGTCTGCCGCACATTGCATGGATGAAATCGCTTTCTATTGATGTCCACATTAACTGGGAACAGAAGTCAACCGGTGGGTGCGACCCGGAGACCATACGTACACGTGGGTGTGTCATTTTTGTTCACCGATGCCCAGGTAGTTCACAAAAGCTAGTGCACATGGAACTGCGATGCTCTGGAAACGATACTTTTGCCATAAAAATTCAGACAGTGCATGCCAAAGCGTCAAAACTACCATGACATAAGGCATTCAATAGTAGTCACGGAGGAAATACAACGGCCATCTACTCGGGCCATTAGGTAATTTTTGACTCGTTGGGGTGTAAGAGGGAAGGGTCAATTACAAGGATGAAGGAGTAAATCTTACTCAGTGGCATACCCACAACAGGGAACGAGCACCTTCTAAGGCTAGTGTCATGGTTAAAAGACGAAAGGACGACGCAGCTGCCGTGGATTATACGGTCTGAATACGACGCCCTGCGTACTTTACTGTGTGGTAGCCGAAATCGTCCTTTATGAACGTTCTAAGATGCACGTGAAATCCCTCTACGTAGATTGCTTTTCACCGTCGTACAATGCTTGCTCCGATATCACGTAATCTCTGCAGTTGGACACCTGTTCTGTGCTCTATGTTGTCGGCGATACGTAAACCCTGGCTATTTCGAACGCCACAACTATTTGCTTTGAAGAGACCCAAACCACGCCCGACGGTTGTGCAAATACACCTTTTAGAGCTCCGTAATGTTGGACTGCATCGGATGCTGTGATTCTGTCCTTTTTTTTCCTTTTTCGGGCGTATGTGTGTGTTTGCATGTCTATGCGCCAACCCGTGTGCGTATCAGTGTAGCCATACACGTGTGTAACATCTACTACGTTGGTTGCCGTTCTCAGGGTCCATTTTCATCTCTGTTGTTGAAGCGAAGACACGTACGCGTTACGTCATATTTTAGTACAAACTTGTGCAGGAATTTCCCAGGTTCTGGAGTGCTGCACGCCGAATAAGCAAAAATGAAACTGCGAGTGTCTAGAGCCAGTACGGACAAATAGAGTACTGCAATGTTTAAACATATAGTTGTGTTTTCATTCCTCCGGAATTAGACCGTGTCTCACAACTGCTCGACCACATGGCCAGCGAGGGACGCCGTCACGAGTGTCCTTTGAAAGCAAGCCTGTAACGCTAGGCGTCCTCTGCGAGGTGATTTTCGATCAGTCAACGCCCGTAGTAACAGAACTGGTTCGGGAAGCAGCTTTGCGTGGAGGTTTTTAGGCATTTGATGCTGTCAGTACGATGTGATTCGATAGTTGGCGTATCGCTCCTGCGACGGCATCCCTCAGCAGCTGTGTAACGTCGCGGGGCGTGCCGGGGCGCATACCCTTGATAGGGATCATTCTAGAAAGAAAAGCTTTTCAGCACGGAGATACTCTGGCGGAAGGGAACTTCAGTGTGAATTTGTCAAGCAGGTACAACTCCACAGGGAAGGATGCTCGGAAACATTTGGAACCACTGTGCAATCTCCAGTTTGTTAAGTAGGATACGGACTGAATACTAGATAACGCCGATACTGGTGTAGAAGAAACGTAATCAGATGGGTGTTTCCTGCCGAGTACGCCTTTTTTTCGCAGATCTGCACGAGCGTCACTTCTTCGGCCAGCAAGTAAATTAATGGAAGCTCTTCGCAAAAAAAACGTTTTAAGGGAAGAACTGCGGAGAAAAGATGTTTTCAGTAGATACCACGTGGTAAAGCATGCTTCCCCCAAAAAGACATTCTAGCAGAACCCGGTCTCCGTAGGAGAGTTCAGCAGTGACCCAAGACCAGTACGGTGAATAAGGGAAAGTATCCGCGTAATGGAATCTGAGGAAAAAACTCCTTATTTCGACTGAAAGTTTGCCTCTAAACAGAGCCGTGTGCGGTAAGATATGTAACATTTTCAGAAATAAGGTGACGCGTCCTTCTGCCAAAGTATTTCTTCCGTTAAAGTTATGCGGAAGAGACGGTCAGTATGTTCAGAACATGCTTTCGTCGACAAAAATGGTTGGAGGAAACGTTGTTTGGGAAGGACGTGTCCGCAGCGTGGATCATAACGAGTGGGAAATTGATACAATATACTACTTTCCGGCAAAATATTCTCCGTCATACCATAGTGGACCGCGACAAAGTGTTGCTCCTCCAAAATGACACCACAACGACACACACACATGGAAGCAGCACCGGCCGCAAATGATTCTCTCGCGCGCCTTACCCTTTATTCCGCGGCCAGGGCAACGCACACACATAGAGTTACACGTGTTCATACTTACACCGTCAAATTTACTGTGTAAAGCAATAACTACGGTGATAGGCGTACACATACTATATTTGTATGTGTGTGTTGAATATACTGCAACGAATGACACTTTATACATGCGTTTTATTTCTCTCTTTTCATATGTATTCACTGTGTACGGCAACAGACACGGTAATACTCGTGTGCCCGCCATATATAAATCCATGTGTTAAATTCACAACAGCAAAGGAACTGTACATACGAGTGTGAATTGTTCGATCTCTCTCTCTCTTTATATACATATATATATATCCGTCGAGAGGGATACGGTGAAAAGGACATTTGATACACAGGGGGCGTTGCTGCGGCTGCTAATTTCTTTTTTTACGGTTGTGAAAACTCTAGTCATCTATATGCTTCGATGTGGATGTATGCACATGTGTTTACAATGAAGATAGACGAAAAAGACAAAAAAGTGGTGAGTTTCAACCAGTCGAATGGGTGCAGGCTGTACAAAGAGAAAAATCTAGATTTGCGCACCTTATGTGTGTCACCGTTGGCGCAGTGAAACCTATTACCACCAATGTTAAGATTTTACAGAAATCTTCTTGTGCGCGGCCGCCTTCTCTTGAGTTCTCTTCCTGCTTTCTTACAATTGAGTAACGTAGCACAAGTGCCAGCCACATGTTTAGTGAAAAGCCGTGTGACGTAACGGGCTGTGAAAGCTTAGATCCTACAAGTAGTCCAGATAGGGTAATGATGTGAAGCGTGCCTGACTGCTGCCGCCAAAATTGTCATGAACATACGGCCGATGACTACTTTTTCCACATCGTTACTGTTCCTCCTCCGTTCTGAATTTCTCTTTCCTTATTTGTCACCTTCTCCGTTGTCTTCTCTTTTGTTCGTGGACACCATTTGCAAAGTTCACGAATGTTGCCGTGCACTTCCCGGCAAAGGCGTTCCTCTTCGCCGGCTACACAGCGCAACGACATCAGCTACGTTCACGTTTCACTGTTCCTCCGCAGGCACGTATTCCTACTTACACGCGTGCGCACGGTGTACATGCATATATATATATATATATATATACATACATACATACATACATACATACATACACGTGAACCCATAAGTATCAATATTCAAATACATACACGTACACATATATATATATATATATGTATATATGTAGAGAGAGAGACAGGGAAGCGCTGGGGTGCGCAGATGCCTACGCAGAAACACGGTCTTTACGTGTCTATCCCTGCATGGACGTACGTATACATGTATCGCTACATATATGCATACACATGCACACGTATGCACGGAGGGGGTATGTATACTTCTACATATCCATCTACATCTACACATATATATACATATATATGTGCATTTACACACGTACATTTATGCATGTGCCAACTCTTCGGTGTACGGCAGTAGCTGGCAATGCCGTCACGTGATAGTGAATTCCTCCTGACGCATATACACACACAAAGACACGAAAATGGTAATAATCAGACACAGATGCACGCGGTCCTACAAACGCGTCTACACAAATACAGGTAAATGACGAAAATCAACGTGTACACGCATAAACACACACACACACATATGTATACATTTGTGTACCCTGGGATACATCTACGGAGCAACTAACGTTCTATAAGGGGGTTGTGTGTATTTCTCTGGTCTGCTCCCTCCACGTACTTCAAACTCACGTTCTCCACGCACACGTGCAATATGTACACATACCTGTTAACAATATAAAGATGTCCAAACATATCCAGGATTACTACATACGTATATATATATATATATGCTTTCAGGTGCAATATACATGTCTTGTGTAATGTGTAACACCTCGCAATTACGGCGGCACATATCGAGGCACACGCTGACAACTGCGGAGTACATATATGTGTACGTATGGGGAAAAGCGACCATACGAATATAGGGATATGTATGTATAAGCACTGTCAAAGAGATGGGACGTAAATACACACACAGTACATACACGCATAGACTTTGTCCCTATAAATTTCCTCTACAGTTTATACGTGTCAGCATTTTCCAAGTATCTGTTAAGTGTGCAAGACTTTGCACCTGGCTACCCAGGTGTATGATATACCCACGCCGATAAGCGCTTCAATATCCCTTACACCCCACACAGAGACCGAGTGTTGACTGACGGCGAGAACATGCAGAGAGAGACATACACAAGCGGATTTCGTAGAGATGCAGGCGCTTGTATATGTAACTCTTTGACAAACACATAAAGAGAGAAGAAAGGTGTGGACGCAAGGCGCGCAGTGTGTCGTATAAAGCCGCCAAAAAACGCTCCAACAGCAGCATACGCTCCTCCGAGGCTGTGCCGGCTCTTCTTTTTTATGTCGAGAAACGCTGAAAAAGACGACCTCCGTCAATTTCCGTGGCTGTTCCACCCCCCGGTTTCGCCTGCCACTCTTCCTTCACATTCCTTCTTTTCTTTTTCTACAATATATGTGCCTCCTCCTTCTCTTCTCGTCCTTCGCCTCCCCCACTTGCTGTCTTCGTCCTCTTCTCTCCTGTTGCGCCTTTTATTCCCTTCTTCTTCTTAAATTCCCCCTCTTCCTCTCGACTTTTTTCTCTCTCTCTGTTAACCTCTGCTGACTCATTTCCCCCATCCACATCTCCATATCTGCGTGATGTACAGGGAAACTAATTGTCGAGGTACACTCGACGAATATCTTTCTGGTCGAACTGCGCCTCTGCAGCAGCAGGACACGCAGCAAAAGCGAAGATTACTTCTCCTGTGGAGTTGCACACCATACACAAAGAAGACACCGACACTCCGACTGGACTACAAATATAAATTCCACACATATCTATACATAGACACACGCTTATATATATGTGAACACGTGTGTATATATATACAGATTTATATAGAAATACAACCATGTATATACATATGCGCATGTGCGTTTTTCTATTCACGCACACGTAGTACGACGGTGTACGTACTCGTGCACAAACGTACACCACCGTATACACACATACGCAGATACCCTTCCTTTTAAAAGATATCCGTATATATATACACATATGCATATACTCATACATATATACAACATACGTGTGAAAGGCGGGAGAGTTCAAGACTGGGAGCAGTCAGTTCAAACAAGCCGATAATTGTTATTCCTGCGTATAAGGCCTCTGTTTATGTGTACACGCACGCATCCACATAGATACATAAGTCTGTATATATCTTCCTCTACACACCTGTAAGCACGCCCGCGGCCAGACATATGCACCACACGCACATACATATATATGTATATATACATACAAATATACGTAGAAATACACTTCTGTAAGGTACGTATATATATATATGTACATATACAAACCTCTGTAACACACATATACATATATATAGAGAGAGATACACTCATGGATACACCTCTTTTTAACGACGTTTGTCAGGAGCAATTGGCAGTGTGTGTGTGTGTGTGTGTGTGTGAGGGCGCATATATGTGTAGTGTAGAAAAACACATATACATGAGCTTGTAGTCGACACGCAGAGACACAGAAAGAGAGCGAGAGATCAAGAGGTGATGTATCTGACGCGATTGGCTCCGTTGTTAGTAAGTGAAAATTGTCGCTGCTGCGTAGATGTACGTAGTACATAAAACCGTTGCGCATGTGGGGTGGTCCCCACGCGCCCTCTCATCAGCTTTCTCTGCTGTACACATCAACACTGCCACCTACGCAGGAGAGATGCGCAGTCCACTCCACACCTGCTCGACAGTCTTCCCTACGTAATATATCATATTGACCGCCCTGGGGACGTATAGAGGAAACCCAAGATCACTCAACCCCGAGTTCCACAAAGAAATCGCATGTGTTGGCAGCAGATGGAAGAAATCCAAAAAGAAACAACATAAACAAAAAGGGGTCATGTTCAGCCCACAACGACCGCGTGCCTATACATCCGAGACACACCGACGACCCGGCAAACAACTTGCATGTGTGAACACACATGCTGACACAGTAGTCACGTCTGTACGTCCCTGCATACATATATATACGAAGAAACATGAATACGCGCATATGAAGAAGTATATATACATATACATACAGGAACACATGAAGAAGTAAATATATACATATATATATGCATAGAAACGAAGAAATACACAAGTATATCCACACGTACGCGAAGAGACGTATACACATATGTATACACAGAGAGGTGGATATACATGCACGTAAGTAGAACAATCTCTTTCGCCTATACCTATTTATCTGGAAACACACACTTACACACACGAAGAAAGATACATGTATAATACGTACCTATGCAAACAGGATGAGACACATCTACATACGTGTGTATACACAGAGAGACACACATAGATAGGTAGAGAGATAGACACGTAAGGAGCAGGAAGTGTTTGCTGATGAACTGAAAAGAAAGCCCAACTGCGACGTATGTCTATCCGCAACATTTTGTGAAGTTTCCCTTTCGGCAGATGGCGAGTATGCTGCAGACTTGCTCGTGCAACGACTGCAGCAGGAGCAGCCGCGCGGGCAGACGGGACTCACTGCAGTGCGGGCACTTGCGATTGCGCGTCTTCACGTTCCTCAGCAAACACGCTGAAAAAAAAGGCAGCATTTGTCGGGCAGAGACAGACGCAGAAAATATAGAGACACACAGACACCCACCCACACACACACACATATCAAGACAAAGAAACGAACGGAAAACGGGCGGAACGAGACGGAGACGAAGAGGGGAAGATGTAGGTGGTGAAAAACTCTTTTCTGTGGGTGGGCCAGGAAGACAGTCAGAACGGAGAAAACGAGAGCAGCAGTCGACGACTGCAGTCGTCGTATATATCAAAAAGTCGTAGGGCATCTTCCTGTGTGTCTCCTCCGCGCTCCCTGCCCCTGCATCTCTCCTACATATATGTGTGTCTACAATGCGTGTTTGTACGCGTGTGTCTACCCACGCATCTGCATGTCTGTGTGGATCTTCTCTTTCTGTGTGTGTAGGTATCTCTACAAACACGTATATATCTGTGTGTATATCTCTTCAAACACATATATATGTGTGTATGCATATGTGTGTATGTGTGTATCTCTACAAACACATACATATGTGTGCATGTGTGTGTACGTCTACAAACACAGATATGTGTGTGTATATTTGTGTGCGTGTGCTTCTACAAACACGTATATATGTGTGTATGTATGTTTGTGTATATCTCTACAAATACGTATATGTGTGTGTATGTGTGTTTGTGTGTGTGTATCTCTACAAACAGCTATATATGTATGTATCTTTGCGTGTGTATATGTCTACAAACACATATATATGTGTGTATGTGTGTTTGTGTGTCTATGAACAAACACGTATATACGTGTCTATGCATGTTGTGTTTCTCTGTGTCTATCTATATATATATATATGTGTATGAATACTATCTCTTGTCGGTTATCTGCCCTGCGCGCCTGTTTTGCTGAAATTCCTCGGCCCGGTACTGCGGCGGCAGTTGTTTTCCCTGTTACAACGTTGGCACAAGTTTGTGTCCACGTCAGAAAAGGAGGAGAAAACGTCTCTTCTACAATCGTCACGTAGTCGGATGAATATTTGCACCTGCAGATATATACACACACGTACCTGTAGACGGACACGACTACTACTAGGTGTCTGTCTATGGAGACAGGGTCTTTTTTCTGTATCGTGAGGCAGTCAGAAGAATATCTGCACCTCCACATATACATGTGTATACGTATATAAATCCCTGTAGACATACGAGTACTGCGTGTGTGTCTACGGAAGGACGTTTCTTCTTCTTTTCCCTCAGTCGGAAGAATATATACACATATGTGGATATCCCTGTAGATACACGACTACTATCTGTGTGTCTACGAAGACACGTCTTTCAGTCAGAAGGCCAAATTCATCTGCAGATATATATCTCGCTGTAGCTACGTGACCACCACATATGTGTATATATGTGTGTATGTGTGTGTGTGTGTCTAGACACGGGCGTACACACCTACACACACACACATATACGCACATACACATAGACGCTTACACTTCCTGCAACAAAGGCAGCTTCCTGGACAAAAAAGGATAGACACATATGTATGTCGCTTTGCACGAGAAGGACAAAAGTCGGACATTCGTATGTAAGTCTTCTACACGTGTACATCATAAACGGCAAAAACGGCTATCAAATGTCTACCGTGCCGCTCATATACACCTCTTTCTAACCATTCCTACACATACGCATATACGGAGAAAGACAGAGGGATAAAGACGGAAAGACAGAGATAGACAGAGAGAAAAGAAAAGCGTGAGGAAGATACATACGTCACAAATACACGCACACACATATATATATGTATAGTTGAATGCGCCTACATACATATATATATGTGCGTGTGTGTCTGCTGAGCGAGAGAGAGACGGACGAGAGAAGTATCAGGAAAAGTTCTTCACTTCTGGTCACGTACAGATCTACACACCGACGTCTATTCATCCATGTCCACCAACTTCTACCTACTGCGGAGAAGCCCTTTTCCCCACGTTCCCTCGCCGTATATCTGAACGTATACCCAGACGATCATATACACACATCTACGTTTCCTCGGCACATATATATGTGTGGATAGACAGGGAACAGCAGACAGAGGAAGTGTGCTGAATACATACAGTTGCACGTCGTTTCACTTCCCAGAAGAATACTTTCTTCTTTCCGTACGTTCTCCCCCCACATACACGAGGCTTTACCCGGACAATCATGTACACACATCTACATTTCCTCGGCATGTGTAGGTGGACGAGGAGACAAACGGACGGAGCAGAGAGAAGGGAAGGATGTGTCTGTGTTATAGATATAGAGAGCTACCCATGTCGCTACACACGTATGAAAGGGGATCGCTCCCGCTCTCAGCGACACATATATATGTATATACATGTGTAGATAGGTGGTGGATACGAGCAGAGACAGAGAAGAAGACTGTGAGTTCGGTACAGAGTTATATACACTGATAAACTACTATCAAGGAGGACTGCTCGCGCTCCCAGAGACATATACATATATGTATAGATAGGTGGGTGGGGACACAGACGGGGAGAAAGAGCGTGTGTCTTAGATATAGAAAGCTGTCCACGTAGATACACATGTGTGCATGTATACGTCATACGGATGTATACACACGTATAAGACGGGGGAAAGCCCGCACTCTCACCAGTCATATATATATGTGCAGGTAGACAAGGGAACAGACAGAAAGATAGAGGGCACAGTTGTTTCTGTTATGTACAACACACATCGGCAGACGGCTATGAGACGGGATTGTTCGCACTCTCACCGGCATATATATATATGTGTGGGTAGGGAGACTGTCAAAGAAAGAGAACGCGAGTCGGATGGCGAGTTATCCACACCGATAAAGAGCTCCAAAACGGAATTCCTCGCATGCTCGGCGTATATGCATATATGTGTATATAGAGAGAGACGGATAGGGAGATGGAGAAGGTAAATGTGGGTTCGGTGTGAAGTTATTCATAGCGAAGTCCTTCTACGGGAGGGGCTTGGTCGAGAGAGAGAGAGACGGACAGGAAGACAAAAAGACAGACACAGCGAGGACCTGTTCAATAGAGAGAGTTCGCCACATCAAAAAGAAATTATGAGAGGGGGGATGGCTCGCACTATCAGCCACACATGTATATAGATGTATGTGTGGACAGACGGATATCGTAGAACACACACAGAGGGAGAGACGTGTTATTAGATGTAGACAGTTACTCGCACTCTCGGCAGCATATACATATATATGTATAGAAAGATAAAAAAACAGACAGAAAGAGAAGAGAGAGACTCTTTAATATATGGAGTTGTACATATATATATATATATATGTACGTGCGTTTCTATACAAAGACGGAGAGAGCGTTAGATATACAGCCCCACTCATATCGAGAAAGAGAGAAACGTTCGCAGTGCCAGCAACACACTTGCGGACGCTGTGTGTGTAGAAACGGGGCGAATTTTCTACGCGGACGGCAGATATGGTGTCCCTCTATAAAATCGAAGACAGCACATGCGAACACAGACGCAGCTGTCGTGGGTCGTCACTGTCTTCTCTGGACGAGTATTCGCCCCCCATACGTGGGCTCCTCCTGTGAAGGAGACGCGCTGTCATCAACATACATCTCTACGTACGTCAGAACAAACGAACATAGCGACGAAGATACTGCGCGTACGTCTCTCGCTTCCACTCTCTTTTCCTCTCCATACATACATGTATATATATATGTGTACAAGGACACATACGTTTGGGATTTCTTCTCTATACACACATATATATATGTATATATGGACACATACGTGTGCCAGTAGTCCACGTGAAGAGAAGTTAAGAAGGACTGTTGGTATGTCTGTCTACGTGTAGGAGTGCCGGTGCACAGGAGAGTTCACCTCTTTTTGTCGACTACAAAAAAGTCTCCTTCGCAGGAGTAGATATCTACGTATGTCAGTACAAACGAAGGGACGCCAAACACTTCTCTCTCTCTCTATATAGGTATATATATGTGTTAGTACACGTGAACAGAAGTCCACGAATACTATCAGTACCTACCAATCTCCCTACGTATGTATACCTATATCTATCCATATCTATCTATGTATATCTATCTATATATATATCTATATCTATCTAAACCTATCTACCTCTATCTATCTGTATGTATGTACCTATCTATCTCTCCATATCAATCTACGTATATCTATATATATCTATTTATACCTCTTTACCTCTATCTGTCTATATGAATGTATCTACCTATCTATCTATCTATCTCTCTATATATGTATATATATATATAGGAGTAGATGTGCGCAGCCGTTTATAGGGAGTTGCTGTCACTATGTCAATATTCCTGTGTATACGTCAGTACACTTAAGGAGAAGGGAAAGTACAGAGAAGCCGTGGCTCGAAGACGAGGAATGTCGTTGACGCAGCGCGGAGGGAGAGGACGGCGAGCGAAGGAAAACGTAGACATTCGCTTACTGCAGCAGCAGACACGCGCCCCCACTTGTTGACCACAGAAAACGAAGAAAAACGCTTTCTGCAGCAGTGTGCAGGTGACCGCACACTGGCCGCTCACCAAGAAACGATAATTTACTCCTGTAGCACTAAAAAGTTGTTGATACAAAAGAGAATTACTTACTGTAGCAATACATGTGGCCGCATTTGTTAATAATGTGGTCCTTGAACCGCTCAGTGCAAACGGAGCAAAGGAGCCGTCTCTGCAGTCCGAGCCACAGCAGCAGCAACAACAGCAGCAACAACAGCAGCAACAGCAGCATCAACAGGAACAGCAGCAGCAACAGCAACAGCAGCGGCAGCAACAGCAGCAGCAGCAGCAACAGCAGCAGCAGCAACAGCAACAGCAGCACCAACAGCAACAGCAACAGCAGCACCAACAGCAGCAGCAACAGCAGCAACACGCGCAGCAGCAGCAACAGGCGCAGTAGCAGCAACAGGAGCAGCGGTAGCAACAGGAGCAGCAGCAACACCAACAGCCACAACATATACATATATATATATATAGAGAGAGAGATAGAGAGAGAGACAGAGAGAGGAAGACAGCGTACCTACATCTATATCTATAGACCTATGTAAACAAATAAATATGAACATATGCTTCCACCAAACAATATATTTATACATGTAAAAATACCCACCATTGGTGGCCACGCATACAAATATTTATATTTACACACATATGTACATATCATTGTAGTGTACAGACACTGCAGTGATGGATACGTCGGTGTATATACACACAATCACATTATACCGAGGTGAGCCAGAGATAAAAAGACTGGAGAGTCATACACGCACACAGCAGCCGCTACGTACATACAGAAAATATATATACATATATGTATGCGTACGTATATTTGTTGTGTAGTATGTAATCACATATATATATATTTCCAGCACTGGTATGAAAAGTCCCTCACCTCCACAGACGTCTGTATAGGTATGTACACAAATACATATATGTGGCGGGCATATATCTACATTTGTACATAGATAAGCTTGTACGTAGACAGAGGCCCCCATACAGATATACGTAGACACATCTTTTTACCGGAGGCTCAACAGAGACGTATACGTTTATCTATCTATCTTAACATTCACACATACACATATATAATAAATGTGGATATACGCAGGTGTGAGTATTCGTCAGACGCCACTTGTATGAAAGCAACGTTCCCTTGTAAGTCGTGTGTTCTTACTCGCATTGTTTCGTTTTCCTCTTCGAGCAGATGGATATCCTTCGCAGAAATTTCTTCGTGTGCTGCTGTCTGAGCTGCAGCAAGTCAGACACGTGATGCACACACAAACATACACGACCAGGTGATAATACAGGAAGATACCCCGCATACGTAGACACCGCCCTTATATATGTATTTATGTGCATGCAGCAGGTGACAGAAGAGAAAAGAGAAGAGAAAGGGAGACGACGAAGTTCTACGGGCAAACAGATGCACAGAAATCCCACCTCACTATGATGGGAATACTCTTACCGATACTACACACAAAGACACACACACACACACACACCCACACATATACATATATATGTAGGGGAATACGAATATATATATATATATAGAGGGGTATTACGAAGAAGCGAGTCCAACTCTACAAGTACGTATATGTGTATATTCATGTTTGCTGTGAAAGTGAAATAGTCGTGACCAGCACCCACACATATCTTCCTATATTTACTATATACGCAGACATATATATATATATGTGTACATGTATATTTATATACTTCGGACACTCATGTATATACTTTTGTATATGTTACGGATGGAGAGACGTCTATTACGAGAGACCCTGCAGGTGGACAGCAGTGCCGCCGGCGTCACAGACACTCACCAAAACAAAGGTCAACTCCCATAAATGAGAGCATACACAAGCACGCCTCCTCGTACATATATATACACAAAAGCAACGTCCTACATATATATATATAGACATAGAGAAGTAAACGTGTACATATATATATACATGTGGTTATACACGCGTACCTACAGAGGTGCGTATAGAGGTAACTCGGGCTCACACATCAATAAATACATGTACACAGGCGTCGGGACATATATATATACATACATTTGTATAGATTCATACACATACAGAGAGAATTAAATGCATATATATATATATGTCTATCTATCTATCTATCTAATATATATATATATATATATGTGCGTACATATGTGTTAATATACATAGAGACACACATAGAGGGGTACATTGTATACATACGCACGGACGTGAACATATGTATGGACACCTGTATACATGTATAGCCATACGCATATATATAATATTTATAGATATACACCTATATATATCCATACATCTATAGAGAGAGAACTAAATGCGTATATATAGCTCTCTCTATATATATGTTAATATACATACAGACATACATAGAGGGGTACATCTTCACCTGTACATATACATAAATATATATAGTTCATATACATACGCAAAGACGTGAAGATACCTGTGACCACCTGTACACATGTGTAGACACATATATATATATATATTTATATACAGAGAAACAGATGTAGACACGTGTCTTAACACCTACACATGGGGATATATATATATATATATGCAGTACGTAATTCTGTAGAACAGTACCTCGTTTTTTGAGAAGCTTTTCTTCTTTTGCTTTCATTTTCTCTATCTTCCTTTCAAGTTCTGCTGTTACGTGACGAGCCTTGCGAAGTGCTGTTTCTGCTGCGCTACGTCTCGCAAGGGACTCCTGGGCCACCGAGTCCAACGCCTGTTGTGCAGCAGCAGAAGCAGCAGCGTCACCCACAACTAGATCGCAGGTCACATAGACTTTCGCATATATATACACATACATAAATGCACATATATATATATATACACAGATACCTCCCTCTTTATCTGCTTTTGTCTCCCTTTTTCGGTCGTTCACCCTTTTCCCCTACACACATACATATATATATATAGTTCTCTGTCCCTCATCTTCTTTTGTAGATGCACTCGTACAGGAAATGACAGAGAGAAGATTTTGAACAAAAAAACGGAAAAAGTGTTGTAGTGGAAATCATTTGAACACCGCGCGTCTCCACAAGTTTGTTCCCCTTCCTACGTGCTTCCCACTCGTACATCAAAGAGCACATATATATATATGTGTGAATATATTTGTTTCTCTCTCTAGTGTATACCTAATGACACATACATACACGCGTGTACACATACATACAAAACATCATATATGCGTATACACATACGTATGTGGGATACTCATTAAAACGCGAGTATCTTTGTATGTAGAAGTACGTTTTTACATATATATATATGTATATATATATACACACACACACGCACACACACACGTGTTTACGTATGTTTTGGTATATTTCCGCGTATATGTGTATATATTACTGACGTATAGTCATGTCGTCATCTATACACACATACGTACATATGTGTATGCTGCGACACACACAGCTACATTAATTTCTTTATCCCCCTACATATATATGTATTTATATATACAACACTATCTCTCTCTCTATACATACATATGCATGCGTACGGACGGATGTTCATACGTAGAGATACTCACGTACAGCGATAAGGCAAGCATGAAGATGCGGTGTACATACACCACAGACATAAATCATTAGCTGCCCCATACCCACAACAATAAACAGATATATTTCTGTATCTCTATGTACTGCGGGGGAATCTACGCATTAATATATATATAGAGAGAGAGAGATTGTCAGGGCATACATGGCTGTAGTACGCAAGCGTTCATATGAATACATACGCACACATATATATCACAAGCGCAACCTTTCCTCTCTCATATATATATATATTATTTATATATATATGGACATCAAGATATTATATATATATATTAACGTAAGAGGTACAAATGGGGACTATGTACGAAAGGCCCACGTTACCCGTCGTTAAATTCACCTGCGTCTCTCTACCTATCTACTTCCATCTATCTATATCTACCTATCTTCCTAGCTATCTATATCTATATCTACCTATCTATATCTATCCATCTATATCTATATCTGTCTGTATCTATGTATCCATATCTACGTATACCTGCCTACCTACACCTAGTTAAGTGTATCTACATACACGTATACTCCTACGTAATGTGACACACATATACATATATATATCTACTTGTGGTCCAAGATATATATATACACTTGCACATTGTTTCATATATTCATATATATGTTATATGTAGGGTGGCATTACTGATGAAGATTTTCTCTTCTTTTGTGTTGTGTCTGGGCGGTTACCTTATTAGCGTCAAGAGCAGCAGCAAGTTTCGACAACGCCTCTTCCTTCTGCAGAAGTGCCACGCATGCAGCCACACACACATATACACGTATAGCGAGACAGATTACAAGAAAACAAAGAAGAGGACCAAATTTAAGACAGACACATAAGACACATAAATAGAGGAAATAAGTAGACCGGCAAAGAAGTAGACCGGCAGATAAGTAGATGGGCATATAAGTAGATCGGCAGATAAGTAGATGGGCATATAAGTAGATAGATGGGCATATAAGTAGACGGGCGTATAAGTAGACGGGCAGATAAAGCGGGCAGATAAAGCGGACAGATAAAGCGGACAGATAAAGCGGACAGATAAAGAAGACAGCCAAGTAGATAGATAGATTCACAGATCGATACATTGAGAGGGGAACATACACAGAGAGACTGGGAGATACGCAAAGAGATAAACCGATAGAGGGATATATATAGAGATGATAGATAGATATAGAGATAGACAGAGGTATAGGGGGATAGATAGATAGATACGTAGGTACATAGAGACGTGGATATATAGAATGATAGACTAATAGATAGACACACAGAGAGCGGGGGAGAGACTGCTGGATAGAGACATACACAGGACAATAGATAGAGAGAGACACACACACAGAGATAGATACACAGACTGGAAGATAAAGACATACCCATACATATATATATATATATGCGGGCAGAGAGATAGATTGAAAGATAGGCATAGAGGTAGATAGACAGGTGTGTAGGTGCACTGGTAGGCAGTTCGATAGAGGGATCGATAGGCGGAGAGATGGACAATGCTGTATAATAGACAGATAGAGAGATGGGCAGATGGAGGGACAGGGCGATAGACGAATAGATAGATATAGGCACCTACGAAGACAGAAGGCAGATAGATACAGACGGATAGAGATGAAGATAGAAAAACGAATAGAGAGGGGGGTAGATACAGAGGGAGACCGAGGCACACAGAGGTAGATACGCAGACTGAGAGATAAACGAAAATAGGGAGATAGATAGTAAGGTACACAGAGAGGTAGAGGGATAGGCAGGCAAATAGAGAAACAGACAGAATAATACATCCATAAAGATCGACAGATAAATAGAGGAAGAGAGGGGCTGACGGACAGACAGATTGGGAGACACAGCGGTGGAGAGGTATAGACACACAGAGAGACGGACAGATAAATAATTGTCGAAATATAGAGAGAGATAAACGAAACATAGATAGATAGAAAGAGGGGGATTTACAGAGATATGGGTGGAGATTTGTAGATAGGAAGATAAACGGATAGGTAGCTAGAGCGACACCGAGACAGATGAAGCCACACAGAGAGAAGCGGACAGACCGAAGGAGAGACGGCTGCAGGGGGGCAGGGGGTGGGCAGCGAGACACGCAGAGAAGAGGCCAATACACGAATGCATGCAAACACACACACGCAGACAGCACAGAGACACACGTGGAGACGGCGAGAGAGAGACGCGGCAGCAGCTGACCGCAGAACAGCAGAGACGCACACAGACGGAGGGCCGTAGTGGAGGGCGGAGAGCAGAAGACGCAGCAAATCGGGGCGGAGGACACACGGAGAAGAAAAAGAGGAGGAGACGAGACGGAGCAGCAGAAGAGATGAGACAGAAGAGGAGACGCAAACAAATTCCACGACTTCTGTGAAAACGTCACGATCTGTCACGTCCCCCTCGGTTGCTGTTCGGCTTCCCTTCTCGTCTTCTTCTGCGCCCCCCCCCCCCCAAAAAAGCAGACAAATATACTTCCCTATCTGTTCGTATATACTACGACCGGGTCTCTTCTCGACAACAAGTCCACACATATACGTATACATATATACATATACGTATACCGACACACACACACACATATATATATGTACGTACAGGTATACTCTCACCTCTATCTATATGTCAGCATGGACGCACACGTCCTCCATATATCTGCCTATTTGTCTATGTCTTTATACCTCTCTATTTACACACACATATTTATACATCTGCCTGTAGAGAGTGCGATGGACGTCTAGGGACGTGTAGATATAGATGAATATTGAGAAAAGAAGAGACACAGGTCGATCGATACATAGATAGATATGTAGGTAGATACATGGACAGATATATAGATCGATAGATACAGAGGCAGACGGAGACGCTGACAGATATACTCCGGAAGAATAGAGTCGAAGTGCTCCGACACGTACATCTACAAGCGTATACATATGCATAAACGAATAGCAGTAAATATACATATATATGTGTGGAGAAAAAGATGAGAGAAATACGTACACTCACCGACTACACATACACACACGCATGAAGGGGAGACCGAGAAAAAGCTGTTAAAAAGTGTGCTTCCCCTATTTCTCCCACTTTCCTTTGTGTGTGTGTGTGTGTGTGTCTGCCACTCTCTCCATATATATATATATATATATGTATATAGACAAAGGGAGATAGACACGTGTGAAAATCTATATGCGGATGTATATATATATATATGTACAGAGTATACATGTTTGAACCTATATATGTACATATGTATATGTCCACGAATATAGACAGAGGGAGATACAGATGTAGATAAATCTACACACATGCACGTATACATATACATATATATATCCGTCAATATAGAGATGGTGAGATACACACGTAAATTTGAGTCTATACATGTATACATGTATATGTGTACATATCTTTATTTGTGTAGATCTATATACGTGTATATTTATTTGGTTATAGAGAGGTATACGCGTACGAATATAGCCACGCATGCATATATATACAGGTGTGTTAGTAGAGACATATGGGAGAGCCGACCTGCCGGAGAGATGGGGAAGCAGAAGTAGAGAGAAATGGAAGAATATGTCATCGATACGACCCGACTGCCACTTTCGCATGCATTACTTATAAAACATACACAGTGCCAATACGTGGACACTTCTACAAATTTTCAAGAAAGCGTCTTCTACGTAATATATACGCACACACACACACACACATACATACGTATACATACATGTATATAAAAATATACGTATGTATATATATATATATATATGTATGTAGAGAGAGCGGGAGAGTTACAGAGGGTCTCTGTGTTCTACTTCAAAAAAAAGTCTGGAATTTTTTTTTTATCAGCAGTCACACGTCGGGAGAGGGAGACGGAGGGCACGGAGACGGCGAGACAGAGAGACGGCGACACCGAGAGAAAAACGAAGGGGAGACAGGAGACACAAATATGGCAGCTTCCTCGTTCTTGCGCATGCATACATGTACGTATATCTGGAGGACGTACGTGGACGTATTCCTCTCTTCTTTCGCCACATCTGCATACATATATACATATATATTACACATATATAACGCGTATACACATATATATATATATATATACAAATACGCATACGTATACTCTATGGGTATATATATAGTTTTTCGTATGTGTAATCCATACATATATGTATGTTATGCATATCGATGGCAAATGTGAGTTACCTCTTTGAAGAGCCCATCTCTGGCCGTCTGCACCTGCTGGTAGCAAAGCGCCAGCTCGTCTCTCTGTTGATCTGCCAAACTCTGAAATACGTGCAGCAGACATCCACACACGGCAGAGCAGCAGCAGCAGATGCAGACACAAAGACGCAGCATTCCAAGCACCAGCAGCAGCGACGGCAGAAGCAGCAGCAGCAGTGGAAGCGGAAGACCCGTAGTCATGGACGGAGCAGCAGAAGCAGCAGCAGCCGCACCCGAAGCAGAAGCAGCAGTGGAGCGGCACCCGCAGAAACGGAAGCGGCAGCAGCAACAGAAGCAGCGGCAGCACCAATAGAGACAACAGCAGCAATATGGGCAGCAGCAGGAGCCACAACGCTAGTGGCCTCGGGGCAGGAGAAGCAGCAGAGAACTAACAGCAGCAGCAGCCACACCGCACAGCACCCGCTGATATCCATGTAGCAGGCACACAGGAAGAAGCACAAACGAAAGCAGCAGCAGGTGCTGCAGCCAAGAAAAAAGTAGCAGCAGCTGAGAAAACGCAGCAGCCGGAACTGACACAGCAGCGGCAGCGGACAACGTAACAGCACGTGATGCAGATGTAGCGGCGCAAGAGCAGCAGCAGCCATCCCAGAAGCACCACTCCCAGCAGCAGCACGTGGAGAGAGAAAAGCGAAAGAAGAGAACAGGAGACAGCAACCATAGTAGCAGTAGTGACAGGCGATTATTCCGACCCGCGCAGTCCCCCAACAGCAGCAGCAGCAGGAAAAAGAAGAAAGGAGGAGAAGGGACGTCGCAGCAAGAGAAGACGCGGCAGCACCAAAAACAGGAGCAACGGTCTCATGGGAAGAAACGTTGCAGCAGCAGCAGCAGCAGCAAAAGGAGAGAAAAACCAGTAGCCGCAGGAGGAGAAGCGGGAGCGCAGCACAAACAGCAGAATCCACTGCAAGCGAGGAAGCCGCAGCAGCAGTAGCAGCAGCAGCAAAAACCGAGCAAAAGCAGCACGAACGCGACGAGGAATCGGAGAGCAAAAGCAACAGCAGAATCCGCTAGTAGAGAAGAAGCGGCAGCAGCAGCAGCCAAAAGAGAGCCGGGCAGGCGGAAGAAGAATAAGAAGCAGGACGGAGGACAGAGACGGCGGATATGGAAAGAGCGCGCATGAGGCTCACTGCTCGGGTATTGGCTTGCTGCAGTGCTTCTGCGTAGGCCCGGCAATTCGTGCTGCTTTGCTCATACTGCTGCCGCAGCAGCAGCAGCTTCTGTTTGTGGAGGTGGGTCAGCCGCTGAAGCATCTGCTGCTGCTGTACGAAGTTGCAGCTGCGGCTTCGCAGCTCCAGAAGCGCCTCCTCCCTACACACGGAGAAGAGGCCAACACCCCACAGCAAATAGTGTGCCCGCAGTGCACGAAGCAAAAACAAACCGCAGCAGAGAAGCGCAGCAGGACGAAAAAGAACGAGAACAAACGAGCAGCACAACACCGGAGGAAAGACGCAGCACACAGCAGCAGGAGGAAGAGGTGAAGAAGCGCAGCAGCAGCGCAGCAAAGAGGCAGCAGAGCAGACACAACAGCAGCAGAAGAGAGAAGCACCCGTAAAGGAGCAACAGCAGAAAAGAAACGAAGCAGCAGAGGACACGAAGCACACAGGCAGCACACAGCCCCGTCGTCAGATACTGCGCCCCTAGCACATGCAAAAAGTATTCTCTGCACCTCACAAATGCGTAGACGCGAAGAAGAGAGGAAGAAATAATCAAATAAGAAATTACACTCAACCTAACTTGACTTCTTAACTCGCATGCGCAAGAGGAGACCGCCTCTTCCACAGAGCGACATCAGGGGACCAACAGCAAACTCATACGTATACACATATATACACACACCTACAACGGCTAAAATCGGCTGTTCAAACCTGTACATATATATATATATATATAAATGAATCTCTCTCTCTATATATATAGGGCGGAGCTATATATATATATATACATGTACATGCGTAAGTGTATCCACGTACACGTAGATGCACGAAGATACGTACATATCTCCAGATATATGTATATACACGCATGCACATACACAGCTACAAATATACGTATATATACATTTCAGTACAATATTGACTTATATATTTACCTATATATATATATATGCGTATACATGTACGTATCAACCTCTACAGTACCAGCGTATACATGTATGTACAGTTATGTGTTGGTGTAGCAGAGGAGCAGATAGAGGAAGCTGCAGAAGAGAAGCAGCAGGGACGACTGGCAGCTAGAGGGCTGATCAACAGACATAGAGCAAAGAAGAAGCAGCAGGACACCAGCTGCCAATGCCCCGGCAGCAGCGATAGCTGCGAGAGAAGAAGCAGCAGCAGCAGCGGGACGGGCAGTAGCAGCAGCACCAGCAGCTGCCACAGCACGAGAGCGCGGACGCCCAGCAGCCCGCCTCTCACCCCCGCAGGACCAGCAGCAAGGGCGATGGCAGTAGGAGCACCAAGGCACAGCAGGAGCTGTGGCAGCGGCAAAACCTGTTCTCTCTTACTCTCTCTCTCTCGCAGCAGCAGCACCAGCAGGAGCAGCAGGAGCAGCAGCCATCGCAGCAGTCACTCCGGCAGCAGCAGCAGACCCCGAAGGAAAAGCGCCGGGTGCAGCAGCAGAGGAAGGAGGCGCGCAGCAGGGCAGCAGTCATAAAAGACAGGCATCAGTCAGCATGCGCAGAAGCAGTCAGCAAGCGCAGGAGCAGCAGCAGCAGAAGTAGCAGCAAGAGCAGCTGTAGCAACAGTAGCAGCAGCAGGAGCGGCAGTAGTACGAGCAGGAGCAGCAGTAGTAGGAGCAGGACAGCAGTAGTAGGAGCAGCAGCGGTAAGAGCAGGAGCACCAGCAGCAGGTTCAGCAGTAAAATTCTTGACCGCCGTGTTAGGAGCAGCGACGCTTGGCGTCACTGCAGCAGCAGATTAAAATACCTTTCTTTGAGCTGTCTAAGAAGGTGTTCGCAGTAGGCATGTCGTTCTTCAAAAGCTTTGCTCACTTCGTCAACTTCTTCAGAGACACGACTGTATTGCTGCAGAAAAGAAGAAAATACAGCAGCAGCAGAGCAGGCCCGCAGCAGCAGTCCCACCAGCAGCAGCAGCACGGCAGCGTCACATGTCCGAGAAGCTGCCGCAGCAGCACGGGAGCGTAGCAGGTCGAAGAAGAGCAGCATCAGAGCACAGTAGGTTGAAGAAGAAGAAGCAGCAGCAGCACCGGAGCACAACAGGTGGAAGTCGAAGCAGCAGCAGTAGCAGCAGCACTGCAGCGTCACAGGTCGGAGAAGCCGTCGCAGGAGCACCGGAGCGTAGCAGACGGGAGACGCGGCAGCAGCAGCAGCAGCACCACAGCACAGCAGGTTGACGACGAAGAAGAAGCAGCAGCAGCAGCACCTGAGCACAGCAGGTTGACGACGAGGAAGAAGCAGCAGCAGCAGCACCTGAGCACAGCACAGGTTAGAGAAGCAGCAGCAGCAGTGGAAGCAGCGCCCAGCGGCACCGCCACAAGCAGCACTTCGACAGCAGCGCAGCAGCAGCAGCGCAGCAGCAGCAGCGCAGCACCCGCAGCAAAGAGGCCGCAGCAGGAGTAGCAAAATCAGCAGATCTCGTGTGGCACAGTGACTAACTGCTGCCTCAACTCCCACTGCATGAGCAAGCGAAGAAAGGAAGGAACTGCCACTGCAATTTCTTTGAGAGGAGTTTGCTGTTTCTAGTATACGGCGGGTTCGATTTGAATCGGCGGGAGATGGGGAGAGGAAAGGGCCCAGGAGTGTTCACAAAACCCTCTTCGACGGAGAAGAGAAGAGGTATCCTCGGGAGAAGCGTGAAGAGAAAACGAAGGGAAAGTAAAGCAGAACAACCGAGGGGTGAGGGCTGTGGAAGGACTGCCCCGGAAGGAACAGAAGGAGAAGGCAGAAGGAAATAGAAGAAGTTCCTTCGACAAAAAAGAAATACCTCGCGCAGCATCGCCATTTCTGCGCCAAGTTCATCGTAGTCGCTCAATTTCAGTCGCAGCGCCTGCAAAGACAGCAACAGCGACAGAAACCGCCGCAGCAGCAGCGGTAGATGAACGAGCAGGACCAGACGCAGCAGGGCGATAAAAGAAGAAGCAGCAGCAGGCCAAGACAAAACGCACCAGCAGCAGCAGCACCAACAGACGCAGCTGCAGTTGTGTGGGCAGAGGAACATGTAGCAGCAGTGTGCAACACAGCAGAAGCAGCAGCATCGGACGCCCCACAAAAGCAGCAAAGCGGCAGCACAGCAGCAGCAGCATCGCATGTCCCAGAAAAGGCAGCGACAGGCAGCAGCAAAGCAGCAGCAGCAGCAGACGAAGTCCCACGAAAAACCGCAGAAGCAGCAGCGAAGCAGCAGCAGCAGAAGGTGAAGCTCCAGGAAACGCCGCAACAAGCAGCAGTAGCATCGAGGGTCGCAGGAAAAGCAGGAAGAGGCAGCGGCCCAGCAGCCGCAGCAGGAGTTTCTGCAAGGCAGCGAGCGAACTAAGGGAAGAAAGTAGAAGGCGACGGCAGAAACTTGGACGAGAAGAAAGCGAGAAAGATGAGCGACAGGCGGGAGAGAAAGGGGCGAGACTGAAGGGCCGGTGGAGGAGAAGCCAAAGACACGCAGAAGCACCGGCAGCAGCACAGGAGGGAAAGGAGAGACGAGGAGAGAAACAAAGCGCATGCAGCAGCAGCAGCAACCCCCCGAGGTTTCTCTGCAATTACTCGTAGCTGCTCACGCCAAGAAACAGCAGCAGCAGCAGAGGACGCGGATGCGGAAGGGAAGAGAAGCAGCCGAGGGAGACGAAACGACGGAGACAACCACCGCGAACGGAGACGCAGAAGAAGAAGAGGACGACAAGGAGGGCGGGTCAAACGAAGAAGAAAACAGCAGAAGCAGACGCAGAAATGCATGCGAGACGCAGAAGACGAAGTGAAGAGGAGGACGCGGAAGACGCCGCAGCAAAGGGACGAGACGGAGACGGCGAGGACGCGTGGGACGGAGAGGAGGACGAGACGAGACGGGAAGACGCGGGGGGCCAAGTTCAGCAAGAAAGTATACATATACACAAATATATATATATATGCGAACAGAGATATAAACATATCCATACATTGGTATCAAGATGGACATCAATCTATACACACATCCATATATAGATAGACGGAGAAACGTATACAGATAAACATGTATATATACGTATATATACACAACATATATATGGATATATAGATGTACGAAGATAGGTGCGTATATATACATATGTGGCTGAAGACGCAGATAAATTCATATACGTGCATATGTACTGAGACAGAGATATAAAGCCATGCACATATATATACATATAATATGTATGCACCTATGTAGAGATGTACGCAGATATATACATATATAGATATGTATACTTAAGTATACGTATACATATGTGTAGATATAGATATATACATGTACACAAGTAGACATGCAGATACATATATATATATATATGTATGAAAAATTATAGAGAAGTAGAATACATTTATATGTGTTGTATGTAGGTGTACGGGGAGAGATAGAGCAGTAAATATGAGGGACAGAGAGACACAGAGATAGACGAGACGCCAAAATACGTGTCTTCCTCTGCCGCCGCACATAAAACGAACGCAGCTGCCTTCGTGGTAGAAACGCCTACTTCGTTTTCACGCTTCAACTTTCCGACGTCTTCGTTTGAAGAGGCGCTTCCCCCACCAGCAGCAGGACTACCACCACCAGCGCCACCCGCAGCACCTCCTGTCGAGTCTTCTTTCCTGTCCGGCAGCTCCTGCTGCGTCTGTTGCTGCTGCTGCTTTGTCTTCACCTGCTGCTGTTCCGTCTTCATCTGCTGCTGCTTTATCTTCACCTGCTGCTGCTCCGTCCGTTGCTGCTGCTGCTGCGCCTTGATCTGCTGCTGTTGCTCCTTCTCGGTCGTCGCTTTTTCTTCTCCTCCCCCTGTGATAGCAGCGACAGCGCCAGTGCCCTCCGCCTCGCTTCTTCTTCTTCTTTTTCTTCCTGCTGCTGCTGCGTCGCCGCCATCTGCTGCTGCTGGGGCTGCTCCTCCTCCGCTGCGTTCTGCCGCGGCCGGTGCCCCTGTCGCTGCCGGCCGCGCTTCTCCTCCGCGCTCCTCCTCGACGTCTCCTGCTGCTGCTGTTGCTCTTACTCTTCCTGCGGCTGCTGCTGCTTCTTCGCTTCCTGCCGCTCCCCCCCCTCCCTCTCTGCTGCTGCTGCTCGAAGACAACAAGGAGGAAGAGGAAGAAGACGCAGCACGTTCGGCGGCGACCGCTCGTAGTTGCAGCTCATGCAGCAGGTCCTCCTGCAGCGGCGTTAAAAAAAAACATCTCACCGCTGCCGGCAGCACCAATTCACCAAAACAAATTGCAGTCATGCAGGAGCAATGCATGTCCACCCTCACATATATACGCGTGTGTGTATACATACATACGTGTTCATATATATATGTATCTTCGTGCTTCCACATTTATATATACACGTACAGATATATATATATATATATAAACGCATGCATCTGTTAACGTATATATGTGCACATATCTGTTTGTGTGTCTGTGTCTGTGTCTGTGTGTCTTTCTCTGTCTCTGTCTCTCGAAACATATATATGTGTGCATATTGAGCCTCACATATATATGTATATGCGTTTACATAGTTACTTGTATGCTTAGGTTTTGTATATATTATATGTATGTATACATTAAGGTCTGTCTTTTTCTCTCTCTACATATATGCGTGAGTATATATCTACACATGTACATAGATATCTATCCATATGTATATACACGCAGACAGGTACTTCTATAGAAGACACATGCCTCTGTCTAACGTCCTTCATATATGCCCCTGCGTGTGTGTGTGTGTGTTGATGTATTTATTGCGTTCTGCTCTCTCATATGACAACAGCGTCGCTAGAGAAGAGCAGGGAGACCTCGGGCACCGCGGCAGCAGCAGCAGCAGGCGGAGAAGGGAAGCCACCGCCCGACAGCAGACGAGCAATTTCTGTTGGACAGAAGCAGCAGCAACGGAGAAGAAGACGAAGAAGAAGAAATGAAGAGGAAGAAGAAAGAAATGCCGCAATATGTGTGTGTGTTTAGTACTGCGTTCAGTGTGTGCGCCGCGCGCACGTGCAACGCGCAGGCTTGCAGCAGCAGCAGCAGCCAAAGTCACTTCAGCACGTCAACAACACTCACGAAAAAGGCTGTTACAAACTTTTGCATTCGTTCATAAAGACGAATGAAGACAAACATACATGTAGCGATATATATATGTGTCTTTGCCCAGATACTTGCAGATATGTATAGATGGACGCGGTGGAAGCGTGGAAACGGCAACTGATACATCTAACTCATATATACGCGCCCATACACACATATCTAAAACGAAAACATGCACGAATACGTGTATATATATATAGAGGGAGAAAGAGATAGAGAGACACACACACGTATATCCGTATATAGAGAGAGAGACGGACAGACAGATAGATAGATATGGAGATACACATTGATGGCCCCCGAGGTACCCGCGTCGCGTTGTCCCCCAACGACTTGGCCTGCATCTCACATGCCCATGCAAGTCGAGAGACAGGGACGTACTCCTTCATCTCCTTCATATACATATATATATACATACGCTTGTAAATATATATATATATGTACACATATATACGTGTATATATATATAGAGAGAGAGAGACATATATACCAGCACACACAAGCAGACGCATGGGAAAGACTCTTCGAGCGCGGTGTCTTTCTTTATATATATTCCTGAAGACATTAATATCTACACATCCATATATAGATACAGACACACATATATATACACAGAAACAGAGAGAGAGACTTATGAATGTGTATGTGCAAAGACACATATATGTACAGAGAGGGAGAAAAGTGGATTTACACACATAGGGCTGGATATATGAACATTCATAGAGATTCACAAATAGAGAGACAGATGCATATATATATATATATATGTATATATGTATATTTACGCTCATGCATACACGTATACAGGTAGATATGTAGGTATACATGTATGTATATATATATGGATATGTATACACATATATGGAAATCTATAGATATATATTATATACGTATCAAAAACATGTGCGTTTATCGATATACAAATGTGAAGAAGCTATGACAGGAAGAAGAGAGAGTTGAGGGGTACCGTATGCCGCAACGCTTCGATCAGCTGCTGCTTCTCCTTCCGCATGCGCTCGTTTCGTTCTACGAAGAAAACAGAGAGACACAAGGAGAAGAAAATACGGTGAAGAAAGGAGAGACCGAGCCCCGCAGCAGACACACAGCCGCGTCCAGCACCCCACGCAACCAGCAGCAGCAGCAGCACCCGCCCCGGAGCAGCAGACCCCGCGGCAGCAAGACGGGCAGTAGCCGTGGCAGCAGCACGAGCAGATCGAGCAGCCGCAGATCGAGCACGTGTAGGGACACGCAGCAGCAGCAAGAGGAACCAGCAAAAAGTGAGCAACAGCAGCAGCAGACAGAGGCAGCACGAACGCAGCAGCAGAAAGCGATACACCCACCGCCTTCACGTGAATTGCTGCGACGGAGCCAGGAGCTGCAGCTCTCGACACGCAGAGGACCCTCACGCGCAGAGCAGGCGGGAAAAGAGCAGCAGACGCAGGGGACGACGAAGTAACAGCAGCCGCCAGGGGAGCACACGCAGCGGCAGCGAGGGTACCAAAGCGATGGCACCGAGAACATCGGTGGCTAACAATAAGAGAAGAGAAAGACCGCATGCAGCAGCAAGCGCAAGGAGAAGTCGAGGAACAGGAGATCGGAGCAGAAGTCGAGGAACAGGAGATCGGAGCGGCGGCCAGACAGACGGGTGGAGGAGCGTCACGACGCGCAAAGAAAGGGCGCAGATTGAAGAGGATAGAGCCGCAGGAGGGGAACAGCAACGAGAGAGACAACAGCAGCAGACACAGAAGAACAAGACGGAAAGAGAAAAAGCAGCAGCAGAAAGAAGTACAGCAACACCGGCAGCAAGTAGAAGAAGAAGGAAAGGCTGAGCAACAGCGGCAGGAGGGAGAATAGAAAGAGCAGCAGCAGGAGCAGGAAGCAGAAGACGAGTAGCAGAAGCAGCAGGACGACGAGGAAGACGCGAAGAAACAACAGCAACAGCAGCAGGAAGAGGACGAGAAGATCTAGCAGCAGCGGAAGCAGGGGAAGAGAAGAAGACGAAGAGAAACAGCAGCAGCAGGAAGGAGGTGGAGAAGAGGGAAGCGGACGTACGTAGCATCTGGGCAGCAGCATTTTTTAGCTGCTCATGTTGAAGTTTCAATTTACTGAGCTGCGCGCAGCGTTGGCCAGCCACAACTTCTTGCTCCTTCTCCCATGCCCGCAACGCCCGCACTTCGTCTTTAAACTTTTCTCTCTGCATCCCACGAACACACACACACACACACGTGTGACCCCCCACCACCAGCCGCTAGTCATTTTCCTTCACCTAAGGCTAGAAGAAGTATATTTGAATTCACACACATACACACATTCATATATATATACATATATATACATATACACACATATATACGTATACAAATAGGTAGACCTGCATGTATAGAGACAGACGCCTCCATAGAACCGACCCCGCTCCTGCGCTTGACCAGAAAAAGACGATGGCCCCCTCTCTCACACAAGACGTATGTACACTTCTACACATACACATGGGGACTACAAGAGTGACCCATACAAATAGTGCTTGTATTCTAAAGTATATATATACATATACATATATGTATATTAAAGAGAGAGAGCCAGACATATATATATATATATATATTGAAAGATAGACAGGTAGATAGACAGATAGATAGATACAACTATAAACACGTGTATACAAAAGAAATGACCCAGAAAAACAGAGCTTCTATTCTAGATCCTATACATATAAATATATATATACAAAGAGAGAGAGAAAAATATATACATGTATATATAGACGCAGAGAGAAACGTGTACGTATGTGAGTATCACACGCGAGGCACAACACAGAGACAGAAAGAGATGGAGACAGCAACTTTCAATATACGTGAAACTCCACATAAAAAAAGCTTCGTATGCACATATATATATAGGGGGGTACGTATGTGTGAAGACAGAGATAAATAAGTAGATAGATAGATAGGTCCCCTCATATACAGAGTACATACACGCAAACGGATAGACGCACACGCACACATACACATTTGTATACATATATATATATATATGTATGGGTAGACATGTATATATATAATATAGACGCCTATGTGTATAGAGACATGTGTATAGGTATGTACATGTGTATATGAGTATGTATATATACACAGACATATATGCGTATCGATCAGTGCCTGAGTATACGTGTGTGTATGGGCAATGCTGCGTGTATGTGTGTGGATAGCGGGAAACTGTTCCACCCTAATATATATAGATGCGTTGCCGGATATGTATAAACATTCGTCTGCATCTGTCTATATCTATATAGATATATATATCTACATATCAATACGGTATTCGTTTGTAGCTGTCTCTCGCTACCTAGGTGGCATGTGTGTGGATAGTAAGTGTGTTCATCTGTAGCTGTTTTTGTACAGAAACGGCGATGCGCGGGCTCGCACGCTGTTGATCGATAAAAAATACGACGCAGTTCATCGTCTCCACTCTCTCGGAACTTCGACGTAGGCTGTTGGCAAGCAATAGTTATTGCTGCTGTACCTACTGCTGCTGTACATATTGCTACTGTACCTATTGCTACTGTACCTATTGCTGCTGTTCCTCTTGCTGCTGTTCCTATTGCTGCTGTTCGTGTTGCTGCTGTTTCTATTGCTGCTGTTGCTGTCCCTGCTGCTGCTGCTGTTCCTGCTGCTGCTTCTGTTGCTGCTGTTCCTGTTCCTAGTGCTGCTGTTGATTCTGCTACCGCTTTCCCTCCTGCTGCTGCTGCTGTCGTTTTTTCTTACTTCACAGAACATTCTATCCCTCTCCTGTCGAAGAGACGCGGCTTCTTCTGTTAATTCTTTGATTCTCTTCAACAACTCCTCTCTCTGTTCCCGCGTGGTCGCCTGTAGTGTCATCATCATCATCAGCAGCAACATGAGAAATCAGCCCCACGAGCAGCAACAGCAACAGCAACAGCAGCAGCAACAGCAGCGGCAAGGCCGTGACTGTCAAAACTGCAACAGCAGGAGCAGCAGCGGCAGCAGTCGTTGCAGTAGCACAAGTAGCAACAGAGGCGGCCCTCGCAATAGTACGGGCAACAGCAGGGGTGGGAGAAGCAGCAGAAGCACGGCAAGCAGAAGCAGCAACAGCAGCGGAGGCAGAAGCAGCAGGAGCAGGGGAAGCAGAAACAGAAGCAGGGAAGGGAAGAGCAGGAAAAGCAGGGGATGCGGCAGTAGAAGCAGCTCGGGAGCAAGAAGACGCAGCAGGACGGTACGCAGAAGCGGCAGCAGCACGGGAAGCAGAAACAGCGACAGTAGGGGGAGCAGAAGCAGCAGCACGGGCAGCAGAACCAGAAATAGCAGCGGGAGGGGGGGAAGCAGAAGCAGGACGAGCAGCAGAAGACGGAGGGGCAGCAGCAGCAGAAGCAGAAGTAGCAGGAGCACGTGAAGCAGAAGCAGCAGGGGCAGGAGGAGCAGCAGCATGCGAAGTATGGGGAACAGCAGCAGCACGGCCGTGACGCACGTGGCAGCAAGAGGTGCGGCGCCAGTGTAACAACCGCAGCCGTCGCAAGAGCGGTAGCAGGTGTCAACGGCAACGCGTCCGGCCTTTGCGGCAGCAAGTGACGCACCGCCAGCCCCAGGCGATCAGCAGCAGCACAAACAGCAGCAAAACAGCAGGTTCTCCTCAACAACCCATGCAGCCACCACATAGAGGTCGCAACAGCAGCAGAATATCAGCAGCCGCACCGTCACCATTTGCGTATATGTGTACCCGGTTGAGGCTATGTACTCTATAAATTTACACGGATTTATTTATAGATAAATAGACAGATAAGTATCCATTGCCACACATATATATACGTACATATAGGGGGGGAGGATATATATATATATATATATACAGAGAAAACGAGAGAGAAAGAGACATGTGTTAGGTACGTGTACAAGGAGAGGTATATTTGGCTGTTCCACAAGAGCAGGGGAAAAGGAATGAAAAGGAGAAGTTCCTTACGAGCAAGGATTCGAACTGAGTATCTTTTTGGCTTTGCATCAGCAGCAACTCCCGTCGCAACTCCTCCGCCTCCGCAGTCCTCGCCGTCTGCAGCAGCGGCAACAGCAGCAGCAACGGTAATAAGAGAAGCAGCTGCAACCGTAGCAGCAACGGCCACTACAGAAGCAGTCGCAACCGTGGCGGTAGCAGCAGCAAGAGCAGCAGCAGCCGCGGCAGCATGAGCAGCAGCAAAAGCAGCGGCAAAAGCAGCAGCAAAAGCAGCGGCGAAAGCAGTTGCAAGAGCAGCAAGCGCCGCAGGAGCAGCAGCAGCCGCAGGAGCGGCAGGAGGGAGAGCAGCAGCAGCCGGTCGTGCAGCAGCAGCCGCACGTGCAGCAGCAACAGCAGTAGCAGCTCGGCGTCAGGCGTTGAGCAACGAATACGACCAGAGAAGGAAGAGGCGGCAGAAGGCAGCTTCGCAGGCAAATTAATTCAAAAGGCGACGCGACGTCGCGGCTGCGTGCCGTGCCAACGACAGCAGCACCAGGCGAACTCGCGGGGCCGCACAGCAGCAGCAGCAGTCATCAGCTGCTTCCCTCAGCCGCACCCAGGACGCAACATTGTCCAAGTTCATCTACGCTACGACAAGAAGTTGTACGTATATGCATGCGAGGATATTCACATGGACGTTTCCCACCTACTCCCACCCATCTCCGTATAAAGTCGCGCTCCTACGGCACCACCTACATACACATACATATACATATATATACACACATATATGTGAGACACACGTGTCCACACGTATAAACAACCGTCGTCGTATGTACTTCCATGTATACACGCGTGCTTCTAACTAATGCATAAGTGTGTGTATCTATATCTGAGCAGATATACACATACACATATATATGAAGAAAAAGAGACGAGAGACAGAGGCTCCTATTTCTAGACAGATACTCGCGTGGGGTCGGTCACGTACCTACGGCGGCGATAAGCACATACATAATACGTAAGACGGACCTTCCTATTTATATACAAATATGCGCTTGGCAATCAATTTGTCTACGAATGTGGAGACGCAAGAGAGGAAGACAAAGCTATAGTTGAGTTCGATCTATACATATACAAATATAAATACAAGGGCCTCATCTATCTGCATGCGCGCACGCATGTATACATCAATGTATAGTATATCAGCACATATATCTATATATATATGTATACAGATAGATAGATAGATAGAGAAATATATGTATATATACTTCGATATATGTGCACACACACATAACAGCAGTATACAGGTAGATAAATACATGCATATATACATATACGTATGAGGAGAGATACGGGCGCCCCCTTCAAGCAGCAGTGTGTCCACGTACATGTATACACACATGTATATATATGTCTCCAGGTGCCGAGGAACACTACACATATACGTATGTAGTATATATACGAATATACTACTAAAGAGAACTATACGGAAATGCAGAGGCTTCGAATCACCAGAAATGTTTGTCCTCTACATCTGTCTCCGTCAATACTCAGCAGCAGACACACACGAAGAAAGTGACGGGTCACTACGTCCTCATGAAGAGAACTTCCTGCACCATCCTCGTCCATCTGTCCCACACCATTTGGAGCGTACATTCCTCAATACCTCGAAAAATGGTACACGCTTGGTAGTGGACCTCGTCCAGGTGCAGCACCTTATGCATCTACGTATCAGGCTCTACTCTACACATCAACACACCCCACTTCTTCACGCTCCCATACAAACACACATATACACATATATGTAGAAATACAGAGACAGAGACAGGAAGATATATATACAAATATGTCGCCGAGGTGTATATACATGTATGCCGAGGTGGACGACGAAAGAAGGTAAAAAAATGCCTGCAGCCACCCTGGACGCCGTTGTCTGCATCCGTTCACCTACGCATACAAACACACTTCTCCACACGTATCTATATATACATGTACACACATCTACACATATATATATATATATATAAACAAGTGCTAGTTACGCGGTTGTGTGCGTCGTTTTATCTGTCCAGAGAGGTATGTATATAAATATATCCGCACACATATAAATGTGCAGGTGAGAACACACGTGGAGGTGTGGAAGGAGATCTGCTGCACGCTGCACCGTTTTTGAGAGCAGCACGCCGTGATGCGCCTGCATGTCCTCGTGTGGGGAAAACAGGAAGACATACGACTGCTTCCCCAAGCTGACTTGTGTGAATTCTACTACAGCTATGCACATATATATATATATAAAGACCTACAGCTGGTTCCCCAAGCTGAGCTGCGTGAATCTTGCCACAGCTATATATATATATATATATAAAGACCTACAGCTGCTTCCCCAAGCTGAGCTGTGCGAATCCTGCTATATATAGGAAGACTTACTAGTGCTTCCCCAAGCTGAGCAGCATCCTGCTGGAGCTCCAGGTACGGCGCGCTGTGAACGATAAGCCCGTGGCTGAGTGTTTTTAGTATTTTGACATCTTCTGCTGCTCTTTCGAGCCTGTCTCTTTCTTCCTGCAATGACAGCAGCTGCTGATCTCGTAGCTTTAGCTGCGCTTCTGCATCTTGCAAGTCCATATCTTCTTCTGCTCCTTCCCCTCCTCCTCCTCTCGGCCCGAGGCCTGTTGCTTTTTTCAAGTAGTACTCATCGCCGTTCAAAGCAGCAGCCGATCCCGCTGCTGCTTTCCCGCCTGCAGTGCGGAGTAATGCCGCCAGCAACGCACGCAGCGCTGCTGTCCCGCTGCGATTGTTGCCACTCACGTCTTCATCCTGTTCCTTTTTACTGCATCCTCCTCCTCCTTCTCCCTCGGCTCCTGTTGCTGCTGCTGCCGCGTTCTTGCTGCTGGTGCTGCTCACGCCTGCTGCTCCTTCCCCTCCTCCAGCGCCAGCCGACCCAGACCCACCGGAAGAAGAAGAAGAACTCGCAGTAGCAGCAGCAGCCGCTGAGGCAGACTGTCTTCTCTTCGTTGACGTTGCTGCTGTCGCTTCTGCTGCTGCTGCTGCTGACGAAGGGGAGTGTAAGTCAGCCAGAATGGCCGCCGCACCGGTGACAGCGTCTTGTTCGGCTAGCGTGCGAGCAGCAGCTGCAGCTGCAGCAGCAACGGCAGCAGCAGGGACACCTCCGCTGCTGCTGCTGCTGCCTCGTAACTTTGCAGCAGCAGCAGCAGCCGCGTCGAGAAAAAGACTGGTCGGGTCCCCCCCTGCACGCAGCTGCATGCTGTAGCGCAGCAGCGTGACCTGCTTCTTCAATCTATCAATCTCCACTTTCAGTGAAGCCACCTCCTGGATTCTCTCTCCCAAGTTCTTCTCCGCTGCCCGCATGCGGTGTCTGTACACCCCAGCCCGCCGTCGCAGTCCCAGCAGTGACGCATGCAGCGCATCCACAAACTGCTGCTGCCGCAGCCACTCGCGCAGACAAATGGACTCTCCTTTTCCGTTTGCCTCTCCATCTCTTCGACTCTCTTCTCTTTTTGCTGCAACAACGCCTCCTCCCTCTCCTCCACCTCCTGCTGTTGCTGTTTCTTCTGCTCCCGCTGCTGACTGCGACACCTTGCCTGAGGCTCCGCCGACGGAAGCGTCCTCTGCCTTCTTCGGCTCATTTCCTGCCCCTCCTCTGCGGGCCACACCGTCACTGGGCCGCTCCTGCTGCTGCAGTCCCTGCTTCTTCTTCTGCTCTCCCTCAGCCAGATGCTGCACCTGCTGCGTCTGGGCAGCGTCCTTGGTCACAGCGCCCGCTGCAGGAAGACGAGAAGCAGCTGCTGCCCTCTGCTCCACTCTCTCCTCCGATTCTTTTCTCTCTCTGCTGCCTTCTCCTGCAGCGACGGCTGCCTGCCCCCCTTCCTCACCGCTGCTGCTGCTAGTAACACTGCCAGTGCCACGAACTGCCTCCTCTTCCTCCTGCAGCTGCTGCTTCACCACACGAGCGAAGGCCCCTGCCTCAACGGCAGTGACCAACTCTTGCAGCAACTGCTGCGTCCACTCGCGCTGCTGCTGCAGCTTCTTCTCAAACAAAACCGTCGCCTTCCTACTTAGCAAGCTGCCCCTCTGGGGCCGCGCCCTGCTGTTGCTACCGCCACTGCTGCTGCTGCCGCTGCCACTGCTGCTGCCGCTGCTGCTGCTGCTGCTACTGCTTGAGGCAGGACCCGCCCCTTCAGCAGGAGGCTGCACTTTTCCGCGCAACTGCTCCTCGGTTCCTTCTTCGTCTTCCTCTTCTTCCTCCTCCGCCTCTCCTCCCTCATCGCCTTCGCTGCTGCTGCTGCTCGAAGAGGAAAAGTCTTCCAGCTCTTCTAGTTTTGCCACTGCTGCCGCTGCTGCTGCGTCCTTTGCTGCTTCTCCCGCGGCGCCGCCTGCTGCGCCTGCCCTGGTCTCTGCCGTCCCTCCGCCGCCTGCTGCTGCTGCAGGCGACCGCCCAGAAGAGGAAGGTGCAGCAGATTCTGCGGTCGCTGGTCTTTTTCTGCTGCTCTCCTCCTGCTGCTGCGGCCCTTCCTCTGCTCGCTTGCCATCCCAGCGGCGTCCCCCTTGGTACACGCTCGGTGCCAGTAGCGAACGTTCTGCATGCGGACGACGCACCCAAATACGCGCAGCAGCAGCAGCAACAGCAGCAGCAGCAACAGCAGCCGCAGCAACACCAGCAGCAGCAGCAACAGCAGCAGCAGCAACAGCAGCAGCAGCAGGAAACAAGGAAGAAACGCAGCGGATGCGCGTCAGATAATGAAGACAAGCGGCAGCCGATGCGTCAGATACTTTGTCCACTATGCGCGTCTCTGTATATGGGCATTTTTGCCGCGCGTAGTCGCTCCAGAGGACACGTACGTGTTCACCAGTAAATACACATGCACCTACACGTGAGGCGCGTTCCTCCTCTCCGTAGAGACAGGGAGACAGGGAGATAGGGAGCGAGCCAGAGAGACTAAAAAGAACGCACATTCAGGTGCAAAACAAATACTACTACCAGTTTCTAGTAAGACGATCCTTCCTTTTATACGCGTACATATATATATACACATATGTATACACATACAAAAGTACGTAACACTTCTCCTGCATCCGGGTCCTGTACATCTGTCTCCTCATCAACACGCCCTTGCTAATATAAGTTTTTGCACCTACATATATACATATATGTACATAAGAACTACACACTAATATATAGTCATATACGAGTGCAAATAAATAAACATATATATATATACATACACGTATGTGAGAGTATACATATATGTACAGGGAGGCAGAGAAAGAGAGAGAACCATGTATGCAGATGAATATACATATATACGCATGTGCATACTCTGGTGCATACATACTGAATTTTTTCTTTTTTGCTTATTACCGGGTCGCTGCAGCAGGTAGCGGAGTCGCTGGCGGTCGACGCGTGAGGAGAGACGCGCCTGCAGCAGCAGCAGACTACTCTGCAGCGCACCCCACACAGCGACGACGGCTTCCTGTCTCTCTGCCGCTGCTGCCGCTTCTCTCTGTTGCTGCTCGTATTGCTGCTGCAGTCGCCCGATCTCCCACTGGGAGTGTTGCAGGGAGCCCTGGAGTTGATACACCAGCTGCCGCAGCAGCGCTTCCGACTGCGGCACCCCACAAGCAGCAGCAACAGCGGCCACAGACAATGTGTACCAGTAGCAACAGAAGCAGCAACAGCAGCAACATGCGCAGGAGTCGCAGCAGCAGCAGCAACAGCGACGGCACTACCCCAGCAGCAGAAACAGCAGGAGGAGCATGTGCAGGTTCAGAAAGCAACGCAGATCTGGCGTTTGCCCAGCAGCAGCAGCAGCAGGTACCACCGACGACGCAGCTGTGAAGGAGACGAGACGCGAGAGGTGCACTGCAGCAAAGACACGCGGAGGGGAGAAGACACACGACCGCTGTGCACACAAGAGCGAGGCCGTCCACGGGGAAGAGAAGGTAGCTGTCCAAAGAAGAGACGAGACGCGGCAGCTGCCCACCAGACAGACGCGCGATGTGCACAGGAGCCACGGAGACAGGCGCCGAGGCGTGCGGGTCGAGAAGAGAGCAGCAGAAATGCATGTCTCCGCTGTAGGGAGAAGACACGGACCTCGAGAGGAAGCCGCTCTCTCTGCTCTTCTTCCTCTTGCTCCTCAGTCTCTTCTTCTGTTCCTGCCGCTGCTGTCTCTGCTGCTGCGGCTGGCCGTGGTGCTGCTGCTGCTGCGGAGTGAAATTCATCTTCTGGGCCCCCAGGAATTATCCGCCGCTTCAGACGCCGCTGCGTAGCAGCCCCTGTCGCAGAGGAGCTGCTGCTGCTTCCTCCGCTCATGTCGCTTCCCCCCGACTGCAACAGCTCCCAGCAGTGCTCCCGACTTTCTTCTTTCTTCCTTCCCGAAGATCCTGTTGCTGCTTCCCACTCTGCTGCTGTCTGCAGCACCAAGAGTTGCAGCAACAACTGCTGCGGCAGCAAATGTTGCAGCAGCAAATGTTGCAGCAGCAAACGTCGCAGCAGCAAATGTTGCAGCAGCAAACGTTGCAGCAGCAAATGTTGCAGCAGCAAACGTCGCAGCAGCAAACGTCGCAGCAGCAAATGTCGCAGCAGCAAACGTCGCAGCAGCAAACGCTGCAGCAGCCTGCGCTCTTTCGTGTTCTCCCGCACTCCCGCTCGTGCCCTGTCCGTTGTGTGTGTGCAGGTGCTGCTCTTCGTCGTCTGTGTCCTGGGAGACACTCCTGCTGCTGCTGCTTCTCTGTTAAACTGCTGCTGCTTCTCCTTCGGCCTCTCGCAAGGCTGCTGCCCGGCGGCTGCGGACGTAGGTGCTTCCCCCGGTGCAGCACTCTCGCTATTGCTCTTTTCCCTTTCCCCCACCAACACGGCTTCTTCTGCTCTTCGCCCAGAGGCGAGAGGGACCTTCTCGGCCTGCTGCCGGTGCTGCTGCTACTGATCTGTGCTGCGCGGCTGTCGCTGCCTGCGCTGCTGATGTTACACGACGCTCTGCCACTCGCAGACGTCTGCTGCTGCTGCTCCTGCTGCTGCAAATTCTCTCCTCCTTCTACGCACCCGGCTGCAGGTACTACCGCTCAAAAAACGACGCTGCTTCATCTACAGACGCCGCTGTTCTTCTCTTCTTGCTGGGTCTTCTCCTCCTGCTACTGTTCTGTTGCGGCTCATCTGACCTTTCCTGTGATGCCGGTGCTCCCCTCGCCTCTGCTGCTGCTTTCGCTTGTCCTGCTGTTGGCACTCCTGCTGCTGGTGCCGCTTCTCCCCCCGTGCCGTGGCGCTAGTGCGGCTGCTCTTGCTGCGGCCTCTGCTGCCCGTCGAGGGGCAGCGCTGCTTCAGCTGCTGGGCCGTTGCGGAAATCAAGGAAACGTAGAGCGACTCAACGTGAGGGTGTTACATGGGCCCGAAAACCGTACGGCTGGACACAGGGGGCCGCGTAGAAGGAAGAACGGGCAGCCTGATAAATATTCTGGGTTCCCCATACGGATAATACTAGTGCGAGGCGCCAGGAAGAACTACCTTGGAGAACGGTTCGTGGTGCGCGGCAAAAAGGCTGCTGCGCCTCGTCATATGTCTGACAACACGACAATAGAACCCGAAAGTCCCTCGCAGCTTTAAAAACTCTACGTCTTCCTATCTGCGTAACTCAAGTGTTGAAGAGGAGCCGTCAAGTTTCAGCAGAGCATGATGTCTCCGGACCGCAGGAGAAAATTCTAACCGCAGCAGCTCTGAAGAAGCGGACGCACGCGCGTGGAGAAGTATACTTTCGAATAGGAGAGACGCATATTAACGGTGAAAACTATCTCTGGTGGATTGTTCTGTTGTCGGGGAAAAGTGTGCTCAACAAGTCGAGTGGTGGTACATCTGCTACATTCTTCTCCACGGAAAAGTGTTTCGCAAAACAAGTGGCCATTTCGAGTCTCAGTTTCTTCAAAAGGTGGAGACGTGCGGATGAAGCACACACTAGGGGTGAGGCACCTGATAGAACGAGGTAAGAAGCCCGTTTTTCCATTGCATGTGTCATTCATTCATTTTTACGCAAACACTATGTCGGCGGAGTGGCCGCGGTATCTCACAGCCGAGGTGGAAACTAAAGAAGGGGAAGGATTTAGCATTTCAAGAGATTTTGGTAGCGGGGGGGGATTTCCTATTTCAAGCGACGAACTTTCGGCGGCCGACAGAGGGCCCGGCTGAAAAAGACAAAGTGAAGTTTGCAGAGTAAAAGGAAGGGGTGTGGAAGCGACATTTTCTAGCAGCCTGATGCAGAGACTCGGCTGAGGAAATGTGTCCGTGGATGAAGGGGTTAATCAAGAAAGAACGACTTCGAAAGTGTGGCAAACACTGGACTGCCTTGAGTCCACTTGAGTACGTCGTGAGGAGACGACTTCTTCACGTTGCAACACAGAACGATGCCGAAGCACCGGGGTAGGCACGAGGAGTCAGAGTCGCACAAAAGAAAGAATTTCATCGATGAAGAAAGATGGTGTGACAGGCGGAAGAGTATCTGGGGCAAACGAGACATTCACTATTTCCGAGGCATGCCGAAGAGCGAGCTCGGGAAGCGAGGAAGACGCAGGGAAGGGCGAATATATTGTGGCAGAAAGGAAAAATCACCACGAGCAGATACAGCAAAGGCAATGAGGAGTCAGGTGAGTAGAAAGCAAATATTTTCCAGCGGCTTGGGAAAGCCCCACCGAAAGAAAACGCTTTGCACAACGACGATGCTCAACAATCCGCGGTTTGTCCGATGCAGCATGCGCGCCTGCGTGTCCATCCTTGAAATAGAAAGGCTTTCTTCGCGCTCGTACTCGGTATAGTTGCTACATGTGATCATTATTAGCACGACGCAGAGCACCGCTCCTACGTATTCACTTCAGCAATCAAATGCAGCGCGACCGGCGGCACGGTTGGTCCACAATCGAAAACAACCACTTCTGAAGAAAATACACTGTCGCTAACTGGTTGTCGTGCAAGGTGGTCCAACGAGCGATTATTCTCTTCATGGGGATCCACTGGAACGACTTGTGCGACATCGAAAGAACCGCGTTTCATCGTATAGATACTTTCCCGTCTCCTTCGAACGACTTTCGCGCAACTTTTGTGGTGCATTACTGGCTGAGCTCCTGTGGGCCACTCGACTGACAAGCGAACTATGCAGATGATGTTCCTGCAGCGATCAGGGTTGAACGAACCAACACAGGGACAGGGACGGTACGTGTACACTCGATTATTTTTATGGAAACTCACACCATGCCGGGAACGCTGGCATGTATTCAAAGAATACAAACTCCGCCGAAAAGACGTCGACATTTCCAATATCACTGCATGTTTTGACTATGTTGCACATCCATAAAGTTCTATAGAAAGATTACTCTTGTAAGTGCAGCCCTACAACAGCCTGTCATTGGGACACGGCGTAGATGCAGGGTACTGGTACGTACGCCATCGCCTGCTGCGTATCTGTAGCCACCCATGTATTCTGTGTCATACGTGTACTTACGAACTGATTTCGTGGACGTATGCATAGATATATTTGCTCGCTGAGGTTTTCTGTGTCAGGGAGCGTATAGGGGTGTAGGAGGAGTACGACGTATGGAGCTGTAAGTGGGCCACATGTTACTCGTCTAGCTTACAGCCCTACCCGTTCCTCTGCTGAATTCGTGCAGAGTAGCAACAGAGAAAACGTCTCCCAACGTACTGCAGTGATGGCGTCTGCCTAAGCTTGCCCTTACGCATCTCTGGCAGCTATTACACGTGTTTACGTGTACGTACCAGGGACCTGGCCCCGTATTGGAGGAAACATAAATTTGTACATGTATGTAGTGTTTGCGGGTGTACATGTGAAACCAGCACAGAAAGGGAATTGCGTAACTGCAAGGCAATTATATTGTTTCACAAACTCATACCTGCTAGATTAGTGGTCAGTCGCCCTTGCACCTCTGTACATGTAAACATGAAAAACGTATTTTTCATATTAATGCACCGCTGACACTTTTTCGTCCTCGCTCAGACACAAGTGTGTACTGCATATAGACAGATAAATTCCCGTGTCAGCCGCTGCCTCCGAGTCGTGCAGAAGAGTTGTATCTGGTCATTAGCAACAAATGTGTCTATAAAATATAGACTGTGTGTGGTATCACTGAATGTGTTTGACCTTCGGGCCAGGGGGTCACAGGAAGCGAAGGGCTGTGCAATACCACCACACTTTTGATTGGCACTCAAAACAGCCATTTTTGTTTTCAGTGGACAGAGGCGCGAGTGAAAGAGAACCGGCGACACCATTCCATTAGATGCCATGCGTGCGGAGGTGTCTGCGCGTGCATTTGAGTGAGGCGATGGCACGTCAAGCTATGTGAACTTAGTGAGACCGGATAACGGGAAGCGATAACAAAAATATGTAGTACTTTGAATAGTGTCAGGGACAGGTGTTTCAGCGAAAGGTGACAGGAGATTCGCTGCATCCAAATGTAATGTGCGGCTACTAGTGAGTGACCAAAGGTATTCGCGGCCCTCTAAGCATGCCGCTGCATATTCCGAATTGCTATTAGGGAACTCCATGACAATTGTAAGACTCTTCAGGTAAGCGGCCTTTCTTGTCCTCTGAGGGAAGGAATATCCAGGGGCGAGCAGGCGGGCATCGCACCGGCTGGGAACAAAAGGATTCATATGTCACAGCAAGTATTGAAGGGTGGAGGGAGAACGTCTCCTGCGGAGGCCCTTAACGAGTCTGCATTCTTAACTCCAAGGACGAGCAGGTTGCCACGTGGGGGATAGGAGTTTCCGGGATAGTGGAGATCAACGGGGAAGGGAACGAAATCAAGGTACGGATGAGCCGTCCATGCCCCACCGGGTATAATACTCTTCTGCATTCTTCATTGGAGGCGAAATTTCCAACCGCAGTCGCTATCCAAGGAATGGTTTAGACTTTCGTTTTCGCTTCTTCTATGCTGAAGCCTCCTCCTCCAGCTGGTGTATTTTCGTTGATATGACAAAAGAAAGATAGCATATTCTTCCGCCTGAAATGGAAGTGCGAAGCGACGGGCAAAAACTATTTTTTTCGGATCGACTGTGGAGATGGAAGAGATGAGAGTTCTGTGAATCCTCCTCTAGCAAATCGAATGAGATCAGTGAGCTATTCTGTCTCTCTCGTAAGTGGCGCAGGCAAGTAAATTACTTACAGCGGGTACATAGAGATTGTGGTGGGCACATTCTTCTGCCGCGGAAGGAGGTGCGAAGCGACGGGCAAAATCTACTTTTTCCGGAATGAATGTGAAGATCGAAGAAACGAGAATTCTGTGGGTCTTCCTCTAGCAAATTGAATGCGATCAGTGAGCTATTCTGTATTCTTTAAGTACCGTAGACAAGTGAATTACTCACAGCAGACACATCGAGACAGCGGCCGGCAATGGTGAAACTCGCGTGAGAGTACGAGCAGCCGCATTAATATCATACACGGGTGAACACACGCACATGTATACGTGCACATATATATATATATATATTTACATCGCAACAAATAACGGTCAGCTCTGAATCTTGCACCCCTGTGTGACCCCTGCTCTTGTAACAGAGAGGGTGCATTTCCCCTTATCTCGAGAAGGGGTGAAACAACATGTATTCTCTTTTTCGTGCTGGAGGTGATGCAGGGTGGACTTGACCTTCTTATTGTTCTTCTTGCACGGAGAGCCTGAGAACTCTACTGGCCCTGTAGTATTGCTGAGAAGGGGAAAAGGGAAAAGATCATGAACTAAGACGTAGATTCAGAATGACAGGAGGTTAAGGCGGGAAGCTATTACTTGTACTTATCCGTGACTTCTATTCTCCCGTGCCGAGTCAGAAACAAGAAGCCTGACTCACCTTTCTACTCCTTCGCTAGGGTAGGCTCAATGAAAAATAGCTCTCCCGTGAGCGAGCAACAGTCGCGTCATAGAAGTGATAGTCAGGAGTGTGGAGCACTTTTCGGAAAGGTAGTGAATGCAGTTGTAGTGGCAGGTAGTCGTGTAGTAGTAGTGGTAGTAGTAGTACACTATTCTTATGTCGTTTGCTCTTGAAAGAAAGCAAAGACATCACTTTTGTCGAAGACGTGTTGTGTACATCGTAGTGGAACGGATGCGGTGTGCAGCACAGCTACGCGTTCAGAGTCTCGAACGAGTAGAGAATATACACACGGGAGAGTATTCTTTACACTTGCACGCATGTAAACAGAAGAACTGCTTATCAGCTGCTGTAAGTACGGACCGACATAGAAAAGAAGCGTGAAGTTGTGCATTACCAGCTCTCTCCGTCTGAACAGCAAAGCTACTGTCCTTGCGTGCCCAGAACGTTGGTAAAGGCAGTGATTTCCTTATCTTAACAATGAAACACACTCAATAGTAACGGCAGCGACACGGACTGTGCGTAGGCAGCATCGCATTGCGTCAACCGACAGTAGCAATGACGTTGTTCACTTGCGACCGTAGTAGCAATCACTCTGCGCCTACACAACCGCTAGGTATCTACTAACAAAAGTTCTGCATCTCCGGGAATGTAGTTCCTCTACCGAACAGCAGCAAGATGGCTCGTACTCATGCACTAATGTCAAAGCGCTTTGAACACGGAAGAAAGTCCCTCTCTATGCCGCATTACAGCAGTAGCTAGAGATAAGGGGCTGTGCAGAATTTGTAGTGGACCGCTTTAGAGAGAGCAGCTTCAACTCTGCATACGTGAAACCACTGAAGACGAAAAACAGAAGGCGCGGACTAATCTCCTCAATAAACCAATACTACTCCAATCACCAGGAACTACCGTACGGCGGCAGTAGCACGAGACCCAGTCACGCCAATAGCAGCAGGAGGAGCTCTAGTCACACAGGCAGGAGCAGCATTCACTACACCAGCAGCAGCGGCATCCACAATAACAGCAGCACCCAACATCACCGACCGAAGAAGCAAACAGTCCTGGCATGCTCACTGCCGCAGCCCCGTAGGAAGCGCAGGAGTCTTCAATACTGTAAGAGCGTCAACGCCACAGTGATTGTCTGGGCGCTCGCGAAAACCGCTGCTGCAGTAACCGTGCATTCGTGCTGCAGATTTGAATACCAGGCGCGTCACCTGCGTTTGAGCTTCACTACTGCAGCAGTTCATCGAGCGTCAGCGGTGGCACTAACGACAGCAGCAGCAACGGCGTCGTATATTTGAAACCGTAGTCCGTGCATGTACCCTGTGCAGACGTGAGTCGCAGATCTCCTTGCTCCCCAAGTTACAGGCTCAGAAAAGGCGAACTGCGGGCACCTACTCCAGCTGTCGCTTTTGACAGGCAATATACCCTGTCGCTTTATCAAAAGAAACTACTAGCGTGCGCACGCTGGTTGGTTTTTTAACGAGAAGTCGTCTGGCAGCGGCATCGCACACACGCAGGCGCTGGTGACGCACGACGTCGAAAACATTCTCTTCACAACAGCAGCCACAGCAGCGCTTCCGCATACAGCTACAGATATTGTCAGCCCGGATTTGCAGAAATGGGAATCACACATACGCGTCATTGTCAATACGATAGCCAGCAGAGTACCGCACTGCTAACCTACGTAGACGGGTACCCGTATCTACATGATTAAGTACAGGCAAGACGGGCATATCACAGTGTCTCTACACCGGAACGCACGCAGACTGACATCAGCGTTGTGATGTTTCTAGCGACACTTTATGAGCCATGAAAGGAAGCGACATCACACGAGGATGGTAGGAGGCACGCCACAACTGATGGACTGACTCGGGGAACCACACGTGCAAACGACTGTGACAGTGTAAGCAAACGGCCACGCAGCGCCCACATATCACATATATATCCCTAGATGTACGTAGAAGCGCCACAGGTGAGCCTTTTCCCAGTGTATTCACATCGGAGTAGACACACACTTATCCTAACAGCAACGAATGCTTCCTGCGTCAGCCAGCCTCAGTTCTATGGAGTCCAACCACACGATTAGATGCGCGTCTTTCACACGCGAGTCAGCAGAAAAAGAAAACCCGTGATGATTGCAGACGTGTATTTGCTTGTAAGGATCTACATGCAGATACAGAATCATACGTGCGAGCGGTAGACTCAGGTGCAGCACGGCTCTGGGCATCCAGACGTATGAACGTGCTTTGATTTCCACCACTCGCTACTGCAGGAACAGAAGTGGCCCAGTAAATGGTTTTTCCTGCATATTTTCTTATCTGTCTCTACTTGGTCTTCATCGGATTGTCCCCTTACTTCCATTTTTCTTAAACTTCAGATCGACCTGTCTTCCCACTTCCATGTCGCTCTAAATGCCTGTCGACCTCGACGACGCTTCGCACATCTGTCCACGCATTAGCCGACAGTATCTGGGCGCGTATGTGTTTCCATCTATACGCACATGGATATACATTTATATACCTATATACATATACATATCCATATGCGTACCCTTGAGCACGTATACCTACAAATAAATATTTCTGTACCTATATATATACATATATGTCGTATCGTACACGTGTCACGGATGTGATTGTTACGTGCGAGACTGCCGTTTCCAGTGGAAATCTTTGTGTGCTAGACCGGCAGGCAAGAAAATTCTCATTACACCGTAGCACTGTCGTACAGTAGTAGGTACCGTAATTCTATACGTTACGGAAGTCCTCTCTATGAGTGAAAAGGATTCGTCTCGGATACAAATTTCCACAGAAGCCTTATTCCGTGTGGATCCCTACTCTGGGTACCGCTTCTCTGGTAAAATGAAAAATACACACATGCGTAGACTCCCCCTACAATGTGAAATGCCTATTCTTGAAAGCTTCTCTTCCGCGTTGTTGTCGGCGGCCTTTATTATAGAAGAGCAAGCGACTGTTCTGAAATAAAACTGTCCTCTCATAGTGTTCGCGTCATGATGTTTTCTATCGTGTGACACTTCTCAACGAGACGGTCTCCACCACGTTGCAAAGTACCTGTTTCTTTAAAAAAAAAACACATTCACTTTGACGGAATGAAGCTGTCTGCAAATGGTGTACACTGGTATCCACCCGTTTGCACGTGCTAATGTGTGCGGATGCGCGTGTGCGTGTACCCTCAGAACTACGTCTCCTTCTCGTCGGCCTTGAAAAACGGTACCAGCTGGTCTCGTCCCTTCGACGAATGTTCCACGCAGTCGTGTCTTTCACTTTCTTTTTCACAACATGAAACCTGTGAGTCGCGTCTTCAATGTTTTCAGTCTTCTTCTATAAGCTGCCGTTTGTAGCGGCGGACTGCGGAGCTCTTCGAGACCTCAGGACAAATTCAGCAAAGAAGTTTATTTGGCGTTTCCTCTCTTTGATGTGGACAGTGACCCACACGCGGAAACCTCAGGACAACGCGAAACTCGCCCTTATAAGAATATTCATCCACAACGAGAACCTGATACTGGTACTTCGTACCAATGAACTGTTCGCTGCGGGGATGCAGACATAACTACACACGCACACGATTCCCTTTCTGCGTGCAACACTGCAGTATTATGCTTCTGCACACAGACACTGGTAGGAAAAGGCATCCGCCTTCTTAATTTTCGTCGACGCTGCGGACACCAACATCCGATGTATCTCAATGCTGAGACTTCGCTGCACTTACGAAATCTCAGCAAAACCCAAGTTCACATGCTTCCTAAGCCACGAACTAGAACTCTAAAGTGTAACTAACAAGTTCTTTACACCATGCATGCGACTCACACCCATACGCACACGTATCACGAAGATAAACAAATCCACAGTTACCGAGTCCCCTAAGCTGTACAAAGGACTCACATACATGCGTATCGCAAGACGCGCACACGCATACTCGTATATACACACACGCGGCTCCGGTAGAGCCCTGGGACACTGGTATGATGTGTAACTCTTTTTCCACAGGGCATGACTCTACAGTGGTGAGGGCAAGTCGCCCTTCTGCAATAGATCCAAAGTCAAGCGGCAACAGCGTACGAATTTCCGAATAATTACTTCCATACAAAAGAATTAATCCAGCTGTCCAGGTAGAGATTGCGCGAGAACCTTCTCGGCCACCGTCAAGAACAGACAGTCGCTGAAGCTACCTATGTCGAACAAGCTGTACTTCGTCACGAGGTTCTCCCAACAAACGCAACTCAGATGCTCGCAACAGAGATTTATTTGCGCAAGTATAGCCACGCCGCGTGCACACCAATCTATATTTATACGCACGTACACATATATGTGTGTGTACCCCGTGCCTTTATGTATAAGTCTCTCTCTCTCTCTTTAGATATATATACATATATGTAGCTACACGTATATGTATGTGTATGCGATGTACATCTCTATGCATATATGTATATACAAATATATATACAAGTACTCGTACGTGTATGCAAGTATATATCGATGCGTACGTACACGTATGTACATTCACGCTTGAGAGTCTGTAGGTACAAGCATATTCAAGCGTACATATTCACGTATCTATGTTTTTCTTCATATATACTCCCATATGCTTACGTGCCTACAGGTACGTACCTGTGGACGCTTGTCCAAACATACGGGTACGTATCTATGCATCCGGCCCTACCTCCGCAGTTACCTTCACATACACATGGTATGCCATGGCGCACATCTTTCTTTCGATACAAAGGGGGAAGAAGTACGTTTCCTCCCCGTTTTAGTGCCAGCAACCCAGGTGGTCTTTTTGATGGAAGACTTTACCGCATCGGTGAAATTTCAGCTTCTGGGCGACTTTATGAAACTGGCTTAATCAGACTTCCCACAACGTGTGCTTCTCACATATATATATATATATACGTATATAATAAATGTGCTTCTTCATTCCAGCAGTCACCTATTTGTGCGTATGCATGCCTGTCGGTATACGATAGAACCTTCGTAAGAAGTGCAGTTCGGATATACCTGTAAGAACTGCAGTTGCCGCATATCTATCTGTCTACACACATACATATATATATATCTTTCCCCCCAAATATGCACGTCTAGAGACTACTATTGTCCAAGAGAGCCTCCGTAATACGTGAAGAAGGCATTTTCCTACCGTATACATGTCTATACACGTCTGTGAATGTGCACACATACCCTGTGATCAGAGAGGCGGACCTGCGTACGTTGTGGCGCTGTCCTACGCAGTTCATTCACAAGACAGACATCCTGTACCAACTTCATCGGGGAAAGTGGTCACAGACATATCTCTACAACGAAGTTTGAAGTCTCGTAGTGGACTAGAACACTCCCCTGCGCGCAAAGATTCACACGATCTACACGGACAATCCCCTACCAGGAACAGTCCTCACGCGCACATATACATATATATATATATATATATAATGTTTAAATGTGTACACCTGTCCTGTCCGACTCTGGCGTAGCTCTATCAGCCAGAGTCGCCATGCATATATATATATATATGTATACGTGTATACATGTCCTGCGCGATTCAAGTGACGTAGCTCTACGGCAGTGCGGTCTTGTCGTGCGCAGATACATCCGAACAAAGAGGAACGGAATGTGGAAGAACGAATTCTCCCGTTTCTGGCAGGACTGCTGAACAGACCGTCATGTTCAAAATTCTGCTGCAGAGAATTGTCCACAGAGCGTAGCTATGCTCCCATCTGTGTGTTGAGTTTTTCCTTCCCACGTCGGCGCTTGCAAACACGTACGTACAGCTGTTTGTGGTCTCTGCGCTCCGACCGCGTCTGCCTCTCCCCCGCTGGCGCTTTCTCTTTGTCTCCATCTTTCTCTCTCTCTCTCTCTCCGCACACTATTCTGTGGATTCCACATATTCCTCTGCAGGTAGCCGTGTATGCAAGCAGCACGCCCTACGCACGCAGCTTCTGGTACAGCTGTCGCTCTCTCCCGACACAGACACACACATCGGTACATAGATAATACGCTGCCAAGTTTGTACAGAAGGTCACCGCTGCAACGATTCTGTCCTGTGAAGAGGCGAGAGGCACCGACATGCGCGCTGATTATCTAGAGTCGCCACAGCAGTCCCTTTTGACGCAGAAACGTTTTTTTTCACTCTGGGGGTTCGTTGAGAAGCCAGAGAAGAAAACGCGGGGTGCGGAAGAAACGACGGCCCTTGCCTGTCGGCAGGAGAGGATAGATGTCTTCGAAGAAGTAGTAAATGTGGCCGACAAAAATGCCGATAAGGTGGTCCGCCAGATTCCATCCAACCAGCAGACTCACCAACAGCAACACAAAGGGCAAGTACGGCGCTTGCACAGAGACAAAAAAGACAGAAAGGCGGGTGTGAGGGTTTCGTCTTCCCCACACGTACGTCATCACGTTGATAATCGATCCACTGTAAAAGTACGAACTCACTCCGAAAAGGCTGGAGAAAACCTGCCCACAATCCATACACACACATAGACACACACCCACTTTTCATATCAATTCGCAGAGAGTCTTAGACTGAAGCTGAAAAAACGTGGGGGCCGTGGGAACACGGACACCAAGACAGCAGGAGAAGAAGACGAATGGTACTTTGAGCACGCCCAAAAGATTTCATCGGTGAAGAAAGATCATCCACACAAATCTTTACACATAGAGGAATGAATGCATTGCTCGTGGTCGGCAACCCATCCGCAGAGAAGTACACACGACACCTAAATATATAGTAGAAAATGCTCGCAAACTCCTGGAGACAAATACACCTACACGTACACACGTATACACGTACACGGACATAGAGGGGCATATATGCATTCATGTGTATCGAGCAAACAAAATTCCGAAGAAAGAGACTTCGCGGCAACTTGTGTGGCGGCGAACATCTGCGTCGAAGAAACGCCGTCTCCACCACGCGCCCACCGCTTTGCGGGACAGGGGGAATCAAGCCGCACTCCCCACACAGATAGAACCGTATATATACTTTTTCGAATAAGTACCAGCAACACTATTACTACCTTATTCGGCAGATATATATTCATATGTTGTCGCAGTGAGTCCCTACAAATACCTGCACCCATGCATCTGGTCCGCAGGAACGAAACGCTCACGTAGACATCGGAAAAAAGAGAGACGGTGGGAGACGCTGTGCGCGCACGCGAAGAATTTCTACCTTGGCGCATCTCTGTGTTCAGCCAGCACGGCCCGTAGACCACACAGTTCATATGTATTGGGACAAAGGCACAAGGGCAAAAAAAGCAGTTGAAGAACACAAAAATACAGACTTCGTCAATCACAGATCACACGTATTCGAATCGACGCACATGGACAGAAAAAGCAGCTGAAAAACGTAGTTTCTACAGACTTCCATTTTTCAGGTCCTCCGTTTCTCCCCGTCGCCCGGAAAAAGAGAAGACCTACATACCCTCTATACGAAGCGTGCTGGGTGGGACGCCGTCCACTCGGGGAAGCATCCGTAAAGACAGCGCCACCAAGCAATATGCAAAAAATTCTTTTCTCGGCCAAAACGAATGAGCACACACGTCATCTGTTCTGCAGTGCGTCCCACACTCCCCCTTACGCACAGACGTGACGGCGTATACACACGGCCCTGCTGCGACTACTCCCGCCACAATGCCCAGCAGTCCCAGTACTCTCTGCACTCCAACTCAACACGTATGTATTATTTTCACGTACAGCACGTATATATTATTTATGTATCCTTTGAAGTTGTAGGTGCAGCACGTGGGTCTGCAGACGCTCCTGCAGACGTATGCATATATATATATATATATGCGCAGGAATGTTGAAAGGCACACACATACAAGACGAGCTTCTCACACACCTACAGTTGTCCACACACAGACACATATACCGAGACGGACAACACAGGCACTCTCGCGTCTAGCATACATTAAGAGACATCTGTACACCTGCGCAGAGGCGCACATATATATATATGTATACATGTGGCTGCACTGAAGTCTGCATTAGCTATCACGGTGGTGAGAAGAAAGAGATTGCAGTTGGTCAAAATAGGAGCAGCAAGGTCGGGGAAATCTAAGCAGGTGCTGCGGCGCATCGCACTTTCTGTAGCAGTGGAAGAATTGAAAGAAGAATTGACGTTCTGCGGCTTCACCGCTGTCTGCAGGAGGACAGAAAACCCAGGCATGAAGGACACACCCCCCTGCCGCGCGGCCAGATATCAAAGGCTGCTCTCTATACACACGTATATCCCTGTGTGCAAGGCCATACTTACCTGGCATGGACAGACACACACACAAACCTAAACGCAGGAAGACGCAGACTGACTTACTTCTATATCTCCGTACGCATCTACACACATGTACGTAGAGAGGGTGTGGACGAGGGCGCGCAGCTAACTTGGGTGTGAACGGCTTCTCCGTTTTCTGCAGAAATGTGTCATGGCACAGAGTCTGACAACCTCCCTCTCCCATTGTGACACACTTTTTTTTCTTTTTCTCCCTGTCTGCCTTTCTGTCTCCTGATCTCTTCGTTTTTCTTTTTTTTTCTTTCTGTCTCTCTGTCTGTGTTAGGTGTCGTCTTACTAGCAGCAGAGCTCCGGTGGTGATGAGCATCCACAGGAAGGCCGCGCTGCGTTGGTGTTCCTCGAGAGTGCCGCAGTAAAAAATAAGGACGTAGACGTTCCAGAAGAAAGGAAGAGAAAAGCTACCGAAGAAGAGAAAACAGGTCACCAGGCGCCAGAGTTGCCAGTGATGAAACGTGAAGTGGACGTTCATGTAGAGCGAGAACGGCGAGAGAATGTCCAGAGTGCAAAGCAGCATCAACGCAGTCGCAGAAAACAAGTACAACCGCGTCACCGGCGGCAGGTGCGTGAAAAACAAGTCAATCTGTGCCATGCTGCTCACCAAAAGTTTTGAGAGAAAAAGTTCCCCGTGAGAAGACGTCGAGACTTTACCACCACACACGCGAAACGAGTGGCGACCGAAGCATCTACATAAATATGTACATATATATATATTCGTATATTGACAGACATAAGCGTTTGTGATTCCTGATTTACTCACATGTATGTATGCGTACCTACTGATACACAGTCACCTTATCAGGTGGTGACGCACTCACACGCGACCGCCCACACCGCTGCTTGCTTTCATATATATGTATATATTTGTATGTATGTATCTACATTCATGTATAATTGTTGAAGAGGGAAACTGCGTATTTCTTGTGGAGTGTACGCATCTCTTTTCCGGGTGCTGAGGCAAAAAGAAGACTCGCATCCTCGTCAGATGGTGGAAGGGGCCACACGGGGGAGTACAAAGTTACAGCAGGAAGAAGTCGTCTACGACGGTAAAGAAGAAATACTGAGAAGAAGAAGGGAATGAAGAAAAACACGAAGGGGTTGAAAAAAGGGAGGCGAGTCTGCGATAAGGAGGCAAAAGACGACGAGATGGGGGGAGGCCAAATCAGAGATATCCCAAACGTGCAACCAGCTGTACGAGGCGGAGATTGAAAGGGAACGCGAAGAAGCAATGAGAACACACTTTCACCACCTGCTCCACAGAAGAGACACGAAAAAGCGAGCACTCTCCCACCACCTGCAGCTAACACGGGTGGATCACATTTCACCGGCCTGCGTCAGGACGCACGCGTCAGGACGCATACAAGCAGATACGCGTCTCCACACATGGAGGGGATGCTTCCTATGTTATCATCAAAGAGAGACGAACTTAAATAAACGTATGGACAGGTGCGTAGCCAGGAAGCGTTTCCCGCAGGAGTGAAGGGCAATATTGCGGTTGTACGACGCGAAATGATGAAGAAGAGCGACTTCTGTACGCGTTTAGAGACAAAGGAAAAAGATAGTAGTACATGTCAGTACACTCCGGAAGACCGCAGACGCAGACAGGTGGGGAACGCATTTCACAGCGGAGGCACTCACTTCCACAACGCAACACGTGGTACACAAAGAAGAGCATTATTCTAATCAATGCACTAGTAAGAAGTACAAATTGTTCACCTTTCGTGAAAAAAAGAATAAAATCGATGACTTCGGGCTTATGTTCGGAAAAAAACTGATATACACAGTCAGTAACAGAGAACTTTTCGACAGGTCCGTAAGCCGCATACTCATTTTTGCCGTGCCTGCGCACGCAAAGAGAAACCTGCACTTAGACCTGTAGGCGGCACAAGACGACAAACAGCCGGAAGTACGGATTTCGCCGAACGAACACAATTCTCTTCACAAATTGTTGTCGGCAAAATTAGACTTCTCCAAGACAAGCGCAGGGGCGCTATATACCGAGATGCAGGGGAACACGTTCATGCATCTATATTTGTGGTGACCAAGCAAGTCGCTGTATCCGCAAGCGCGAACGGCTCTGAAAGAACGCAGACGCGACATGAAGTGTACACATGTGTGAGTATTTACTGCAAAGACAGGAAATTTGAGTGGGTCAAGGAGTGCACTAATGTCGCCCACTCAATGTTTCCTCCACAAGTAGAGAGCAGAAGTGTACCAGATCGGACCTCCTTTCCAAACGAGTCAGCGTGGCGCGTCCGTACCCCAGAGATTCTCGGTACAGCTCAGCGGGTGAAAATCATGGTGAAGTTAGAAACAGTTGTTTTAAGAGGATAAGGCCTCCGCAAAACGTAATTTCACACATACAGAGCGTATAATTGTCAGATCGCGTATCTACGTCCATAATCTAGATGGGGCAACAACAAGGGCCCATCGGTGTAAATTTGGTCCGTGAGACTGTCTCATCATATGCCTATAGCCACGTATGAAAGCAGACGCAGATGCGGTCGACAGCGGGAAACGCTTTCCGTTAGAGGACAGGAAGAGGCAGTTGAGTAATGGTGAAAAGGGAGCTTATGACGGGCGGCGATGACGTGCGCAGGGTAACAGCCTTGCGGAGGAAAGATGACGAACAGAATGTCCAATCGGGGAGAAAAGACCCTGCCCTCTTAATTTAGACGATAGGAGAATACTGGTGCAAAGTTCCAACAGGCGAATACAAAAACTGAATTTTTTTCTGTCGTGTAGGCAGGTACGGGGTGCGCTGAAGGACGGCAAGACGCTCCACCACTCGATACATTGGAATGGCGACGTAGTTCGGGATAAAGACAACAACTTTCCCCCACTTCCTCCTTCTTTGTCTTTACAAAGGGTGCTGTTTTTCGTGAACCTCTGCATCCATAAGCGCTCGTAAAAAAATGTGTATTTCATACGATACACATCGGGCGTATTTCGATGTGTATGCCTCCACTGTTATATCGAAGTGTTTCGGCTTGCCGGCGTCTCGCGGCTAACGACGTACGTTGAAAAAAAGCATCACGGCGCACCTAATAGAGGGAAAACCGAAAGTACTCCACACTCCTCTTGCGTGTGAATCCAGAGATTATCTTGAAAAAGAACATTCAAAGTCCCTCGCTGTACCATCAGTAACACCAGCCCTGCGTGCCGCAGGTTGCGTGTGTACTGCTAGTGGGCAAGTGGGAGTGGTGGGGTGCTCGGCGTAGTATTGGCTGTTCCGAACGCGTCGGCCTCTATTTTTCGGCGTTTGAACATCGCTTTTGCGGGTAGGAGAACGAGATACGGAAACAAACGACAGTGTTTTTATACGCTATTCAATCGAACATGAAGTCGGTAGGGAAACACGGGAATTCCTTCTGCGGGCGGCTCAGCGCATCGCGCACTCCACCACCACCTACCAGTTTCGGCACGGGAAATGCCGGCTTTTGTACGAGTTTCTGTTTGTTCCGGAGTAAAAAAAGAGGAGAGGACTGAATGTTTTTTATTAATCGAGCTCCGTATCGCCTTCTTGGCCTGCGGAAACGCTTTCTTACTTCCAGCTGCGGTTGAAGCTGTTCCCGCCGCTCCAAGCGGCGCCCCGCCGCCCAACCGCAACTCTACAGGGACACTCCCTCTCTGCGTGAGAAATCGTGTTTCTTTCACTTGCAGAGTACTCTTCTTCTGTTCTCTTTGTTTTGGAAGCGTATCCGACTTGGTCACCGTCCCCATTTGTTGTACTCACGTCCAGTGTGGCGTCAGCGTTATAACTTCGTCGGTTCTCCCGTTTCGTCTCCCGCGCTTCAACCCGCCTTTTCAGCGAGTCCCTCTCCCGTCACCGCTTTGCTCATCATCTTCGTCTTCACATCTCTTTTCCGCGTTTCCTGCCCAGGTGGTTTGAGTGTTACAGACTGAATACTCTACTCCTTGGCCTTCGCCTCGTCCGTATGGACAGTCGCTGCGCCTCGTGCTGCTACTGACGGCATTGACTTGGCATGTCGAGGCACAACAATATTCTCTTTGTTCTGATGTGACCTCTAGAGCGTAACGTGTACCACCCAGTAAAAGTTACGTTATCCTCGCATTTATGCCGGAGTCAGGACACAATCTTCACCAGTTTTACAGTCGCATGGTGCTCTCAGTCACTGTGAATTTCAGATTCTGCATCTCCTATCTTAGGCGACGCTCGTTTTCCGCTCTACGTGAACCTCCGCGTGTGCGTGCGTGTGCACGCTTGTAGACGCGTACAAGTGTGTGTGCTTACGTACCTGCCTCTTCCGTACGACGCATAAGGCGAATTTTTGCGGCCCCTACGAACTCTTCTTGACCAGCAACAGGGACGTGAAATACCTCGACTACGTGATCTCGTGGAGCTCCTCCACCTACGCGGGTGCAGGGACAACGCAGAGTCTGTTTGAGGCCACCTCTCCCAGGGGTACTGCCGTATTTTTGTGCTGTGGAAGGAACGGGCGCCATTCGCTGAGAGCTTCTCCATATCCTTTACATCTTTCAGCAATGTCCACGCTATAAATGCGATCTTTGTCTCTGTGCATCCGTTACGTGTCTATAAAATCCAAGGCTTCACCTGATTATACTGTATCTTCGGTCGATCGTTTTCCAAAGATTAGTGAGAATAAGTTGTGTACGCGGGCGTATCCCTTGTAGAACACGTGACCTTTCAGAAAGTGAACCCACTAATATCCCAGCAGCAGCAAAAGAACAAAAGAGAGAATGGAGTCGCCGCATCGGCGCGCAGCAGGAGGCGCTGGAGGAGGCCACGCCAAGGACTCTCCCAAAAAGAAACAACATTCGTAAGAAAATGCACTGCGTTCCGTTTCAGTGGATAATTACATCTTCCGGCGTGTGATCTCATTCATGTGTGCATATATATATATATATATACACGCGTATGTAGGGACGTCAAGGGACGCGTTATGATAGATGTGTGTCTCACGTATGTACATGGAATATTTTACTCTCTTGCTCATACGCCTTTCCCGGACCTCTGTGTATCGGCTAGGTTTAACAAGAGACTGAAGGGTCCGAGATCCATCATCTTGTATTCCTCTACCACATGCATATACCTACGTATATATGTACTTTCCTCTCTTTATGTGTGTGGGTGTGTTCGTGTGTGTTTCCTGACCTACATGTGTATTTCAGTGTATGTCTGGCTAACTCTTCTCTCACTGTCTGTGTCTGCCTGTGTCCGCAGTATATCTGTAGGTGTGTGGAAATGTGGTGTCCCCACTTTTTTGCTTACCATCGTCTGTGTGTGTACGCATGTCTCACTTCTTCTGTGAGGACGCGGAAAATCCGTTTCTTGTGTGAAGTCCCCGTGTTGATGGAAAAGAAATGTGTTGGCCGTCCTGCCGTGTTGTTGCTGCTGCGCACTGTGCAGACCGTCGGGTGCTGGTGCGTCGGTTGACGCGTCGCAAGCAGCAGCCTCGTCGTCGTCGTTTTTCTCGAGTCCTTCCTCTTCCCTTTCTCGGTCTTCGTCCTTTCCTGCTGCGTGTGACGCGTCTGCAGCGCCTGCTGGTCCGGCAGCGGCACCAGCAGCTGCGGCTGCGCAGGGTTTAACTACCAGCAGCAGCAGCAGCGGCGCTGCAAGTAGCGGCAGCTTCGCTGCGGCCGGCCCGCACCCTCTGCTGCTCCAGCAGCATCTGCAGCAGTATTCTCCCCAGTACCATCACCCGTATCCGCAGCAACAGCAGCAGCACTGCCCACAGCAGCCGCGTCTGCTGCAGCAGCAGCCGTACTTGCAACAGCAGCAGCAGCATCCGTCGCACACGCACTCTCGGCAACATCCCCCGGTCTTCATCCCGACGATCCTTGCGGCCGAGACAGCAGTGACAAGTACGCATAGCAGCGACAGTAGCAGCAGCAGCAGCGGTGGGCGGCGCGGGGTGGCCTCGCCGGAGGCAGGAACACAGACGGAGGAGCCTCTAAGAAGTGGCGAACGCAGCAGAATGACGCACAGCAGCAGAAACAGGAAGATGAACACGCTAACGGCAAGCGGCAGTATCCCTGCCTCACTCTACAGCAGTTCTTCACGAGCTGCTGCCGACTACGGTCAGCCATATATTGAAGCGTCTTCCTCTTGTGTGCTGCTGCTGCTGATCTGCCCGTTCCGCCTGTGGTTGTTGCTTATCACAGGTCACGTGTTTGCTGCTGCGCGTGCGCGTGGTGAATGCGTAGATGCACTCCTCACGGGAGTTGCTGCGGCAACCACGTGGGTGCTGCTGTTAAAGACGTGGTCCCCTGCTGCTGGGCTGCTACCGGTGGTCGTGTGTGCCCCCTGCTGCTGCTGTTAGTGCCGTGAGAACGTGTACGTGACTGCTGCTTCTGCTGATGTCGCTGCAGGTGCTTGCCTTGCGGTTGCCGCTGTCTGCTGCTGCTGCTGCTCGTTATCTGCTGCTGCCTTGCGGCTGGTCGCCTTTTTGCCGCTGCCGTTGCTGCGGATGTGCTGCTGCCGTTTTCTTTCTGCTGGTGTCCTGGTGCGGTTCCTGCCTTGCTGTTGGTGCTGCTGCCTTTACAATTGCTGCCGCTGCGTGTCCCCCATAGGCGGAAAGTGTTTCGCGGGGCGCTGCTGTATGTTGCAGATACCGGAGGCGGCGCGTCTCTTGCTGCCTGTTTTGCTGCTGCTGCGGAGAATACGCTTCCGCCAGCAGCAGCGTCGGAACTGCAGCAGCAGCAGCACCATCGTCCGCAGGGGAGTGGAAGAAGCACCAGCAGCAGAGAAACAGCAGCGGGTGGAGTGCGCGCCGCCACGGCAGAGGACGGCTTCCCATCTGCTGCTGCTGCGACGACTCCTCGGAGCGGTAGCTCGCGTATGAAACGCAGCAGAGGAGGGGAGGACAGCAGCGGCGGCGCAGCGTCCCGTGCTTCACCGGCTGCAGGAGGAATGACAACAGCAGCAGCAGGAGAGGGTATTGTAGGTACTGAGTTTTCTGCGGCTCCTCGAGGATCGGCTGAGCAGCAAGGTGCAGGAGCAGGCGCTTGGCTCGACGTGAAACAGCCTGCGCCTTCTTCTGCCTTTTCTTCTCCTTCGTCCTCGTCCTCTTCGTCATCCTCTCTCTCAGCGTCCACTGCGAGTTACTCAGGAACCGGCGGGTACCCTGCCACCTTTGCACCTGCTGCTGCGGCAGGCCTTGCTGCTGCTGGGTGCGTGTCTGCCTCTTCTTCTTCTTCCCCTTCTGGAGCAGCCTTTTCATTTGCTTCTCCTGCTGCAACGGCCGCAGCCTTTACGGCACTTCCGCTGCTGCCGCGGGGGGGGGGAGCAACCGTTTGCCAGCCCCCTTACTCTCCTTCGCTCTTCCATCCGCCCATGTCGTTCTCCTCTTCGCCCACTGCAGCACTGCATACGTCTTCGTCCTTTCCTTCGGCTGTTCCCGACGATGCCCCGCCCGCAGCCGCACCAGCAGCAGCTCCACCACCGCCGGCCCCGTCGATGCCCGGCCCGCACTCTGCCCTGTTCCCCTCGTCTCATTATCAACCTAATGCGGCTTCTCCTCCTCCTTCCCCGCTTCATGACTCCTCTTCTTCGTCGTCCTTCCCCGCCGTTGCTGCTGCTGGTCTAGCTTCCTCCTCCTCCTCCGCCTCTTTATCCTGTGACTTGGCAGCTGCGTCTGTCTGTCCGGCTGCTGCAGCTGCTGCAGATGCCCCGCCTTCTCCCCGTTCGGCAGCGTCTGCTTCTTCGCCGACTGCCGCGGCTCCTGGGACTGCTGCTGCGTCCTCGCTTTCTTCGTCTGCAGCAGCAACAGGGACTGAAGGAGTGGGAGGGGCAGGAGGAGCAGGAACAGCAGCAACAAGTCCGGCGGCGTGTTTGCTGCAGGAGTCAGGAGGACAGTTGATAGACGGCCTGGACGTTTTTGGCCTCGCGCAGTATCACTGCGATGTGTGCAGCCGAGATATCTCTAACGTCTTCCGCATCCGCTGCGCAGAGTGCGAAGATTTTGATTTATGTGTGAACTGCTTTTCGTCAGGCGCAGAAGTTGCTGGGAAGTCCCACAGAAATTTCCACAAATACATCCCTATCGGCAGGAACGCATTTCCTCTGCTACGGCGGCAGTGGACCGCGGACGAGGAAATGATGCTTCTTGAAGGCGTCAGCAAATACGGATTCGGCAACTGGAACGTACGTTTTTGATGAGAGCAAGAAGGAGAGAAGTCGACGAAAAGAAGAAGAAAAAAAAGGAGAGACATGTATCTGGCAGGGGAGAGGAGGAGGACGAGGCGAAAAATGCTTGAAAAACGAGAAGAAAAAAGAGACAGCGCGAACACACAGAGAGAGAGACACAGAGATAGAGACACACAGAGACAGCCAGTGTGGAGACCGAAGAAGAAAACGAAGGAGACAAACAACAGGGGGAAAAGGAAGAGGGAAAACAAAAAGGAGAAAGCAGATGAAAAGTGGGAAGCGGAGGAGGAAGACGACAAAGAAACACGAGATTGCACACGCATAGATGGACAGAGAAAGTGCAGGAGGGAGCAGATGTCGTGAAGCGGACACCGTGGGAGAGGGGGGAAATGGTGAAGAAGAAAGCGCGCAGCAGGACTCACGAAAAAGAGAGAGAGCGAGAAACGAGCCTGGTCGGGGAAGAAAAGGCGATGGGGACACGGAAGAAGTTGGTGGGCGGTGCAGCAGCGGCGAGAAACGAGCGCTGCTGTCCGTCAGACTCACCGCAGCAGGACCAAAGAGAGCAGCAGAAGAGAAGCGACAGCGGCAGCAGAGAAGACGATTACCTATATATATAGGTACATATATATGTATATATATTTGTAGCGGCAGACAGAGGAGTGGGAATAGCAGTAGCGAGTCGAAGGTGCAGCAGGAGCGCAGCGGAGTAGGGGGAGAAGTTGGCGCGCAGAGAGCAGCAGGGAGGGGAGGACGCCCTGCAGCTGTCAGAGAGAGAGATCTACTTTTGCCGGCCGCAGGTTACTTGACAGCGGCAGTGGCCTCTTCGCGGAGGTGGTTGGGGAACAGAAGAAGCCGCACACAGGGAGAGAAGGAGAGAAAAGCGCGTGGCAGCAGCAGGAGCAGAGCAAAACGAGAAGACGTGTGGGGCAGAAGGCGCCGAAGAAACAGCAGCCGAGCAGCAGCACGTCTCCCTGTATACAGGCAGCAGGTGTGTAGACGCGAGCTAAAAGGAAGTAGTCTACTAATTCTATTCGTAGTGATTCGTATACATGTGTATATATATACTACGTTCATGTGTGTGTCTATATATGTATGTACATACATTATTGTATATATATGTATGTCCGCATGTTGTATATGGGCCTATATGTATGTGCGTGTGTCTATATGAATGTGTATGTATATATTTGTATGTGTGTAAATGAGTATATCTCTACTAGCAAGTAGAGTTCCTGCTTTTCCTAGTGACTGGTATATACGTGTATATACGTACATGCATGTGTATATACGTATCTACATCTCATATATATGTGTATGTCTGCCTTTTGTATGTATGTCCATGTGCACATGTATTTGTCTATATGAATGTACATGTGCGTGTATGTATGTATGGATACAGGTGGCTATATATATATATGTCTCCGTCTCTGTCTCTGTCTCTCCCTGTGTCTCTATGTGTCTCTCTCTCTATGTATGGGTGTGTCGACGGGCATATTTTTATGTGAATTGATGTGTGGACATCGTTGGGCGGTGGTGCGCATCTCCCTTTTAGGAGGTAGCGGAGCTCGTGAACGGCGTGGCGTTAAAAGCGAAGACGGGGCAGCAGTGCAGCACGCATTACTCCGACGTGTATCTCAACTCACGGAATTCTCCGTTGCCGGATACGTCCCTGCTGCTCGTTGGCAAAGACGGAGGACCCCTGACGCAGGAAGAAATTGATGAAGACAAAGACGGAGAAGAAGAAAGCGCCGCGGCTGATGCCCAGGAAGGTAACTTGCACCTGCAACGCAGTCCATACAGACACATGTAGCGCCGTTCAACACCATACGCGCATGCTGATGTACGTGTATGTAGGGGACAAAATTTACTGGAGAAGATTTTCGTCTGTATGTACACACATAGCGTGTGCGCCTATTTATTATGTTTGTGGGCCCTGTCTCTCTCTCCTTCTCATTCTATACACTTACATATATATGTATGAATGTACCTGTACACGTATATATATATATGTATGTGTGTGTGTATACGTGTATACGTGTATATGTATGTGGACATATGTATACGCATATACGCACATATATGTATACTGGAGGATCACCATGTAAACGGTATTCTATAGACGTCCATACAGTGTCTGTATCTGTACGTATACATGGGCACATACGGTCCCCTACCTCTCTCTCCCTCGGTGTCCATACATGTACGTATATGTGTGTGTACTTCCCCTCTCTATCTCTCTTTCTCACATTCTACATATATATATATGTATATGTATGTGTGTGAATGTACAAATATGTGTATATATGTGTATGTATATACGTGTATGTATGTATGTGTGTATATAGTAGTGATCGTTAGGTGAGCGGTATTCTATAAAGACACGTGTGATGTACAACACAGATGTCTGTATAGTAGTAGGGTCTTTACCCCTATATCCCTGTCCCTCTTTCTGTCTCAATCTATACGTATGTGTGTATATGTAGGGAATGTATATATATGCGTCTGTGTAGATCTTGTATGATCTGTGCCTGTATGTTAGGATGCAGAAGAATGTACACGCTAGCATGTGCATGCTTTTGCACGTTTGTTTACATGTGAGAAGAGGAGGTGTGAAGAGATGAAAAGGGGGGCAGAAAGGGAACGACAAAATATATGACACACGTACTGGGGTAGAAGAAGATGGTAGTAGTGCTGCTTCTTACAGTTGAGTCGTCGTTCTCTTTCTGCAGAAACGTAGATGCATTCGTAGAAAGAGAGGAAACGAAAGAGTGGGATTGATAGGTACACGTATATGGACATGCATGTGTATGCATACAAGGAGAGATTTATGAGTATTAGAGAAAGAAAGAGTGATATATAGATACACGTATATATATAGAGAGAGACAGATATATACATATATGGATGCATACAAGGAGATATGTATGGGTACTATAGAAAGAGAGAGAGAGAAATACAAATATATATATATATGCATGCATACGTACATATAAGTGTACATGTACATATATATATATATATATGAATGTGTACAACGAGATATGTATCGGTCTTATAGAAAGAGAGAGCGAGGAAAGAAAAGAGTGAAGCGGATAGCTACATTTATATGTATATATATATACATACATACATAAAAGGATATATGCGTGTGTGTTACACTGGGAGAGAGATGGATAGGTGCACATACATATAGAAAGGGAGAGACAGACAGGTAACACATAGAGAGTGATATATATGTATATGTATATGTATATGCGTGTGTATATGTATATAGTTAGGTAGACAAATCTATATGTGTACCTTTAGAGCTGTAGAATTACCCGTGTATTTCTATGAAGTGTCAGTACAGTCGTCGTTGTTTGTATACATTTCTATCTTTATATCTACGTATTCATCCGCCTATACGTGTACCTGTAAATATTCGAATTGTCGTGGAAGTGTGGGTCTGTCGATGTATGCGTCAAAGCTACTTTTTGTGTCGTTTCCCGTTGGTGTATCTGTATCATCCTCAGCATCAGGACTCACACATATTTCCTTGTTTCTCGTCCTTTCAAACAACGTCTTAAATTACATGCATCTCCCCCATTTCCTGGTGCATGCGCTTCGTCCACCCCACATGAAGTTCCGCTGCTTTTTGCTCCGCTCTTGGGCTTGTCTCCGTCTCTGTCTCCGTCGCTGTCTCCGTCTCTCTGTGTCTGTGTGTGCGCACGCACGTCTCTCCCAGCCGCGGTTTTTTTGAGAAAAGAAATGCCGTGCACGGGGACACACGTGCCTTCTTGTCGTCTTCCGTCCTTCTTTGAACACGAAGTTGCTGTTTTCCTCTCCGTTCTGCAACCCGCTGGCTGGCTCTCTCTGTGTCTACCTGTCCGTGAAACGACGCAGACGTGTGTGTGTGTGTGTATGTGGCTGCGTATCGGCACATGCAGCAGAAGCAGCAGCAAAGGCAAGTCCTCCTTCCCCTCCACCGCGCAGTGGGGCGCCCAAGCCCACACATTCGATAGTCGGCTACTGGCCGCTCCGCGGGGACTTCGACGTTGAATACGACAACGACGCGGAGTTAATTCTCGCAGATATGGAATTCAAAGGTAACTCACACAAGTCGATTTCTGTCTGTGTCTCTCTGTCTCTGTCCTACTTTCTTTTTCTTGTACTTGTCCATTTCACATCCATTTCACAACAGAGGACCTTTCTCTCCCACTTCCCGTTGTTCCGTTGACCTCTCTTCTTCTTTTTCTTGCACTTCCCTTTTCTTCCCCAGCTTTCTTAAACGCCCTGGTTGTAACTGCGCGTGGCAGGAGCAGTGCCGTGTCTCCCTATAGACGAAGAATACATGTACATGTCTGCCTGGACGTGATTATACGTATGCGTATGTTTATGGACACGTATGCGTATACGGGTGTGTCTATATACGCATATCCATGTGGATGTCTGTATCCCTGTGTCTACCTATATATGTGTGAGTATTTGTCGGACACATATACATATACATATATATAATGTAGTATTTGTATCTGAAGAGATATATTTATCCTGTATGTGTAGAGGTGTATGTGGGGGGACATGTGTACGCGCTTCACATTCGAGCCCCAGGTATGCCCATGTGGCGGTTGACGAACAAGGTTAATGTATCTAGGTTTATCCACTTCTACAAATATGTATATTTATGTGAATATGTGCTTGTGTATGTAGATGTGTCTGTATCTCTCAGCAGAGTACTGCTGCTGAATTTGTTGACCGTGACGGTGGTGGTGGGTGAGTGAGGGGAGAAACACGTATTTCTCTCGCTTTTCCTCTTTTCTCTCTGTACGTATTCATCAACTTCTGCCTACGCCTGTGCATCCAAGTGTCTGTGTTGAAAGGGAAGGGCAAGTGCCCCCTCCTCCTCTCGCTTCTCCCTTTCTACGAACCTGTCAATATATTCGTACACGTGTACGTATAGATGCCTGTGTGTTCGTGGTGGAGCTGTCTACGTAGACGCCGGAAGGCTGGCCCCTGCCGTCTCGCTATTTGCGTGCAGTCGTCTGCGTGTGTCTCTATACAGCTGAGGGAGACGAGGCGACCGTGTGACGGAGCTTCGTTGGTGGTAGAAGGAGATAAAAAGGGAAGTAGTCTTCCTCAAAACCCTTTCGAGAATTTGTGGACGCAGAAGTGCGGACGTTGCTGACCCTCGTTTTCCTTCTTTTTCTTCCAGCTGGCCTTTCCTCGTATGCGGAGAGGCCACTTTCTCCCCACGTTTGATAGTCCGGGCGCGCGCGAGCCCCTCCACTACCGGGCGACGCGTCTCCCTCTTTTCAGGCGCTCCTCTCTCTGCCTGTCTCGTCTCCTTCTTCTCTCACGTGTCCCTCTGTCCTGTCTCCGTGTGTGTGCCCCCTCGTTTTCTCCTCCGTCTGTTTGTCTCCCTGTCTCGTGTGCCCCTCGTCTCTCCGTGTGTGTCTCCCCGTCGGTCTGTCTCAGCTGCCTGTTCTCTGTCTGTGGCTGTTTTCCCCTTTCTGTTCTCGCGCTGCCCTGCGTCTCTCTCTGTGTCGCATCTGCCCGTTCTGTCCCCCGTCTCCCTTCTATCTGTCTCTCCATGTCTCATCTGGCATATGTGTGTGTGTATGTGGATGTCTTGCGAGGGACGCTTCCACAGGCGTGGGTGAGGGTGAAGTCGCTGAATCTCAGTAGAGAAAGTAGAGGAGAAAACAGAGACAGATAGAAGAGAAGGGAAGAGGGGGGAGGGGCCGAAGGAGGGACTTACTTGCCACGTGCGTGTCTCTTTCTTTCATTTGTCCTTCTCTCTGCATACCACGGGCCGGTAGCCGTGTGTGGATGCTGCTGCCCGTGGTGCGCTACTGGCTAGGCTTCATGCATATTTTGTCTTTTGCTGCTGCGCATGCGGATTGTTGCAGAGAGCGAGGCCGTGCAAGAGAGGCAGCTCAAACTGCAAATAATAGAAATTTACAACAGCAAGCTTGATGAACGCATCTACAGAAAACGGACAGTCATCAGCAGGTCAGTCAATTTATATTGCCTCTCTTCCTATATATGTGTGTACACGCGTGGTCAGTCGATTTGTTGCCTCTCCCTCTATTTATATACAGATGTATATGTATGTAGTAGTAGATTGCTCTATGTATATATAAATATATGTGTATACAGACCGTCAGCATGTGGGCGATGCGTGGCTCTACACAGTCGTCGTCTTCTCGCTCATTTGCCAGTGGCCGGGTCCTACGAGGAGAAATGAACGCCTTCATTATATGCCTAAGTCTTACTACGACTGTCACTACTAATCGACGTACATATATATATATATATATAGATAGATAGATATTTTCTATTCATATATAGCTCCTACATATATATGTACATGTATGTATCATTGGTGTGCGTGTCTATCTGCGTGTCGATCTTAACCCATGTATGGAGTTGTCTGCGACCTCCTAAAGAGTCATGCGTGAACGAAGGAAAAAATGTGGTGTGTCGTTCCAAGCAGATGGGCGGCCACGTACATCCTATCTTACTAGATATATTTGCTTTATATGTATGCATATCTATAATACAATATATATATATATTTACAGTAGAGAGAAACAGGCAGGGTGTGAAGAGCACCGGGTGAGCCGGGGTTTACAGAGAAGCGTGTGCGCAGCTGCAAATGGCCGGGGGAAGTTACTGCCGTGGCCTTTTTTTTTCTTCTCGTTTATGTTCGGGTGAGATTCGCGAATATGTGTGTACGACTCGTTCGGTCCACAACACGTGTATAGAGGCCGTCGCGGTGAAGAAAGTCAGGCAACGAGGCCACAGATATAAAGCAGACGCAAGTAATTTTAGCAGAGACAGAGGGAGAGCTTGTTCGTAGAAGTGTGCGCAGAAGAAATGCTGACGTGCAACACAGGGGGGCACCGAGACGCCGTCGAGGCGACGTCATTTGGGGCAGAAGTGGAGTCTCCTCCTCCTTGTGTGTCTACCAGTCTGTCGTTGTGTCTGCGTGACTTCCAGAGTTGAATTTTCGCTGCTGAAAAAGCGTGCTTGCCTTCACCCTACACACACGGGAAAACATGTACATGTGTATACGTATGTATATTTGTACAGGTGCAAAAGGTACGTACCTATATATATCTATACGTAGGTGTAGTTGCACGTCAGTACGTATTATATGTATGGATATATATATACACGTACATTTAGAGGTGAGAATGTATACATTTAAGTGTTGATGTGTGGATATTAGACGATGTTGTATACCTGTGTATACGGGTAAAGGTCCATAAGATGTTTATATATGTAGATTCGACTAGATACAGTTTCCACAGTGGGTATATGTAAGCGCTTGTGTACTCGCGACCCTTCAAACATATATATATATATATATATATGTATATGCCTCTGCGCCTGTGTATTCGTTATATTAGTACACAAGTCTAAGCGTGCGAACTTATAACAAGGTGGTTTTCAAGCATGTGTACGTATTTATCTATATGCGCATGCACAGAAAAGCTCCTTCTATGCACGTGTATATATGCGTATGTGTGTGTGTAGTTTTAACGACGGAGAAGTTCCTTCGAGGACGCGCGTCGTCTGTCACAGGACGGCCGACAGCGAGACATACCTGCAGATGATGGACGACTTTTCTCTCTTCCCTCCCCAGTAGATACACGCATATCTGTGTAATGTGTACCGCCTATAGATGTGTATATATATGTATATTTTCTCTTCGTAGATACGCATGTGTTACAGGTATACGAAGACGCGTCGGTCACCGGGAAGAGTTCTGCGTAGATATGTACTTGTTTTATCTTTTGTTTGTGTCTGCAGAGGCCTGCTGGATACGAAGACGCTGCATCAGAGAGAGAAAAAGAGGACGAAGGAGGAACGCGACTTGCACAATCTTTTCAAGTAATCCCCTCCGCTGTCTTCTCTTTTGCGTTCCTCTCTATATGCGAAAAAGTGCTCCGCACTCACTTCACATATGTGTACACACATACATATATATATGTATGGAGTGCACCACCACTCTTAGTTTCTGCTTTTGCCTGCACATACCTAAACACGTTTCTCATTTCTCTACATATCTACATACTTGTGTGCGTACATGTGTACAGTATATATGTATGTGTGCATACATATATATATATGTGTAAGGACAGTGCGAAGTGGTTTCCCTTCACCAGCAGTTGACTGTCAAACGTATAGGTGTCCTTGGGGAAGGATCCGGTGAAATGTTCTACGTACATAGACAAATGCATATGTTTACGCTGTACATGCTCGCACCTACATGTATTTCATATCTCTGAATAGACGTATGTTTGTGTCTGGGTGTGTCTGTGTGTGTGTGTGTGAATACTCTCCGGTGTGGTACTACGTACCTACGCGGTTACGTATGTATTCTCGTAGAAGTGTGTACACGTGTACACGTATATAGTCGCGCCCACGAAGGGTGTGTGTCTACAATATATATATATATATGTGCTTACACACCCTTGTTTGTGCGTCCGTAGAGACAGTAGGGGCGCTCAGCGCAGCTTTGTTTTTCCTTCACACGGCAGGAAGGTGTATCTGCACTTGTGTTTATCTGTTGATCCTTGCATAGAAATATCTGTGTATGTCTCTCTCTCTGTCTGTCTATATATATACATGTATGTCTATTATATATGCGTGCCTCTGTGTGTGGTATACATGTAGACATGAGCGTGAGTGTCTTATTTGTATGCATGTTTATCTGCTGGGAATATATATATATATATACATATATAATACGTGCCTGTGTGTGTGGTATTCATACATACATGAGCGTGAGTGCGTTATGTGTATAGATGTTTATCTGCTGTGGATATCAAAGTGGTCAGGTCGGCAACATTTCTTTCCAGGGAAGTGTCTACTTTTTTAGCTGCAGGTGCTGGCCACTGTCTCGTCTTGTTCACCAACACACGTGTGTCTTACGTGCGACTTTTCTTATTCCCCTGCGTCTCTGTCTCCTTTGCCGTATATGTACTGCAGACGCGCACTCATATCTTTGTAGAGACGCGGACCTGTGTGCCTCTGTGCCTGGAGAGATTATTTTCTGTGCGTGTACGTAGGTGTATGTACACATACACATACGAGTGGGCGTATATTCTCTATGTGGAGTGTGTATGCGCGAGCGTCTATCACACAGATATAGACACAAACTCCCTGTGTATGCCTATATATATATGTGTCAAGAATATACACGTCAAACTACGGTGTCTGTTTGCCTATATATAGTATATAACGTGCAACTGTGTAGGTCGAAGGGCATCTATACATAAAGATGTGCGTTTACGTATGTGTCTGTCTCTTGTATGTGCGTGAGCGTCTACACAGATACACGTATAGGCGGTCTGCGCCCTGCCTATTCGCTTAAATATACATATGTGACAAATGCGTACACACATACACTTTCTGTCTTCGTTTCTGTGGATTCGCATGAGTATGTGCTCGCGCGGGGAGTCGTCTTTCCTGTATGTGGAGTGTGTACACTTTGTGTTGGCTGCGGTGAAATGTATCCACAAGTGAAGCATTTTGTGGTAGATGTGTATATGTTTTTTGCAGGCCCCTGGCGAGATTTCACTCAGACGAAGACCAGGAGCGTCTCGTGCAATTGCTGATCGAAGAGAAACGTATCCGAAGTCGGTTGGCGATGCTACACGAGTGGAAATCTCTCGGTTTAAAAACTGCTGATGATGTTGCTGTAAGTTACTTGCACATGAGAAAAGGAAAATAGGGGACTCGCAGCTGTATTCGTACACGTCCATAGATATAGATATTATATATATATGTATAGATATGGGAAGGTAGATGTAGGTAGATAGGTGTAGGTACAGATAGATATAGGTAGATAGATATGAGGAGATAGATGTAGGGAGATAGATATAGATAGAAATAGGTAGACAGATGTAGATAGGTAGATATGTATAGGTAGAATTAGATAGAGAGGTAGATATGTACGTGCATGTTTTGGGTTTGTGCCTGGGCTGAAGCATGTGTATGGTCTCTACATAGAGGAGTGACTCAGGAGGACTCGTGCTTCTCTTTCTTTGCTAACGTGTGTGTCTCTCTATATATATGTAGGAGTGTATGTACGAATGTTCACACAGGTTGCCTACGACTCTGTTTGTATTTACACACATGTGTATGTATCTTTATCTGCAAATGTTTATATTTTTACTGTCCGCGCAAGCTCGTATAGGTAGGTGTATATATGTGTATGTATGTCTCTGTACAGGGACCGGTGTACGTTTGTGTGTCTGAAGGAAGATTTCCAAAGAGATAGAGCGACGTGTGCCTCTGTCATGTTTTCTAGTGAAAAGGATCACATTGCACCAAGTCATCCTGAGACATGTCATATACACGTACGTGTGCATTTGTCTACATAGACCCAGACACACGGACGTGTATATATATAAATGAAGAAAAAGGGAGCATTTCAAAATGGCGCACGCACATACGATATAAACATATATGCATATATGTATATATGTATATTTCTATGTCTAGCTGTCAATCTATGTTTATATCTACATCTATCTATCTGTCTCCATATATGAGATAGAGAGGGGGACAAAGCGACCGGTGTACATCTCCGCGTTGTGTTGCCTGCAGGTGTGCATTTTCTTTCTCCCTGTGTCTCTCTGTCCGTGTCTCTCTCCCTGTGTATCATATTGAGAGAGAGGATGATATAGCGAGGGGGTATATTCGCATTACGTTGTTTACACGCATGGATTGAGTATGTATGAATGTCATAGAAGGGGAGATAGCGAGAGGTGTGTTGTGGTGCGTACCCGTATGAACTGACTTCAGAAACGGTGGGTTATGTGTGGAGAGGAAGGGGATGTATTTCTTCGGGCTCCCGTGTTCCTCGGAAAGGTGGTCCTTCGAAACGGCAGAGTCTCTTGCGTCCTCTTCGCCAAATGCTAATTTTTTGAAGACGAGAGATACGACACTTTGCGTCTACCTACTCATGCGTATACACGCACGCATACGTTTCTATGGTTGTACGCGTCCAACTCTATATATATGCACACGTGTGGAGGATACCTGCGGCGTGTAGAGTCTCGGCAGAGTGACGGGCTGTCGAGGGATGAAAGGAGAGTCTTTTTTGATTTTGCTCTCTGTGCGTATGTCTCTGTGTGTGTGTGTGTGTGTGTGTGTCACGTATGTCTGTAAATTCTCCGTAGGCGTGGATATATCGGCAGGCACGCCTATGTTGTCCGTGGGTGTTTGATAGTGAACGTGTGCGTGCACGTTTGTTTTGATCGTATCGTAGGACTAAGAAGACTTCTCCTGGAAGACGGGGATTTGTGACGACCGCAGCATGGAAAATCATGTGTGTGTGTGTGTGTCCACTCCTGCGTGCCAACACATGCGTATATATGTGTGTTTGTGGGTCGGTTTGTAGAATTTTGGCTGTGTGTCTCTCTGTAACGCTCTGGGACGTCGTCTGCATGCGGTGGTGGCTTCACGTTGTTGCAGGCGTACGAAGAAGAGAAATCTTGGAGGATGCAGCTGCAACGAGGCCGGGCTGCGGAAATCGCCGGTGTCGCGGGTGGAGGAGGAGGAGCCGCAGGGGGAAGCCACGGCCGAGCAGGAGCAGCAGGAGGCAAGCATGGGCGTCGTGGCGGCGGGGGGGCGGCAGCAGCAGCAGCGGCAGCGCACGCATCTGCAGCAGCAGCGGCGCATGCGAAAGAGGGCCTGCTGCGGCCAGTGGAAGGCAGTAGTAACAGCATTCCGATGTCTCAGTATCCAGGGGCAAAACTTCTGTCCGAGAAGGTGAGAAAAGAAGAGAACGAAAGTAATCTGTTCGCTGCGTATGTGTGTGTGTGTGTGATGGACGTGAAGCTCTCGGCTTTTTCTGTCTGTGAGGCAACATACAGAGTTATCAAATGAAAGAGTGACTTAGAGGACGGGAGTATCACTTGTATGTTCTTGCGAGGGTATGTCACAATATTATTTTTGCCGTGCTACTCTTCTTCGCCGTCGCCATGTCTGCACACACGCCTGTGGAGTGATGCGTCATGTGTGATTATGTAGCGGAGATGGGGAAGCCAGGACGGGACAGGGCACACACAGACACACAGACACACACACACACACAGGTCTCACCGAGGCGCTTGAAGCTCGAGCACAGAAGCCTTTGAGGAGGACGATCTCGTCCGTGTCATAAAAGAGCAACTGGTGGTTTATCCACCTGAACCACTTCGCAAAAAAAGCCGGAAATACATATCGGGAACTACTGTGTTGCCACGTAATTTTAGAAGACGCATACGCATGTATATATATATATGTATGCAGGAGCTCTGTACAGAAATCTCCCTGCACGAATTTTTTGTATGCTGCCATGTGTATCCGCAGGTGTACGCGTATGCGTATATATATATATATATATATATATACACATATATATGTTAACACACACATATGTGTATGCATTCAGGTATATGTGTACGGATGTCCATGCACGTGCGTGTACGTCTGTATACAGATATACGGTGTGTCCCTGATAAATACATGCATACACCCGTTCTTAAGATGCGCTCGGATATATACAAGTCTTCAATAGAACAGCAGAACAGTCTCACAAACAAATAGATCTGTACACAGTTGTTGGCTTCTGAATAGCCAGCTGTGTGTTGCCCGCTTGATGAATGCAAACACTTAATAAGGGGCCAGTTTAAGAGGTATATATTTTCTGTCTACGTAGGTATGTACATATATTTGTCTGCACACGTGTGTGCGTCCCGTCGCACCGCCACCTGTCCGCCCTCGGGAAGGGAGACGAGAGCAAATCGTCCTGTTCACTGCTTCTCTGTGATACGTGAAGGGCCGCTTGCCGCAGCGGCTGCGTTTGTTGCTGCGGCTGGTGCTTCTTCGGGTGATGACGGTGTTGCTGTTGCTGCTGTTGCCTTTGCTCCTTGCTGCTGCTGTAGGAGCGGGCATTCTGCGAAGAGGCACAGCTGCCGCCGGTCTTTTATTTGCTGGCGAAACGTATCTTGATGCACGAGATCTCTATGCACAAGAAGTTTCACGCGACTGACTTCTCCAAGCCGATGAAACTCTGTAAGTTTTTCTCTGTCTCCACATCCTTTGTTTCTCGTTTATGGGGCGGTTGCCTTGACGCGTTCGTTGCCCGCCACGTAGTCTCGTGGTTTTGTTCAGCTGACGCCAGCTGCTGCCGTCCTCGTCGCAGTGTCCACCCGTCGAGCTCGACATTCTCCCAAGTATACTTTTCTGTGTGCCTTCTGTTTGTCGATGTGATCACGTCTCCTCGTCTTCTCCATCCCATTCTTCGTCACTCTCTTTCACCTGTCGCGCTCTCTGCCTGAATCACGCCAGGTTTGTTCGTCCCGCCGTCCCTTTTCCGTGGTCTCTCTTTGCCGTTTTCTCCTTAACTATCGTCGCCGTGCCCGTACCCTCCTTCCGGAGCGTCTGCCGTCTCTTTTCGCTTCTTTGGTGACGCTTTACACGACTGTGTGCTCATCACTTTTTTCTTATCTGCCCCAACTTGTGCATCTACTGCTTCTTTGTTCGTTTTCCTTTCGACGCTCGTCTCTCTGTTGTCTTCTCTCGTTCTGGCGGGTGCGCCAGGAGGAAGAATCCGTGCGTTTCTCGTGCCGTCTTCGCCATCTGTGGACTGACATGCTATCTGTAGACTGGCGTTACTCGTCGCACGTTGCTCGCAGCGTATCCAAATTAATTGCGTCTGCCCTTTTGCACGCCGCCACCTACGAGCACTGATGTGGAGGTATTTCTCCTCCGCTTGTCCATCTCTCCTCAGTACTTCCCTGGGCATCATCTATCATTTTCTGCGCGTGTCTTTCGTTCCACACTTTGTGGCGACCAGACTTGTCTACCTTTTATCTTGCGCCTCTGTCAGGCACTCTTGGGGGTGAGCGACTTTTCCTGAGTTTCAGAGGCATTCATTGACGAAGTCGCTTGCGTATCGTTTGGTGTGTCTGCTTTCTGCGTGCTTGTGACCTGTGCACGTCCTGCAGTTGTACAGCGTGTGGGGCAGCTGTACGACTTCTACGTGAACGTGAGTGAATACGCCGGACAACCGCACACGCCAGCAACGACTGCGTCTCGCTACTCTCCGGGTGCCATCTCCCTGCCCTCCTCTTCACGGTCCTCTTTCACCGGCGACCACGTATCCCCTCCCCAGCTTTCTCCTGTTTCGTATTCTTATTCTCGTCCCCCAAAGGGAGTCACGCCTGCTATAGAGCCGTCCTACTACGTGCAGAGTGCTGCCCAAAGCGGAGGCTATGCTGCCAGTGTGTCGAAACAGCCGGAGCGACTGTCTGCTGGCGTGACTGGTCCGGTGGCCAGAGGACAGCAACAGCCTCTCCCCCTCAGCAGGCCAGCTGCAGCGGCAGCGGGAAATACGCCCGGCGCGTCCACCTCCGTGCACGGCGGAAAGTTAGAAAGGCTCGCGTCTACTTGAAGAGCTACGAATAAAGGAAGGAGGGGAAGAAGGATGTTCATGCAGACACAGAAATTTTACAGTAGTTGGAGTACACTCTCTGAACGACGGTGGACAACGACCGAGTGTCGCTCTTCCCATGTTTGCCCACATGCGGCATAAGGGCACATATATATAGGTTGAATCCAGATATGTAAACAATGGACGTAGACGGATGTGCCAAAACAGTTTCTGAATCGTGAATGCAAAAGTGAGGAATTCCATGTTTTCGAAGAAAAGACTCGTCTGCCAACCCGCGTACACAAGGATTTGTGTGTCTCTAGATATAAACAGTGATATGCAGGAAAGCGTGATCTTCACGTTCTCGAGCATGCGGTGTGGAAGCAGCCGCGAATACATTTGATGGAAACCTGTGCTCTTGTGTTCATGTCGTATGTATGTATCTACGGTTCTCAGTTTGTTGTGGGCTAAACAGCCACTGGTTTGCTGCGCGGCATTTTGAAGGCAGAGCTCTACTCAGCAGTCCAGGTTGTTGTCGCTGTAGTTGTCATTTGGCACGGTGAATAAATCCTTGAAAACGTTTCTGCCGAGACTTCCGGTCACCTTGTGGAGGAGTGAGATCAGGTTTCAACATTTTCTTTCGGTGTACACGCCGGTGACGTACTCTTAAAGATAGAGTACAGGGGTACAGGATTACTATTAAAGACTGTACATTCAAGTGACTCTGCTACATGTGGGTACCACTGCAGCGCTCCTTGTAGTTAACGTGCATGCGAAATTTTATGGAGAGCTGACCATTCATGTGGACGGACTTTGCGTTCGATATACAGTTGTCCGGCGCACACCTTTAGACGCCTCATAACGTACTGCACCAGCTGGGAGCATATCCGTCTCCCCACGGCTTTCACTCTTAGTCCTGCTTAACTTCGTAAGAGATCGCCTCCGTGTCTACACGCGCAGAGTACGTTTTCTTAGCTCTTCGAGGTATCGAATGCACCCCTGCAGAGCTCTAGTAAGGTGGTGTGTGGCACAGCTAATGTGTGGACTGCTCTCACATGAGGCTCGTACAGGTTTACATTACGCACTGTTGAACGAATCGCGTAAAACCGTAGCTAGATGAGTATTGATTCGTGAACACCGGGTACCCACACATTACTACATTATGCATACATGTATATATATATATATATTATGTATATATGTATATATGCAGTCGCGCCATTGCCGTCGTATACGTACATATATATATATGTATATATACGTTTTTTCCCATACACTCGGACTGAGGGAGGCTGTCAGTCGCGCCAACAGAACACAGTTGCAGCGTACTACACAAATGCGTCGTACCGCACAGCTGCGCAAAGGGGGCGTACACTTACGCGACACTCAATGGTTTATCGAGGGTGATAACCAGTAGAGCCCGCGATGCATTTCTTGTTACAGGAGAGGCCAATAGGAGGCTGCGGAAGTGACACGTCTTGCATTCTTGATGTGTAAAAGCAGCATCAGGTCACCCCTGACGTGTTCGCACGTGCATTCATTATATGGCTATTTACATATATATATATATCTGTGCGTCCCACGTCCTGCGTTGTACGTGCTTGCGCTGGTGTTGTCCCTCTCCTGAAAAAGTGCAACACAGTCATACGCTTCCTTCCGAAATGATCCACGCAATACCAAGTTCCTTAGTGTGGTAAATCAGCCGGCCGAGCGCAGATCTGCGTGCAGAAACACTGCCGGACGGGCACGTCAGGAGCGAATGCAGGCCGGAAGACAACTATGCGGTACGTACATGAGACAGCCACAGTGAATGTAAACGTGGACCTCCTGCGTTTTTGATGCCGACGTCGCCTATGATATAGGCGCGCGTATCTGCAGAGAAAGAGGGCCTGGAAAGGAACGAGCATTACTACTCCGGTGGCCTCAACACTCGCCACCGCCACGCCACCCGTTCGGACGTGCTCTAACACTTACGTAAATGGTTCGCAGTCGTTTACAGGACGGCACACTTCTAGCATTTGCACACCAAGAATGTGGAATCCACAGCCTTCCTTTGCTGTGACAAAACGGCGTCTTCGTAAGGGAAGAATGCATCTCGCCCTCTATTGGAGAACTCACTGGTTCTGCCAGTCGACATCCCGCAAGGAGCGCTTCCTTTGTTAAAGCGTGTGTGCGTGATTTGCTGCGCACCAAACCGACCCCAGTTGTTCGCGGCATCTATCCCAGATCACAAAATAGCACCGCTTTTCTGAGCGGAGGTAAAGAGAATACTCTCGTATACATGTTCTAATGACTGCATATACGTGGCGGTAGTTGCGCAGTGTTGTCGCTAAGCAACGTTCAAACGTGCACCTGCGTGGGTACACACCGATTCACACTTGCTGCCTGCACGGCCACAGATCGGCCAGGATCCCTGGTATGCAAAGCGACTGTGGCGCGTTATCAGGAGAGGATCGAAGAAGAATATCTCAGTGTCTGAGCACACAGTTGTAACCAGGACAGGGCAGACAATTGGGAACGTGATAAAGAGCTTTAAAGACGCTAGTGCGGCTCCACGATGAAACGGGTCTTTTTATCCGGCTTGTTTGGCTGATTTACCTGATGTATAAATAGTGGGTTCACTGATGTATCCGCGCAACTCATCCAAAAATATTTATGTATGTATCTCCTTTGGATTAGCTGTTATAATCAAGTGTGAGGTACCGAGCTGAGATGCGTTTTTCAGGCCCCCCCGCTCCTTCACACTTGACTTGTCAAGACAGCAGATGTTCTTGCAAATTAGGCCCCCCAGGCGTGTTCCGCACGATTGCCCAGTAACACTTTTCATTGTGGCATACGCGTTCAGTTCAGTCTTCTGGATTTTAAGAGCATCTTTTTCAAGGTAGACGAGATCACTCAATAGCTTACACTTACGTTACGTAAATAGTTACTGTGCCATGCGTACGTACACTCGACATGTCGCAGAAAGCTGCTGTTTTTCGTCCCGTTGCTTTGCTGTGACGAAGGAACTGACCTTGAACATACCGTTGATGACCCTTACCTTCGTAGATTCTGTTCCGCTTTCACTTTCTATGCCTGATCCATCTTCCTGTGTTAAAGACACCTGCTACAAGGCACAAATAAAGTACGGCAGCTAATCTGGCAGCGATTTCTTGCTGGTCTCCGCAAAAGGCACAGGTCTCAATATTGTAAGATAGGAACTTGATAGAACGTAGTTGAATACGATTGTTCAACAGTCTTACACTTGGTTGTATCTTGCCGTCCCCGCTACGCTCGAAGGTCCGCGCAGGTCCTCGCCCCGTCTATCGCCGCCTTCTCATTCCCTCGATGCTCCTCCGTGTTTTGTTCCTTCTTGTGTTCCGAGCCCTTGCTTCGGTAAAAGAGATTAGGAGAATGACAATAAGTCAGTGGTTATTATATATCTGTTGTCCAGGCAACGGGCCACACACTGAGGTCACAATCTGCTGTTATCCAGAAAAATCTGGTGTCGAAAGAAAACGAATTTCTTCAAATAAATGAGGCACTCAGTGACTGCACATCCCCTACCATACTCGATGCACGTCAAATGGGAATCTCGAGGTTAGAGATAATGTGTCAAGCAAGAGCTTGTGCCGGCGTCTCACAGTTACACTCGTGCAATATTTGTTTTTGTTGGTTCCCTGCAGTTTCGAGGGTGCAGTGCAGGTATTCGCTGCTTTTGCCTGACCAGTTTCTTCTTCTTCACTATCAGTTGAACATCTCCCTTCATAAGGCCTGTACAGAGCATCCCAGCTGCTCGTTCTTCATGCTGGACAAAGCTTCCGGCCGCCTGTATCTATGCAGCGACCCAAAGGCGTAAGCACAGAAAAGGACATATTGTGCAAGGAGCTAAGAGGCAAATAATAATCGTACCCGCTAGGGTTCAATAACTCGTTTTACTTTTTGGTAGTACGCAGTTAAACACCAGTATCAACCCTTCTAGGTTACCGTCCAACAGTAGTGCACTAACAAACTCCCGCACCCAGTGGGGAGTTTACTCATGCTTTGTCGAGAATATTTCTTAACGGGAAGCATTGTTTCTTCCAGATTTATGAAGGCATCTCCTAGCGAAGGGTAAGTTCCACACAATTGTTTTGCCTGCACACAAAGATCTGTAGGTGTGTGCACGTGTAAATGTATTTCCTAGTCGAGCAATGTCTCGTCAGACACGCACTTTCTAGGTAGTTCTCACCAGTCTCGCTAACTCCTACCATATTCAGGTGGACAATTGGTGTGAAACCATCTGTGCTACAACAGCCTGGCTTCACGACTATGCTGAACAAGCAGGTACGGGTCTTATAATGGGAAGTCCGGACTTCACAAGGAGTGAGACATTCCAAAAATACAATCGCGGTTGTTGCCCTCTAGGCGGTGTGCGCAGACCTTATATCTCAACAGACCGTCGCTTCCCTGGATGAGGCTCAAACCCTGTAAAATTGCCACTGCTGTACCACGGCTCCGCTACGCAGTCCAATGTCACACAAAAACTTTAGAAAAGAAGCTTTATCGGCAACGCAGACGTGCTTCTTTTGTTCGCGCTGCAATTCCTTTTGATAGAGGTCACAGGAAACAAAACACCTATGTCAAGTAACACACGCGTATTTTTTTTGTTCTTCCTCCGCGTCCATCATCTGCAGATCCCACAACTTGAACGCCGAAGTATTCACTATAAGCCTCAATAGAGGAGCTTCCACCGGTCCTTCCGTCCCCTCAATGGTAGAGCCAGTACAATGAGAATAGGAAAAACATTCTCGCTGACATGCGACTGAGGGTAACCAATCAAACGTATGCCTAACCGACGTTCAGACAGCCTTTTTCTGCCACGGCGTCACCCAGTAAGCACACACATCACAGCTGCATCTATATCGCAGTGGAAATGAAGGAAATCCTACTGGAACTTCAGATACGTCGATAGAAAAGGTTTGGATTGATCACTGTACTTCATCATTTCTTTTTTCCTGTCATCATGTGGTCTTGAACGCGTTCACGCTGGAACTGTTAAACAACAGGGCGCTACACAAATATGTCTCTCTTTCACTTTGCGCAGCCTAGATACCTGTGTGCACGAAGGGTTTACTACTAACAAATCCGAGACATTTGTGCGCATAGTTTACGTCCGTCTGCCTTTATTGCGTAAGTGAGTGCGTGTAAAGCACTGCAGCTTGCAAGTAGTGGTCTTGCTTCTTCCTTGCTGCAGGCTTTCTAACCGCGCAACGTCGGAGTCTGGACGCTGGCCCTGACACTCCTGGGGTACTTTCTTTCGATGTGCCGAGGACCGAGCTCTACATATTTATAATATTTCACAACCGATACCAAAATAAACTGCGGTTTCACTTAGCTGGAAAAGTCGGCCAGCTGGCGCCTAATGCTTGCAGCTCGCGGTTTTATTGAATAGAGGCTGCCTAATAAGTTAATGTAATGAGCACTTTTCAAGAACAGTCACTGAGAAGACCACGGTATTGTCTAGAAAGATTCAAAGACGACGAGGGTCCTGTACACTCTCCCCTGTTCTGGATGTCTATTAGGAGAGAAAGAACCAGTTTAGCTCCAGTCTAAGGTAGAAGGGGCTGGGAACACACTGTGGTGCACTTCCCACCGGAACGTACCGTCTGCACTACATTAGTACGGTGAACTTTGGTACATCAAGTTGAGACTCAATTTGCCATTTTATCACATACACCTCACAGCTACTCTCGGCTCCCTGCGGACTCAACGGAAGCATCCAGTCCGACACAAGTCGCATTCCACAGGGAATATATCCCGGTAAACTCCTTTCGAAGATGCGGACACACGTTTATGTATGTATATACGTATATATACATATTATTCTGCATACACTCATACAACTGTGCATGTCTCCTTTCAAAGACGCGGACATACGCTTACGTATACGCGTATGTCTATATATATACACACATATATATATTTCTCTGCATGCACTCATACAAATATACACATCTCCTTTCACGGGTGCGCACATACGCTTATGTATACGTGTATATATATATATATATCTCTGCACACCCTCATACAAATATGCACACATATATGTGTGTGTACACGTACGTTTCTTTGCATATATACACAGAACTGTCCAGGGAAAGAAGCGTCTATTTACCCACAAGTAGTACACACGTACTAGCGTATGAGAGAGCTCCGTCACACAACATGCACTCATATGCCTAAATGAGTTTGTGTATATAGGAAACGTGCAACTGCACAAAAATGTGTAAAAAGGCGAGACGACATGCAAATTATTTTCATTCAGGGGAGATTATACCTGCCACGAGGATCACCGGGACGGAATAGAGAAGGAAAACAGGAAGGACAACACTGTTCCCTGCGTCTGACGCCCTCTCCCGCGCTACTCTTACGACGTAGCCGAAGACAAATACCAAATCCAGAATGCGCACGTTTACGAGTAACACTAGGGTACACGCCGAGTACGTATGTATGCAGTACACAGTTGTGTGCGTCTCCGCCTCTTCCTCTCCCCACATTTATGTGTGCATACTCTACGCAACCGTCCGCGTAGACATACGTTCCACACAAGTGCAGTGGTGCGTTCACAGATGACGGCAAACCTGTATGAATACGTGTTTGGATAGCGGATGCACACGGACGCATATCATGATTTTCGCACGAGCAAGTGCATACAGACCTGCTACATGTGTATACACGTACGCCTACGCACACGTACATCCGCACGCATATAATACACATAAATGTCCAAGAATCGACACAGGCACACCTGGGTCTACGTCACCATTCGCAAGGGCGCAGGGTATCACACTGTTACAAATCTAGGTATATACACATATATATACATATATATATATATATGACTAACCTACTCAGTCTCTCATCTGAGTGTATATGTCACCACAAAAAGGATCGAGACAAAAAAGTATTTTCGTAAATTTCCACCGGACTGCAAATGTCTTTCCACCAGAGTGTGCACGCGCATGTACCGGCGAAAACCTCTGTAACGCGTGGGCGGACGCACCCGCGTACCCACGCACACACTGGAAATTTCTTTACATTTACACGTAAACGCTGCGTCCAATTATAAGCACACACACGTGTGCACATATATACCTACATAGACGTATACATATATAAAGCTATGTGCTTGCATGCCGCAAGCGCCGCCGCACGTGCCGCGTCGTGGGGACGCTGTGTGCGTTGCATGTAATCGTTCTTTGCGCCTTCTCTACTTCTTTACACGAGCGAAAAAGCGGTACATCAAGAGCACGCAAGCACATGCGCTGTGCACACGCGTATATATCTTGAAGAGATAACACAGCTGCGTTCGTGTATGTCATAAATTCAGTACATATCTGTATATACGTGTGCGCCAGCTTCCACAGAAAGGTAGTACCTAATCACGTCAGAAGTCCGTAACTCTGCCTTTGTGTGACCAGTCTCCATATGTGGTTGGTTCGGGTCCTTCATACTTAAATCCAAATTCCTCTTCCTGCCCCCCTTTCTGTTTACCACACCGGGAGAAAGGAACCTCTTGATCTTTGACGTTTTTCGCATAATAAACGTCCTTTCCCTTCGATATTATCCCCTCCACTGCCTGCCCGTCTTCTCCTCCTTCATTTCCTCCCTTGCCAAGCTCCTGCTGCTCTGAATTTCTGTCGTGTCCTTTTCCTGCACCGTCTGAGCTACACGTCGTCAGATCACCGCTGCAAGCCTGAGAATAGCCGGGTTTCCTCGCAGATCCCGGTCGGTTAACGCGAATAAATCGCACTGGGGTGGCACTCTCAGAAGACAGGGGAGAGTCAGGAGAGGAAGCTGCTGATGTTTCTTTTGTACTGATTCCGTGTTCTGGAGAAGACGCAGAGTCAGACGAAGTGTATCGAAACGTTTCTGACGACGTGCGTTTCCCTTCTTTCTCTGCCTCCGCAGCACGTCTGGCGTCCACTAGGCAGGAATCACCTGCTGTTTGAGATTCGCTACCTTCTCGTCGCACACTTCCTTGAATACGAACAGCTCTTCTTTGTCCTGCTTCTTCTTCGTTAGAGACAATATCTGACTGCTTGGAAGCACAAGATAACCCACGTTTAGTCGGTTCAGTCTTCGCCGCTGCAGTGCTGTACGCTGCTGAACTCCAACTACAGTTCCGGCTACCGACACCTCTACGGCTGTTGGTGGGGTCGCCGATAATCATCCTGCCACTGCTGCTGACCGTGCTGGTCATGGTCCTGACGCTGTTGATACCGCTACTACTGCCGCCACCGCAAGTGACCGAATTGCTTTGTCCCTCGCATCCCTTCGAAGAAGACAGGAAGGCTACGGTGGACGCCGGCGTACCAATTATTTCGAAGTGATCGCTGATGCACGATTTCGACAAAAGATGCTTCTGTGCCATCTGCGGAACTGATGCAACCGACCTCGCAAAAGCTGTCGTCCTTCCCAGCTGGTCAGTTGCATCTGCAAGCAGAAGGACCGCAGAGAGGTCCACACGGAAATGAGGAAGAGTAGAGCGAGTCGCGGATGCTGTGTAGACATATTAGGGCTAGTCACTAGGTGCGTAACACGGATGAAGAGGCGAGCAATGTGGCGAGAATGCTAAAAGCACTGGCGTCCCTCTACGACGAGTACGCATGAGCCTTAGCCACCGCAAGTATTTATCAGTGTATAGCGCGCGATAAGAGAATATATGGGATTTTTACGAGGTTGTAGGAGGGGGTAGAGTATCTCAACAGGAAAGGGGTGCCGCTACTAATGTGGTAGTGAAGCTATAAAGACAGCCACACCTAAAAAGACACCAGTGGATGTATATTACACACGTCACCACACAAGAGGCATAGCTGTGAATGTGTGGAGCCATGCTTACGATGCCGTATGATAATAAACTTACCGACCAGCTTTTTGTAAATATATCTGGTCGGGCACCGAACGCTGAAATACAAAGCGACGCATGCAGGACTCAGTCCGCAAGAAACGAAAATCTCCGCAAGGAAAAAGCCAGAAGAGCCTCCCTCACCTCTCCTTTCGTGTGACTGAGAAATGCGCACCAAACGTTTTGCAGCAGGTGCCACACCACGAATGTACTGGATTTCCCCAGGGGCAGAGGCAGTGGAACTCGCACACGGCAATAGCTGCAGAGGCGCCCGCTGCTGCACGCGGCGCACAACTTCCTTCCGCAGAATACAGCACGCCGGCATTTTTCCTCTCGAATCCTTCGAAGCCCTGCACACCCAAGTGTAGTCATATCCGGGGAGATATTCATATTCACCAACGTGTGTGGAAGAGGTACAGAGAGACTCATATAATGACGTGGCGCCCACAGTTTACTTTCTGCATAAATCGGTGCCCAGTCGTGTGTGCAGTGCTAGTCACTCCGGCCAGAAGTTGCAGCTACAGGTCTGCGCTGCCCCATGATGACGGCGTACCACTCAAATGTGTGTATAGATAGGCAGCGTTCCTCCCAGCTTACCGCTGTAGACGCCCAAACCTATACAGGTACAGATATTGTTGAAGCAGGTAACACATTGTACACAACCACTCACGTTTATATACGTTCATTGAAAGCTACTCACATACACATGTACAACATATAAGTGTCATCTGTGTATGTACACGGGAACCACGCAAGAGTATATTTAATATACATTCACATAGTGTGGCCGACTTATACAAATGCCTCTTTCCGTGAATCCATGTTTGTACAGGGATGGAGGAGAGGTGGCATCACGTGTACTTGGGTCACAATGCTAGTGCTGTAGGTCTCTGCTGCGCCTACTTTTCAAACTCGATGTCCTTGCAGACGTGGACAAGACGAAAGAAAAGGGGAGCTAATAATCCCTTTGTGTTTCCTTCTGTGTGTTTTCCGTTTGATGCAGCAATTCGTTCCCTCCCAACCACGTTAATTCTGCAGAAAAGTACACCTTCGCATCTCAGATCGCCTCCGCTTCCAGGGTTGTAATTCAAGCAGCAACCAAATAGAGAAGGTTCGCCTTTCCACAGCGAATTTGTTTACGATTAGCAGAGGGAAGGACTTTCCTCGTTGAAGGGGAAAACTGTTTCAACTCTTGGTGGTGCGTTTTATATAATAACGTAAGCTTCTCCCAACAGACACGACGCCTGTCACTTCACGGTCTTCGTTCAGTTTTAAGGAGTTTCCTCAACTTCAGAAAAGGAAAGAGGTCAATTTACGTCCATGCTAGCTTTCTTTTTTAATGAAGTGGAAATTCTGTTTCACTGCTCTACCTTCGCCGCCTGCGAAATCAGTTATATGTTTTTACCGGTTCGTCAGCGAAGTGAGTCGCCAATTATGAGAAAGATGAAAAAATCGTGTCCGTTTTGCTTTCGCTTGAACGCACGTCGAGTTGCGTTTGCCTTACACAGCGAAGAGCAGCGAACGGTTTGTGCAATCTTCTCTTTTCCTGACTTCTGGAAGTTAACAAACGTAGTGCCGGTTCCTACGGCAAAGACAAATGAGCAAAAATGTCTGATGTTAGCTGTACGTGTCCTGTTTTGCCCGTAGGAACAATTGTTCCATTCCTGTCGGAATAAAAGGTGTGGCAGGCACACTTTAAATACATGGTTGTGTGCCTGTGTGTGCGATCAAGGACGTCTCGAAGAAGAAAGAGCTGAATAATTCGCTTTCCTCCGGAAGTGACTGACCGAAGAAGCGGTTCACCAGATCACATGGGACTCGTTACAGGGATCGTCTTGCACGAATATACGTAAGTGACGCGGTCCTCAACAATAAAGTTCTCTGTGAATCGAGAGAAGCAGTGATTTCCTTTTTCTTCGTGTCTTTGCATGCGTCGAAAGGTGCATGCGACGGCGTCGCGAAGCTCACGCTCACCACACGGTTGCTGTGGACTCTCTTTCTTCGCTAATTAGAGTTGCGTGTTTTCGATTTTTTCCAGCAACTTGTTCCCAGTTCTTTCCCCCGTTTTGGCGTGAAATTCCTTCCATAAGTGGGTCGAGGCCCCCTCACCACACGCTCAATGGCGAGAGGGCGGCTATAAATGTTTGTTTTTTCGTGTCATTCTTCGTCTCCATTTATCTTCCATACTCTCTCTCCTTTGCCATATTCTGTGGTTGTCTTCTCTTTCGTGTGTGCGCCTCTTCCTCCTGCGTCGAATTCACGGCAGTCGTTCGACCAAGCACCGTTATCTGACCTCTGTCAGAAGAATGAAACGTGTGAACTCGTAACTCTTCAGACCCTTGTTTTCACATATAAAGAAACGCACATTTTTCCTCAGCCGCCTGTGAAACTTCTCTATTAGTATGGTTCCTAACTCTCTGTGGCTCCCCGTCAGCGTGCGTAGAAGCACTGCCAGACCGAGCCGTTCTTCGTCTTGCTGTGTCGCAGCTGCTATCGGTGCCGTTGCCGCTTCAACTCGCGCTTCTGTTTCTGCTGAAGCTGCCGCGTTTCCTCCTTCCGAGGGCACCTTCTTCGCTGCTGCATCTGCCGCTGGTGTAGCCGTACCCGCTGCTGCCTCTCCTGCTCTTCCTAGTGCGCTTGCTGCATCAGCTTCTCCTCTCTCGGCCTCTGCAGTGAAATTCGCTGCTGGTACTGGCAAGGACGGAAGAATGAAAACTTCTCCGCTTTTTTTTCATAGCAAGACTTGCGTCACTATTCAGCCACCACAGTGCGGCGCAGCAGCAGATGCTTCCTGTCTTGGGGCGCTGCTCTGTGAAGAATTAGGTCGCTTCAGCAGCCGGCAGCTAAGGCGTCACGCACCGGCAACAGCAGGGGAGAGCGGCTGCAGCACCGGCGGGACAGGAGAAGGACGTGGCGTGCCGCTGGCCAGGGCAACCCTGCAGAAGATAAACTGGAATTTCAGTCTCTCTTCCCCAGTCGAGAGGGCAAACGACGGACAAAAGACTTTTCTTTCCTACTTCTTTAGCGAAAAAGGCGATTTTCTGCGATGTCCCTCTCCGCTGCGAATGTCAAAGAAACTAAGCACCCGTAGCCTAGTCGTGACCTCTCCGACAACTCCTGGCAAACTGCAGGACATTTCAAGTACAATTTCGTTTTCCCCGTCTTCCCCTCCATCCTCTCCCAGTTCGTACTATTCATCGTTCTTCGCATCCTGTCCTTTCCCGCCCCCCTTTCCCATTTCTCCTTTTTCTTCCTCTTATTCGTCGCCTTCTCCATCTGCGTCGTTCTCTTCGTCTGCCGCTCCTTTGCCGGCTCCCATTTCTCGTGGATCTTCTTGTTGGTCCTCATTTAATTCTTTAACTTCTTCACCATCGCGCATCTGTTCTGTTATTCTCCCTTCTTCTTCTTCTTCTTTTTCTCCTTTTGTTTCTTACTTTTCTTTTTCACCGAGTGCATTGCACCGGGCGCTTCGCGTTCCTTACTCTCCGGTATCTCCTTTTCTTCGCGAAACACTTTCTTCTCCTCTTCTTACATCTTTGTCGCTTTGTTCGTCTCCCGCCTCTTTTACTCGTCTTTCTTCGTATTTCCCTTTGTTTTCCTTGTCTGCCGCTTCGTCTTGCTGTTTTTCCTGCACTTCTTTCGGTTCTTTGGCTTCCCCGCCTTCTTCTTCGTTTGTGCCGCCTCTCCATCCCCCGCAGCAGAGAAGGACCCTCAGCCAAAGAATTCTTGTGGAGAAGGCCGACGACCGGGTCCCGCCGAGCGCCGATATCCTAAAAAATGTCCCCTCTTTGCATGCACCAGAAGAAAGTGAAGAAAATAACTTCTTAAAAATTGACCGGGACAACCCAACCCGGTTGCTCGAACATTTTGCTGCCCTCCTTAAAAAAGGGAATCTTGAACCAAATTCTTCTCAAAGGCAACTCATGTTCAAGCTTCAGGTCCGTCATACCATAGTATACACACATATATATGTATATATAGAGAGAGATAGAGAGGTAGATGCTATTGGATGGAAGGTTATATGTATACACATAGATATGTAAACGTGTGTGTGATTCTGTATATATATATATAATTCTATATACATATATACATATATATGTAGTAGCGAACTGACCGTAGTCTCATAGCTAGATATATATATGTATATATATGTCACATTGCAGCGAGCTGACTGCCATCTGCTAGCTATGGATATATGTATATATATATGCATATATAATGAGTAAGTCTGTATCTGTATCTGTCTAGCTATAAATATATATATATATATATGTATGTCACATTCGAGCGAAGTGACGGTCGTCTCATGACTATATATATATATATACATATATAAGTATGTATATATGTGTGAGTAAGTCTGTATGTGTATCTATCTATCTACCTACCTATCCATCTATCAATCTATGCATCCATATATAAGTGTATATATATATGTATATATCACACTCGAGCGAACTAACGGTCGTCTGTTCGAGTAGACGTACATATAAACATATATACGTGTACGGGTATCACAAATTTAGAGAATGTACGGTGGTCTCATAGTAGTACAGAAAACTCCACGTGCTTTCATAGATAGGTATATATATATATGAGTAGATCTCCCTCTCTCTATATATAGGAGAATATAGAGAATGGATAGCTGTCTCGTATACCAGGACGCAGAAACGGTTATAGTAGGTGTACATACACGCATATATGTAGTAGGGGTATATGCACACACATCCATGTATATACATACGTACGTCTGCTTACGTAGGTGTATGTGTGTATTTGATCAATATATCTCTGTGAATAGAGGAAAAGGCTTCTTCATCTTTCGAATCTTCTCCCTTTGTTGGACGCACCACACATTTGTATGAAGAACTTGGAAGATATCTTTCTTTCCCCCACAAGTATCTATACGTATTACTCACCTGCCTATGTATATATATATGTATATGTATGTGTGTATGTACATATACGTATAAGTATGTACATATATGTAGATACACACATGGTCCTCATTTACGATAAACAGATATTTGGGAGTAACCAGTATATATATTTATGTAGGTGAAGGCCGAACGAAATACGTACGTATATACGTATATTACGTACGTCTGTGTGTGTTTATAAGAAATGAGTAGCACACGTGTGTTTCTGCGTATATGAACATAGTTACATGTATATGTACATATAAATACATACATTTACATATATATGTGTGTATATATGAATATATGCCTGTATACATATATATGCATACACACATCTCTCTCTCTCCATATATATATATGAGCTGTGTGAATGAATATTTATACGTACATATGCATACATACATTTACATACGTATATATATATATATGTATATATTTATGCCTCTTTCTCTCTCTCTCTCTTTATGTATATATATGTATCAGCTGTGTGAATGCATACTTATATGTACACATATATACATACATTTACGTACATATATATATATATATTTGCCTCCTTTTCTCTCTCTGTATGTATACGAGTATGTATGTATATGTATATGTATATAAATATAGGCTATGCGAATGCATAGTTATATGTACACATATATACATACATTCACGTGTACCCTTCTTTGCTGTCCTTTTTCCCGGGGAACTACGACGACTGCAGGGTCTTTTCACTCCCCCCCTTTTCGTCTGTAGATTCTCTATCAACTTCCTCTTCTGTGCGCCCCTCTTCCGCTCGTTTTCCCCACCCTTTCTTTTGTGCGTCTTCGGATTTTTTTTTCTTCTCTTGCGTACGCCTCCTCCGCTTCTCGTCGTTCTTCGCCCCTTCACTTCCTCTTTGCGTCCCTGCTGCTCCCCCCCCTCTGCCTGCGCTTCACATATATTCTCCACCGTCCCTTTCCCCCCCCCCGCCTCTTCTTCTGGTGGGCTTCGCGTCCTTATCGGCTTCCTCTCTTTCTTCTTCTTCTTCTTCATCTTCGTCTTCTTTCGTTCACCTTCTTCTGCGTGTGTGCCCTCCGCTCTTCCTTGCTCTGCTGCTTTTATCGCGTCCTGCCGCATGCGCACCGATTTGCTCTTGTTTTGTCCGCCTTTCTTGCGCCTCTCCCCTCCCTCCGTTTAACGCGAAGAACCTCGCAGACGAACTGGAAGCCAGAGAAATCCGCTTTCCTGACACGTTTGACGCTTCCACTGCGACGCTTCGCAACGCCGAACCTCGCAACGCTGCTGCGGCTGCAGCCCGCAACGCGGACGACGCTCCAGTAAGGAAAACGAGGCACTGCTCGAGTTCGCCTCTTAAATAGGATTATTCACAGAGATAATCTCAGGAAGAGGAACTTCGCAAATATGTTCTCTTCTCTTAAAGAGCGGCACTTCCTACATATATATATGTGTGCGTGTGTATGTACGTGGCCGCGTGGTCGCTGTTGTTTCTCGATAGTAACGAACCTCCAATTTTTCTCGACCCGGGCAGACATTTCTCTCTATCAAACCCCTCACATACGCAGACGTGTACACGTACATACGTAATATATAAATATATCTATATGTGGACGTGTATAAATTTACGTATCTCTCTCTCTATATGTGTGTATGTCCGTCTTCCTCTCTGTGTACATATAGATATATATATATATATGTATCGACGCATTCACCTGTTACACGTGTATGTATACGTATAGATGCATGCGCATATCCGTATATTCATATGCAATATCTATACACATGTATGAATACGCCTGTGTATATATACACATACGCATCTATCTATCCATCTATCTATCTGTATATATATATGTATATGTCTCTCTCTCCATATGTATCCACACATGCATAGACACATGTGTATATCCGTAGGGAAAATGTATGCTTCGATAAATGAAGCCACGTTACTGCAGGTCTATCGATCAAGTAAATATTTGTACGCCCGTGACACAGCAGCACCTGCTCCACGACGTTTTTGGCGAAGAGATGTAACGGCTGCTGTTGCTGCCGCGAGGACCGGAAGACGCGGTCCACTTCTCTTCTGGCCGGGTGGTTTTCACTTCTCTCCGCATTTCCGTGTGCTTCCTTTTAAAATTTTATATGTACCTGCGTGTGTATACATGTACATGCGTATATTTATAAATATGTGTGGAGACAGTGTACACTTCATTGCCAGCGAAGGCAAGTCCTGGGCATCTCATACGTATCGACGTATATATATATATATGTCTATGTATGTATCATATATATATATATATGTCTGAATATACATAGATATATACGTACCTGTGTGATATATGTCTGAACATACATACATGTGTATATGTGTATATTATATAATATATATATATATGTCTGAATGCACATATATATATATATATATACGTGTCTGTGTAATACATGTGTCTGTATCTATATATGCATATGTGTGTATTATATATATATGTCTGAATATACATATATGAATACGTATCTGTGTAATATATATGTCTAAATATACGTATGTATATATATATGTATATGTATGTATATACATATGTGTATATGAACGTATAGGCGTACGCGTATGTAGATGTATGAAGATTGGTATCGATATGCGTATACGTATCAGAGGACGCTTGTACGTACATCTATTCTTATATCTCTATATGTAAACATACATATGCATATATGTATACAGGTGAATATTCATATACACGTGTATCTGTATGTATGTACTCAACTACACAATTGTATGACTTTGTTGACCGGTGTGTTATGTCTTTTGGTTTCGGCGGGTCGACGCAGGGAAATTTTTTCTCCCGCTGGTGGTGCGCAGGGGCTTGGCGCGGCGCGCAACAGAAGCAGCGATGGCTGCTGTCGCAACCGAGTAAGGCGTCCCGGGGCTTTATTAGCACACATTTTTGCATGCGTTTTTTCGTCAGCTGCCTAGTTTCAGCGGGGCGCCGTGCAGATCCTTTTGGCTCCTTCCTTCTCTTTCTCATCACGTACACATACAAAATATGCATGTATGTGTAGGTGCGCTCACCAGCACCTGTTCATATATACACATTTGGGGAGGGAAGTATTGTCGATCTACGCTTGTATTCGTTAATCAGAAACGCCTAAGAAACAAGCCCTCGGACATCTCCCTTCTTCTCTCTCCCTTCTTCTCTCTCCCTGTCTCCCTCCCTGTCTCTCTCCCTGTCTCGCTGTCTCTCTCCGTCTCTCTCGCCGTGTTTCTCTTCTCTCCCTGTCTCTCTGTCTCCGTCTCCCTGTCTCTCTGCCTCTCTCTGTCTCTCTCCCCGTCTCTCTCTCTGTCTCTGTCTCTCCTCTTCCCTCTCTCTGTCTCTCTCGCTGTGCCTCCCCGTCTCTTTCGCCGTCTCTCCCTGTGTCTCTCTGTCTCCGTCTCTCTGTCTCCCTGTCTCTGTCTCTCGCTGTGTCTCTCTTCTCTCTCGCCGTGTCTCCCCGTCTCTCTCGCTGTCTCTCCCTGTCTCTCGCTGTCTCCGTGTCTCTGTCTCTTTCTGTCTCTCTCGCTGTGTCTTTCTTTTCTCTCCGTGTCTCTCACTGTGTCTGTCTGTTTCTCTCTGTCTGTCTCTATCTCTCTGTCTCTCCCTGTCCCCGTCTCTCCGTCCCTCTGTCTCTCCCTGTCTCCGTCTCTGCGTCCCTCTGTCTCTCTGTCTCTCTCGCCGTGTCTCTCTTTTCTCCCCGTCTCCGTCTCTCTCTGTTTGTTTCTGTCTCTCCCTCTTTTTCTCACTCTTCGTGTCCCTCATTTTCTCCCTCTTTTTCCTCCTCTTCCCCGTTTTTGTCTTTCTCTGTGTAGGAACGTCGTAAACGTCCCCAGCCGCGGACGTGTGTGTGGGGGGGGCTGCTCGTTGCGCGTCTTCCTCTGTGCTTGTGTACACACAACATGTCTGTTCTTTGACGTCGTCATCACTCGAACAGCTGTTGCGGCGGTGTTTTTCGTTTCTTTTCTCTTCCTCTCCGTCTCCGTCTCTCTCTGAGATCCTCCAGCTGTTGTTCTGTTCCTCGCTTTGATTCGTGTGTTCGTCGCTTCCCCCAGCGAGGAGCGGTGGTGGGACTGCTGGTGGTAGAGGAGCAACAGCAGCAGCAGCAGAAGAAAGCGCGGAGGGCCGCGGCCCGGCACCGCGCGGCGTTTACATCCACGGGGGAGTCGGCCAAGGAAAGACGATGATTATGGACGCATTTTTTGACTGCCTGCGTATCAAACGAAAAATGCGGGTTCACTTTCACCAGTTCATGACGGTGTCTGTACAGCAGGTGAGTAGAGGAAGGCGGGCCCGCTGGATCTCCTTGGGACGAGGAAGTGAAAAGAGGGAAGGTCCGAGTTTCTCGAGGCCGCAGAAGAGGAAGACGAGAAAAAGGGGCCACCCTTCACGTACGTCATCGATGGGGAGTTGTACGTGTGTGTGCAACAGATCGGTGGAAGTAAGTAGGTGTAGGAAAATATATAAACGAAATGAGATAGAAGTAGACAGACGTATAGATATGGAGGCAGATGTAGAGATACATAGAGATGGATAGAGAGAGCTGCTGTCATCGGGATATAGGTAGAGGTATATACAGGTGTAGATACAGATAGAAATAGTATATATATATATGTATGTGTAGGTATGGATATAGATATATAGACATTTATAGATGTAGAAATAGATGGATATAGGTAGATGTTGTCATCGGTATACAGATAGGTATGAGTGTAGACGCAGAGAGACACATGTATATGTAGATATATAGATATGTAGATATATAGATACGTGTAGACGTGAACATAGATGGATACAGATAGACGTTGTGGTCGATATGTAGGTAGAGATAGATACCGTTGTAAATATATATAGATATATATATGCGTAGGTACACAGATATATAGATAGGTATAGATATAGATACACAGACATACAGATAGGTATAAATATGAAACCAGGTGGATATAGATAGACGCTCGAATTGATACGTAGGTAGAGATAGATATACCGGTATACGTAGATAGATGTATAGATAGATATAGATGTATGTAGACGTATATATATAGATGTGTAGGTACACAGAGAGGTACGTAGATAGATATAGATGGATATAAATAGATGTTGTGATCGGTCTGTAGATAGAGGTAAATATAGGCGTCGTTGTATATACATATATGTGTACGTATATTGATAGGTATAAGTATAGGTATAGATGGATAGAGACAGATGCTGGGATCGATATATAGATGGAGAGAGATATACGTGTAGATAAAGGTAGAAGTATAGATATAGATATATAGACAGTATAGGTATAGATGTAGACAGATTCAGATGTATAGATACAGACAGATATATAGATACATAGGTAGATCAATAGGTGGACCAATAGATGAATAGCTAATCGTGTAGATATTTAGGTAGATATAATAGGAGATGGAGATAGGTACAGTTATAGCTAGTAATATGCAGATATATAAACGGGTATACGTGTAGGTGTAGACAGATATAGATATAGATAGATAGGTGGGTAGACAGAGAAAGATAGACATGCGTAGGTAGAGAGATCGAGGGGCGTAAAGAGAAAGTCAAACGTAGACGGATAGGTATTAATGGGTATAGAAGCAGGTGGATAGACAAATATATATATGTGTGCATATGTATATGCTCGGCTGTATTTATAACGTGCACTTGTGTGCATATGTGTATATTTCTGTGTAGGTGCTTGTACATAGATAGTAGGTATGTAGATGTAGGTAGGTAGATAGTATTCATATATAGATAGATAGATCCTGCTAGATTTACTGATTTCCGTTGACAGCTACATAGATGTAGATAGGTGTAGACAAACAAATATACACAGATCTGGGGAAGTGGACAGATTCGTAGGTATACATATAGACAGAAAGGTCTCTCTCTCTATATATATAGATAGATAGATAGATAGAGAGAGCCAGATACAGGTAGACGGGGAGATAGACAGATATAGAGAGATAGATAGGTGTGCTGATATAGATACACATACACGAATACACATATGCCTGCATGCTCGGGATATACACACACATATATATATAAATATGTACGTGTGCATATATATACACACCTATGTGCATTTGGTTGTTTGTCTCCATCATTGGTCTCCATTTGTCTCGGATGTGTCCATTTGCAGATTTGCGTTCTCTTCTCTTTCCTTCGTCTATCCGTTTCCTCTCCTCCTCTGCCTTTTCTCTTTCCTTCTTCTTCTTCATTATCGGCTTTTCTTCGTTATGGTCGTCGTTTGGTCTCCCCTGCGCCCGAGCAGAGACTCCACGAGCTTCGCGTGGGGAAGAAGTCCTCGGACCCGCTTTACGAAATTGCCAAGGAAATCCGGCACGTTGCTCGGGTTCTTTGCTTCGACGAGTTTCAAGTGCGACAAATTCTTCCCACCACGAGTTCTTCTCCTTTTCTGCTGCTTCTCTGCTGCTCTGTTCTCCGTCGTCGAACGCCTCTTCTTTGCATGCCCTCCGTCCTCTTCCGCTTTCTCGCGCCTGTCCTCCTTTTCGTCCCCACCCGTCCTCTTCTTCGATCTTCCTGGCGGTCCCCTTTTGCTCGTCTTCTTCATTTCGGCCTCTTCTTCTTCTTCTCTTCCGTCGTCTTCTTCAGAGGCACTTCTTCTTTTCCTTCGATTTCGTCTTTCCCGAGAGCGTTTCTCTTCTTCGTCTTCTTGTTCTCTTTCTGTGCCCCTCTTCGTCTTTTCTAGTCGCTTTACCGCAGTCTTCTTCTTCTTGGCCTCTCCTCCACGAATAGATCGGCAGTTTTGCTTCTCTTCTCGATGGTTCTTCGCCGCGCTTCACCGGTCGTCTCTTAGTCTTCTCCCGTTCGTCTCCTCCATTTCCGCCCCGCGTCTCTTCTCCCGTCGACAGCTTTTAAGAGATTCCGTGCATTTCTCTTCCTCTTCGTCTCCCTTCTTCTTCTCGAGCGTTTTCTGTTTTCTGCATCTCCTTCTGCATCTCCTTCGTAGGGAAGACTGCTGGGCAGGAGCGCAACGTGCCACTACCCGGCGCAGCGGCGAGCTCAACAGCAGCGTCTTCCGTCTTCCTCCAGTCTCGTCTCCTGAACGCTGGACAGCTACCGAGTTCCCTCGCATGTACCTCTCTTTCTCCGCTTTTTTGTTTTTCTCTCTTGACGTCCTAATACATCGACCTCTCTCTCTGTCTTTCTCTATCTATCTATATACATGTATAGTCCTATCTGTGTCTGCATACATATATGGCAGGACACCGGGAAACAGACACTCATCAACACGTATACATTCAAATATAAGCGAAGAAAATATATGTATGTGTGTATATATAGGTTAGAACAGGGTGGACGTCGTCTCAATATATTTGTATCTGTCTGTATATGTATACATATAAACACGGGCAGCTTGTACGCTGTGTAGCTACACATGTATCTGTTTTCACACCTACACACAAGTATATATATATTTATCTATGTACTGGCATACATATATATATATATATATGCGTATACTGTGTGCGTACATTTGTATATATATATGTATGTATGTCCACCTGTGTGTGTGTGTGTGTGTGTGTGTTTGACGCTGGTGTGAATACGTGCGCGTTTGTATTCGTTGACTAATACATTTGTGTGTGGATGTGTTTTTTTTTGTCTTGGTTGGCCTCTTTTCTCTGCTGCTTGCTCGATTTTTCTTTAGGTGGTCCACATAACGGACGCGATGGTTCTCAAAGGACTGTTCGACGCCCTGTTCGAAGTACTTCTCCTCAAAAAAAAAAAGTTCCCATTTTTTTGTCCTCTGGCCCACTTGTGTCCCTCCTTCACAAGACAGCCCCTACCACACGCGGAATATGTGGACAGAGAAATACCCTTGGAATGTCTCTGTGTGTCTGTGTGTATGTGGTGGGGGGGGGGGGGGTATAATTTTCCTTCAAATAGGGGGTGAGATGGACGCAGACAGGCGTGTGTGTGTATGTGTGTATGGTTGTAGATGAATGAGGAAACTGCTAAACGTAGAAAAGAAGGGACGACGCGGTTGGGGAACGTCACCCTCTTGACAAGTCTCTCCTTCACAAAATGTCCACACATCCACATAACATACGTAATACATACATAGGTACTATCACATGCGCTTCTACTTACTTATACATATATGTATACATATCTGTAGAGAAATGCCTGCAGTAGGTGTTAACACAGGCGCACCTACTCATATATATATATGTATATGTATACCTATATGAGTGTCTGCTTTACGAGATGTTTACACGTCTATATAATACAGGGTATGTGTACATAGATATTAAGACACGCGTATCTAGTTATATATATAGATAAATATATGTGTACAAATATATAGGAATATTTGTATTGCGTCGAAGTGATATGTGCAAGCTGAATCTTCGTCGGTGGGAGTGCATAGATGCTTGTTTATTCACAGGTATTGTATATGTATGTATACATGTCTAACTGTCCATATATATGTATATTGATGTATGCCTGCCTAAATCTATCTATGTGTCTATATCTACCTCCCTACCTATGTCTATCCATCTGTCTATATCTGTCTGTCTGTATCTACCTGTCTACGTATATATCTATATCTGCCTATCTATATCTATCTGTATATGTATGAATAGGTGTGTGTGTAGATGTAGAGCGTGTGGAGAACTCTGCTGGTGAATATCGCAAGGTGTGTGTTCACCTAGGTTTATCCGTTTCCGTTCCTGCAAAATGTGCGTATGTCTGTCTGTCCATCTCTGTGGTGAGCTTCCCCGTATTTCTGTCTGCTTCTATATTTCTCCCCTCTCCCCTCCCCCCCCCGGATATTCACTGATATTCCCCCGTCTCGTAGTCTCCCTCGCTTTCTTTTTATCCCCTGCCCTTCCTGTCTTTCCTGTCTCCCTCCCCGTTCCGTTTGTTCTTCGTGTCTCCCGAATTCTCCCGTCCCCTTCCTTTCTCTGTCTGTGTCTCCTCCTTGCTTTCCCTTCCTATCCTCGTGACGTGTATATATCTCTCTGCGGAGACATCCCCCTGCATGTGTCCGTAATTTCCTGTTTGAAGAGATGTGGCAGCAGTTCCTGGAAGGGCCGCAACGTCTGTGCAAATCTGCGCGGAGAAGCTCGTTCGTGTTCATCACAGTGTCAGTGAAGCGATGAGCAGTCCGCGTCTTCCTTCTGCATGCGAGCGCGCTCGCACTTGTGGAGAGGAGACAAGACACGTGCTCTTCTTTGTGTGTGTGACGCCTTTGGAAAGAACACGCTTCACGCTGTTCAAAGAGATGCGCCGAGGAACACCACCTCACCCAGTGAACGTTGAGAAAAAAAACGGATCTTTGTGACAAATGCCCACACGCCTTGGGAGGAAGTTTGTAGTAGCGCCGTTCTCTACGTTGCACTGCGCTGCTGCTCCTGCTGCTCCTGCTCTTGCTGCTGCTCTTGCTCCTGCTGCTCCTGCTCTTGCTGCTGCTCTTGCTCCTGCTGCTGTTGCTCTTGCTCCTGCTGCTCTTGCTCCTGCTGCTGTTGCTCTTGCTCCTGCTGCTCTTGCTCCTGCTGCTGTTGCTCTTGCTCCTGCTGCTCTTGCTCCTGCTGCTGTTGCTCTTGCTCCTGCTGCTCTTCCTGCTGCTGCTGCACCTCTTGCTCCTGCTGCTGCTGGTCCTGCTGCTGCTGTTGCAGCTCGGAGTGACAATGATCGCGACGTCGAACCGGCCGCCACAGGAGCTTTATAGCGGTGGCTTAAATCGAGAGAGATTTCTCCCGTTCGTTGATTTGCTGCTGGAAAAGTGCGACGTTTTTCATATCGAAACTCACAAAGACTATAGGTAATCCCCCTTTTCACAGAGACAGAGATCTGTATTATTCTCGACAAGTGTAAGTGTGTTGGGACGGGGGGGGAAGGGGGGCAAACATATAAATAAATATACATATATAGAGAGAGATAGAGGATGACGACATTCTTATTATCGAAGCGCACAAAGATTTCATGTGACTCTCACAACTCTCTCTCTCTCTCTATATATATATGTAGCTACATTCACACAGACAAGTGTAAGTGTGTGCGTGTGTGTGTGTGTCTATAAATAATATATGGGCAAGTGTGTATGTCTCTGTTTGGGGGGTATTTGTACATACGTCTATCTCTATGTTTACACTTACATTATATATATATATGTGTATACATGTATATTTAGTACGTACAAACATGACTTCAGAGAAAGGCATTTGTGTCTGCAACTTCTTCGCCGATCGACTGTTGCGCGACTTCTCCCGTAATGACGCCCACGAGCTCCACTACCACGCCTTTTTCTTTGTCACAACATATATATATATATATACGTATATATATAGATAGATAGATAGAGAGACACACAGACACAGACACATATGTATATTGTTGCTGTTTCTCTATCTGTCTTTCTACACACGTATACTTACATATATCTGTCTGTTTTATACAGAAACGCACTTCTAGCGTATGGGTATAAATCTACTCACACGAGATTCTCCAAGGAGCGTACTGCGTGTTAACTTCTGCATAACTCACATATATATATAATATATGAGTTTGTGTGTATATATATATGTATATGCATGTATGAGTGTACTTTCGTATGTACGCCTGTATGTGTATGTATGTATCTATGTATGTATCTATGTATGTATATGTGTGTGTGTGTCTCTCTCTATATACACATGTATGCGTACATACAAATGTATTTAGGTGTGTACGTATACATATGCATATATCCATATATACATAAATGTATGAGTGTATGTATGTATGTGCGAATGTGTGTGAGGGTGTACATATGAATATGTACATCATATGTATGTATCTCTATACATATAAATAGATATATGAGTGAACGTTCGTACGTACGTGTATATATATATGTATGTGTATGAATTTTGTGTGTTGTAGACGCTCGTGGCTAGGTATGTGAAGATGTAGGTATGTCCGTATGTATGTAGGCATGCATGCATATCTTCCGGTTTTTCCGGGCGTCTCCCTTCGTCCCGCGCTCGCCCGTGTTGTACGTCCGTTGCGCCCCGCCATCGTCCTCGCCACTGCTGCCCGTCTCTCTTCTCTTCTTCTTCACTGTGCCAACAACGTTCTCCCCCCCAGACTCAGCAAATTGACGGAGAGCCACCACGGCGTCTACATTTCCCCGGCAAGAAAGGACGAAGAAATTATCAAGCAGATGCTTTCCCTAACACATGGAAAAACGCCCCACCCAGGCTCCATACCTGTTGCTATGGGCCGCGTCCTCCACGTAAACCGTTCTCCTACATATATATATATATATATCTCTTTCTCTCTATATATGTATATATATGTGTAGGGATGTAGATATATCGTTCCTTTATCATCTCCTTAAATGTTTGTCTGTGTGTGTGTGTGCGTTGGTATGTAGGTATAGCTACACTACTACGCACCACGTATATATATATATATGTGGGCTTATATACGTATATGTGTATACGTAGTTGTGAGCACACATCGTTATCTATGTATCACACATATGTGTAAGTGGGCGTAGATATACGTCTTTACACATCTACGTACGCATATATATTTCCATATACATAGGTATATGTGCATTGTTTACAGGTGTGTGTATATCTATTATGTGTGCCCTGACCTCTGCAAATATACGTATATATATAACTACTTACATATATGTATGTATAATGTGGCGCACGTGTATATTTGTCAAGGGTTGTGTTTGGTAATGGGAGGGCGTTAGTGGTTCGTGCTTGCTTCAACAGCAGCAGCCACTGCAGCGTGACAGCAGAGGCAGCAGCAGCAGTAGATGGACTGCAGCAGCCGCTGTAAAATCAGCAGGAAGAGCAGCACTTTTGTTAGCAGCAGCCAAGTATGTTAAAATTTGCACACGTAGACATGCGCACACACAGAGGAAGGAAAATTTCCCCTCGCAGCAGCGACGTATTTTAGCAGCAACGTTTTGCAACAGCAGCAGCAGCAGTAGCTCGTCAAGTGCCAGCAGCAGCAGCAGTAGCAGCTTCTCACCCGTCCGCAGCAGCAGCAGCTGTTTAACTGTCCGCAGCAGCAGCAGCAGCTCGTTAACTGCCAGGAGCAGCAACAGCAGCTGGTTAACTGCCAGCAGCAGCAGCTCGTTAAGTATCTCCCGCAGCAGCACCAGCAGCGTGGTAGCTGTTTCCGCAGCAGCAGCAGCTCGTGAACTGCCAGGCGCACCGGCAGCAGGTCGACGGGCAGGAACGGCAGGACGGTGGTTGGTAGCAGCAGTGCTTGGCACGGCAGTGAGAAGCGCATGGGCTGCAACGTGAATTGTTAGTTTGCCTCCCTTTTCGCCGTCTTTTTCTCCCCTCCCGCCGTGTTTCGCAATTTCTCCGACGTCGTCGTGTTCGCCTTTCTCTCGCGGCGGCGGCTGCCCCCCCTGTCCCGGGTGTTCTGTTCGTTTTCTTCTTTTCGTCTGCCCTCGGGTGGTCGCCGTGTGTCTTTTTTTGCTCCGTTCTCTGTCTATCTCCGTCCTCTTCTCCGTCCTCTTCTCCTTCGTCGTCTCCGTCCGCCGCACAGCTTTCTTCTCACTTTGTGGCACCACTCTGCTTTTTGCTGCGCCTTTCGCTGTCGGAATGCTGCTCGTGCTGCGGCGCGAAGGTGCCACTGCTGGCAGAAGGCGTGGCCAAGTTTACGTTTCGAGATTTGTGCGAGGCGTCGGTAGGAGCAGCAGACTACCTCGCCATTGCCGAGGCCTTTCACACCGTCTTTCTCAGCGATATTCCCGATCTTCACGACATAGGCGGGCACCCGAATGAAGTTCGCAGACTGATCAATCTAATCGACGTCCTTTATGAAAAGTAAGGGAAGGTTCTTCTCTGTCTCTCTTTGCTTGTGAGACGGAAGATGGAACGTTCGAAACATCCTCCGGAGACGCGCCTTCCTCTCCTCCTCTCGTCGCGTCTCCCCTCGCCGTCTCTGCCGTACTTTTCCCCACTCAATTTCCCCCCGTATTCTCTCTGTTCTCCCCCCTCCTTTTCTCGCCTGTCTTCTCCGTCTTTATCCGTCCTTTCTCTGTCTTTTCTTCTCCTCGGCCACCTGCATATATGTGTGTGTGTGTCTTCCTCTTCCCCGGTCCCGCCGGGCCTCTCCCTTTCTCCTGTGATTGGTGGATGTCCCAGCGTGTCAGTGGGCAGACTTCTCCTTTTTCGTCTGCTCCTTTCCCTCCTTTTTCGTGTTCGTTGCCTTCTCCTTTTTGTCCGCAGCCTTCTTCGTTTTCCCTTCCCTCTTCTGTGTTACATCCCGCAGGAACTCACGTCTCTCCGTCGAGAAAAATACACATGTGTGTCTACGTCTACATATTCGCCTCTTCCTCTCTTTTCTCGTCCTCTCTATCTTTCTGTCCTACTCTTTCTTTCTCTCTCTCCAGAAATAGATGTGTGTTTCATATTATAACGTTGAAGTATTATCGTAGACACGTGCCTGTCTTCGTCTGCTTATTGGTCTCCGTGTCTCTCTCTGCCTTTTCTTCGTCTTTCTGTACATATATGTGTGTGTGTATACATGTATGTAAAGGCAGAGAAAGTGGAAGTTTTCTTGATAAAGAGACATATGTCTGAGACGCCTTATTTACTCTAAACTTAGTCAGATGAAAACTTTCACTTCTCCTCTCCTTGAGCGCCCTCGGAGAAATGCGCGTCTCACTTACATATATCTACAGTCCAATGCACAAGTGTGCATACATACATATATATATGTAGATGGATCCGTATAGGTTCGTTAAAATATATATGCATATGTGTAGGTATTTTATATTTGTCTCTCTCTCTCTGTCTATATATATATATATATATGTATCTGTGTAGGTTTGTGAGAATATATATGTATATGTGTGATTACGTTATCTCTTTGTCTTCATACGCGTCTTCGTTTTGTGCATGGTTGTGCGTTTATGTGTCTGCCTGTATATACATGCATATCTATACGAATATACGCCAATACGTTTATGCCCGTGTACGTACAAATACATATATATATATATATTATGTAAGTCTGTTTCCGTAGCTGTATGTGTATGTTTGTACGGACAATTTGCTGTCGAATCCGCGAGTGATTTCCGTGTGAAAGTTCTCGATGAGGAAGATCTGGTGAGGGAGGGTAGAAGTTACTTTTCTCTGGCACGTGGACGTCCTACGCAGGAAAACGAGAGGAGAGAGACACTTCCACGAACAGCCTTCGACAAATATTTCGTGGACATGTTGTAGAGAGCAACAACGTTCATGTCTACTTCCTGCGCCCGTCTGTGTGTGTCTTCTTTGCTTCCCTGTACTTTGACAGGAGATTTATCCAGGGCTCATATTCCCACCCCTGCCTCTGCCTTTCTCTTCCTGTCCTTCTTCTTCGTCTCCTCTCCCTGGCAGTCCCGTCCCCTTCCTTTCGTTTTCTCGTTTTCTATTTGTCATTTTCTCCCAAATTCTCTCTTCTCCTTCTACGTACACACATACATATACACATATATATATGTATATTGTCTCTTTTTATCTTTGTCTGTTTCTCCCTGCTTCTCCTTTTCTCTGCTACTCTCTCTCCTTCTGCTTTATACGTAAACACACACGCAGAGGTGTATGTGCTCGTTTTGCTGTATGTCGCTGCATGTGTGGTGTGGGGTGTCTTTTGGCTCGTTGGCGTCAGGGGACGTGTTTTGTATGCGGCCTGCTTGCTGCTTCGGTTGCTGCTGCAGCCCACGGTTGCATGTGAAGGTGTTCGCTGGTTTCTCTTCTCCTTTGTTCTGCTGCTGCGCCTTCTTCTCTCAGACATACCCGGGTCATTTTCGATGCCGCCCTGCCCCCCTTCCGGCTCCTCGGCACTACTGAGACAACCGAGGAATTCGAAACATTGAGGCAGGAGCTTCAAAAGAAGTTCACAACTTTGCAGGCATTCTTCGACGCCCTCAAGTCTGTAAGTCGTCTTCGTTGTTTGGCTGTAGCCACAAGTGGTACGGCTCCTGCTGCTGCTCCTGCTGCTGCTCCTGCTGCCGCGGCTCCTTATATTACTGTGGGGCCACCTTCTTGTGCGCTGCAGCTGTTCGTCGCTCGCGTCGGCGGGTTGAACGCCTGCCAGACGCGGCGTCCTTTCTGCTGCTGCAGCCGGGATGCTTTCTGCTGCTGCGGCTGTTTTGTGACAAGTCGAGCAGCTGCTGCTGCAGCCGGAAGTCTTTTACGACTGCCGGTATGCCCTGCTGCGTGCTGTTACTTGTACGGCGGCTTGGCGTGGCGTACCTGCTGCTGCTCCTGCTGCTCCTGCTGTTGCAGTGGCTGTTCTATCAATATAGTGCCCTGCTGCTGCTGGTGCTGCGGTTGCCGCAGGTTTGACAGCTGTTGCGCTGGTGAAGCTGCCGCATATGTGTCGGAGAGAGAAGTAATGCGGCCGCTGCTGCTGAGATATTGCCGACGCAGTATGGAGTTTCCCTGCTGCTGCTCCTGACGCTTCTGCTGCTGTTCCTGACGCTTCTGCTGCTGCTGTGTGGGGTGTTGCGCTGCGACTGCGGTGGCTGGTGCGACTGTCGATTTGTTGGCCAGCAAGTGGAAATCTTCCTGATTCCCCACGCAGTTCTTCTTCTCAAGGATTCACGTCTATTTCTTCTTCTTCTCCATCCGGGTCTCCTTATTTATACGCATGTAGAGAAATATTCTCCTTTCTTTTTTTATATTGACAGCGACGTAGGTCTCACCGTATATCGAAGCACTGCTAACGAAAAGCACCGCTATATCACTACTGTCTGCCGCCCTTGCAATGTATATATAAATCTGTACATCGATATCAATATTTGTAGTACATATATGTATATACATATGCGTCATTTATATATATATATATATATATATGTATGTGTATTAATATCTTTGTAGTACATATACATATATGTATATATATGTATATATATGTATATATAAGTATACGCGTATGTATGTCTATACATGTATAAATATGAATATATGCGTGTACGTGTAGGGAGAGAAGGAGAGTGAGAGAGACGTATAAGCGGAGAGAGAAGATGCCTGCGGTATTTTTGATTTTTGCTGCAGTATTGCACAGGCGAGGAAAGCAACTTGAAGATCGAAGAGAAGAAGTGGATTTCCGGTGGAAAAGCAATTGTTGGACTTCCTGAGAAGTGAGACCGGGGCAAACGTCGTTTTCCTGCGTGTGTGTGGGGAGGCCGATTCTGTCTTCTGAAAGAAGGAAAAAACGTCCATGCAAAACGTGGCAGCACTTTCGATCTAAAAGGTCGGAGAAGAAGAAGAAAAAGGAAAAGGAGAAGAGAAGAAGAAGAAAAGGAGAAGGGGAGGAAGACGAAGAAAAGTGCTATTTTTGTCTGCTGTCGCTGTGTGCTGCCGCAAGTCCCTGCGTCTGCGTGACAACGGCTGCTCTCCGTCCCGTTTTTCCCTCTCCGCGCCGCAGTTTTCTCTTTCGTCTTCTTCTCCTCTTCTTCTTCCTTATTTGTTCCTCAGTGGCCCGCGCTTTCTTCTCTTGTTATCTTGCGTGGGTTTCTCTCTCATTTCCCGCTCGTCTACATTCTTGTCCTCTTCTCTCCTTCTCTTTGTCTATTCCTGTGTACGCATGTCTCCACGTATATATATATATATATCTGTAGGATGGTGCATATATCTGTGTATATGTGAAGAGAAAGATCTCCACGCCGGACATATGTATATATATATATATATATATATATGTATTCGTGGCGCTTGGTGCAGGCATGTGTGTATATGTGAAGAAAAGACCTACACGCTTGATATGTATATATATATATATATGTATAGTTTGGTGCTACCAGCGTGATTTATATATATATATATATTCCCATGGAATTTCAACGGCTGCGCTGGTAACTAGCAGCGACACAACTTTATCTTCTGTGATTTGCTCGGCGCACATGTCCTGCGAAACTCCTCAACACCGCCCCACCGAGACGGACCACACTTCTTCTGACCGCTGGCCGCACATCGTTTGCTGTTGTTCTCTCTTTTCCATACAGGAAATTAACGTAGATTTACTTACACACATTTATATATTGTACATGTGTATGAACGTAGGTCTTTCCAGCCACGGGAATGTCTGTTGGTTCCACTATGTGACATATATTTGCATGCACATACAGATTCACTGGCGTATATACATATATATGTGTGTAGAGAGAGAGGGAGGAAGCAACAGAGAGAGGGAGAGCGATATATATATATATATGCGTATATGTTCATACATTTATATGTGTAGAGGTTTACATATATATATATATATATGTAGAGGTTTACATATATATATATATATGACATCGGATCATACGCGTTTGTGAAGATACGCACCTTCATACTATATATATATATATATATGTATGTATGTCTGACTACACATGCAGGTGTTTTTCATATACTTTACGCACGCATATATATGTATGTGAATTGGAGAGAGAGAATATGAATAGGGAAAGTCAGGGAATATCCGCCTACTTATATACCTACGCATACGTATGTACGAAGTGTGTACCGGGCGAGAAGTCTATGTGCGCGAGCAAATGTCTTTCTGCGTATGGCCGCTTACCCTTATAAACAAAAGTATATATATATATATGTAGAGAGAGGGGCAGAGGAAGAGTATGTGTAGGGCGAGTCTGTGAGTATATTGGTCCATTTATGTGCGGCGAAGTAGTTTTATCCACCGGCGTTTCTGTCTTTCTCTATCTGCCACATTCCTATATGATACGTTTGTGCGTATATATACATATATATCTGTGTACGTAGAGATAGAGAAAAAGGAAATTTAGCAAGAGACGTATAAGAAGTGTCTGCGTCATTTATGACGGTAGACCCGGTCGCTGGAAAAGTGGTTTCCTCACTGGCGAAGAAACTCCTGTTTTTCTGCTGTCAGTCTTCCGACCCTCTTCCGGCAGATACTTTTTCTGCGTGTGAACACCCCTCGTCTTTCCGCCTCTATTCGACAAATTTTCGACGAGGAAAGCGCGGCCGGATGAAGGCAGTGACGACCCTGCTCGAAGTGTCCCAGGAAAACTACCTGGCCTGCTGAAATTGCTCGTCAAGAGAAGTAGTACCTTTCTCTCAGTATACAAAGAAACAGCTGCTTGCGCACATGTCGTCGAGAAGTTCGCTGTGTTCTCTTCTTTTCTGCCCAGGACGCTGCAGCACGTCTTCGATAAACTTGATCCCCTGCACAAGCGAGTCCTACCTCTCGACAATATCAGGTACTGCCTTTTCTCTCGTATGTTCTTCTCCTCCTCTTCTGCTGCTTCTGCTGCTGCCGCGGCCGCCGTTTCCCCGTCGTCGTAGAAACGGCCACGCCGACAGCAAAACTGCGTGCCGTGTACGCACGGCCACACATGCCAACATACAAGTGGCTATATGTGTGGCAGAAAGATTTACATATACCTATATATATGTATGTATGTCTACACGTGTGTGCTTCTATGGAGCAAGTGTACGAATGCGTATATATGTATGGCACAAAGAGTTACATATATGTATATATAGTGTTCATCTACATGTATATGTTTCTATGGAACAAGGGGACGGATACGTATTTGTATGTGACAGGAAGCTTTACATATATCTGTGCACGTATGAGTATTCATGGAAGAGGAAGATTTGTAGGTCCCTACCGATTTTCATCTACACACATATCCGTGTAGATGCGTCTATCATATATTTGTCTGTAAATTCCTTACTCATATATATAATATATGCACACGTATGTGTTAAAAAGGCATACATATGTGTTCACCAATCTACACAAGTATAAGTCGGCTTATATTGGAATATATTATGTACGTACATATGTAAATACATTAGACAAATGTATACACACATATATATCTCTAAATGCCAGCTTCATACATATATATGTATATATATGTACACGTATATATCAAAGAGGCATGTATATACGTGTTCTGGCGTCTATATATATATATATATAACCATACATACGTTCGAATATTTTATGTAGGTGTAAATGTAAACATACCACGTTAATATATATATATATATATAAACGTACACAGTTACGTCTACATATATAGGTATATGTGTGTATAGGTGTGTACATGTATATGATAGTATTGTTGTCTGCATAAATATTTATCCACATATAAATGTATATATTTGATAAAGACATACGCGTATAAATATATCTGCGGGCTTACACGTCCATATCTATGTACGTACGTGGGGGGGTCCGAGTGTGTATATGTGTGCATGCGGTTGTAGTTGCCTCGGGACTTCTTCTCTTTCAATCTTCTGCTGCTTTTCTCCGTACCTCGACTTTATTTGGCCTTCTGCCCGTCCTGGGCCCCAGCAGCAGCAGCTGCTTTTCCACATTCTCTGCCTCATTGGTGCTGTCTCTTCCCCTCCTTTTCTCTCTTCTCCCCCTTTCCGTCGGCCTGCTGCTGTTCTTCTTGGTGCGCGCGACGTTCGCTTCTTCTGAGAAGAAAGAAGCACCTGCTGCAGGAAGTTTCTTCTTTGACAGGGCCCCACTTCGACTCCGTTTTCTTGCGTGCTGCTGCGTTGTGAGATGTGAACGAAGACTTTCGCAGGAGACACACGCACTGGCTTCCCTTCTTCTCTTCAAAGAGGCGCAGTTCTCTCTCTTTGTTGAAGGGCTGTGCGCCTCCTCGTTGGTGGACACGTCTCCTTCTCATCTGCCAACAAATATGTTTTCCTTCCTTTCCCTTCATAGTAGTCTTCTCCTCTTCTTCTCCTCCTATTCATCTTCTCCCCTTCTCTTCTCTCCTCTTCTTCTCCTCCTCTTTTTCTTCTTGTCGTGTTCTTCTTCTCTTTTCGCTCTTCCACTTCTCCTTCTCGTCTTCTCCTCGTCTTCTTCTCATCTTCTCCTCGTTTCCTCCTCTTCTTCTCCTCTTTTCCTCTTCTTCTTCCTTTCTTCTCCTTCTCTCGTTCATCTTCTTCCTCCCCCCTCTTCTCTTCATTTTCTTGTCGTGTCCGTCTTCTCTTCTTCCTTTGCTCCTTCTCTTCTCGTCTCCTTCTGTTCTTCTCCTTCTCTTCCTCTCTGCTTTTTCATCTCTTCGTCTTCTTCTCTTTTTCTCCTCCTCTTCTTCCTCCCCTCTTCTTCTCGTCTTCCCTTCTTCTCCTTCCCTTCTTCTTTTCTTCTTCTCTTCTTCTTCTTCTCTCGGCCATCTTCTTCCTCCCCTCTTCTCCTTCTCTTCTTCTTCTTCGTCCCTCCTTCTTCTTCATCTTTCCTTCTTCTTCTTTTTGTCTCCTTCTGTTCCTCACCTTCTCTTCTTCCTCTTCTTCTTGATGTCTCTCCCTTTTCCGTCCTTCTCCTTCCGTTCTTCTCCTTCTCTTCTTCGTCTCCTTCACTCATTCGTCTCCTTCTCGCCTTCTACTCTTCGTCCCCTTCTTTTCTTCTTCTCTTCTTCTCTGCTTTTTCATCTCTTCTTCTCCTTCCCTTCTTCTCCTCCTCTTCCTCTCCTTCTGTTCTTCTCCGTCTCTTCCTCTTCTTCTTCTCTTCTCCTTTCCTTCGTCTCCTCTTCTTCTTCTCTTCTTCCGCTTTGCGTCTCCCTCTTCTTCTTCTTCCCCACTTCTTCTCCACCTCTTCATCGTCACCGTCTCCTCCATTTCTTCTTATTTCCGTTCTTTTCTTCTCTTTCTCGTTTGCATTCCCGTTTCTCTTTTCCTTCTCGTGCTGCTTTCTGCTGGCTGTCTGACTTCCCTTTTCTCTTCTGCTTCTTCTTCCGGAGGAGAGGACGTGTCATTTCCTCGGCGTTGCGTCTCTTCTCCACCGCGCGCGATTTCTTGTAGAACTTGCACATCTTCTCGTCGATTTTCCTCTTCACTGTCGTCCTTCTCTGCGCCGAGCAGACTTCTCCTTTTCTTCTTCGTTTCTCCTCAGTTGTTCCTCTCCCAATTCCCCCTCCTTCTTTTTCTTCTTCTTCTCCTCGTGTCTCTCCGCAGAGCGGGACTACTCTTCCACATGCAAAATTTTGATGAAGAACCACCGAGGCCGTCCAACCGCTTTCTCTTCGAAGGACGAAAATCCACCGCACCCCTGCCCACCGTCGGCTACGAGCTAAACAAGTCCGGTCGTTCACATTTCAACACTACACATATATATACATATATATATATATATATAATTTTATACATACGACAATATAATATGTGCATATATATGTGGACGTAGATACGTCTATGTAAGTGTGAATAACTCTGTGTGTGTGTGTGTGCGTAGATATATATTTCCACTTACACCGGAGTGAATACAATTCTTTACTGCTATATAGGTAGATATGCAGATATGTACGAGGACCTGTACATATAAAATGTATATATGTTTTGGTGACAGAATATACATATAGATATTCGTGTCCTGGTGAGGATCCATATATATGTGTGCTGGTGGGAATGAATATATACATATGTATATGTGTGAAGAATATAATATACAAACGTACTTGTGTCTTGCGTGTTGGTAGGTAGACAGGTACCGCTTTGTGTAGACGTCTGCACGGCAACGATAAATCTCCTTTCTTCTTTCGTCTTTTCGTTTCCCTCTTGATTTTCAACATCTCCCCTTCCGTTCGTCTCCAACTTTTCGCGGCGTCACTCGCTCTCTTCCTCTACTGCAGTCTTTTTGCCCGTCCTCGCACTTTTGCCTCTTCGCTGCCATTCACTTGAAAGAGACACGGGCCTCGGCGCAGCAGGACGTGCCTGCATGCGTCCACCCTAATTCACCGTGAAGAAGGTGACTACATACGTAGCGCGCCTCAATTTTCAACACCCAAAGTGGCTTCACTCTTTTTCTTTTCTTCTTCTTCGTCTTCTTCTCCGTCGCTCGTTCTGCCCCTCCGCCGCCTCCGCGGTCGCTCTTCACTTTTTTCTTCTTTACCGGTTTCCCTTCGATTTTCTCCCGCCGCTTTCCCTCCCGCTCGTTCTCCTTCGCCTCGTCCTCCTCCTCCTCCTCCCGTGTTATCCTTTTTCGTCTGTTTCCGTCACCTACGCCACCAACACACCCGTTTCTTCTCCGTTTCTCTGCAGTCCCGGGGCTTCCGACGGCGCGAACGATAACAAATTCGCGTATGTGAGAACTATTTCAAGGTACTGGCGCGTGCGCCCTCCATCACGCGTGCCTGCTATCACGCGGATATCCTCTTCCTCCTTTCCTCTCTGTCTCTTTCTTCCTCAACAGAAATATATGTATTTATATGCGTGTATCTACGTTTAGTTATATATACCTGTATATATATACGTGTGTGTCTGTACGTGCACATATATTTAGATATCCATACATACACACTTATATGTACGTGTAAACATTTGTATTTACACAAACATATGTATGTAGAGATAGATAGATAGGTAGATTTATATCTGCATACGTATTTCTGTACTCGTGTGTATTCATAGATTTATGTATATACATATATGTACGTACACAGCAGTTGTTTATTAAGAACCGTGTACGTACACGTATGTACGTATCCTTCGCCGTAGTGCCCACGTGCGTCCACGTGTACGTGTGTATAACTGCTGTATATTCGTCGGTTGCCGCGCCTTCTCCCTTGATATAAGCATACACATATACGTATACACGTGCATACGTACATATATATATATATATATGTATGGGGACATATTTTCGTAGATTTCGTACGCCTGTTGACGTTGGTTTTTCTACCTGCTTGTAGGTGTCTGTCCCCATTTTCTCTGAATTTTCCCGCTCTTCTTGAGTTTCTGTCCGTCCCCTGCTCTCTCTCTATCTCTCTCTCTGAATTTATATACATGTATTAAAAATTTCAATATGTGTGAGTCTATATGTATACGATTCTTTGCGCGTACTACGTGCGTACACATGTGTTCACCAACGTTCTTCATAAAATCGTCTAGACCTAGGTGTCTGTATCTCCTCTCCTTCTCTCTGGTGGGCTTCTGTCTTCGTTGAAGGTGAGTTTCTTTTCTGTGTTTTTTTTTGTCTCGCAGAATCAGGGAAATGATATCGACGGCCTACTTGCAAGCGCACCAGAAGCTGCATGGCCTTCACGACCTCGAGGCGTTCGGCTTGAAGCACACTTGAGAAACGGAAGACGGAGACAGCAACGCTGGTGGTGGAATGGGAGAGGAAAGTAGAGACGGGAGGTGTGTTTTTCTCTGGCGATGCGCATGAGAAGCACCACCAAGGGCAAGAGAAGAAGAGGCTGAGACACCGTCTGACGTAGGGGATGAGAGAACGAGAAGAAACGAGAACAAGAGAAAAAGAGAAAAAAGAAGAGGACGCAGCAAAAATGAAGAAGGAAGGCGAAAGACGAAGAAGACGGAGAACAGAGGAGGAGGGGGGAGGGGAGAAGAGGAGACGACGCAGCAGAAAGCAAAAAGACGGAAGCGGAAGAAGAAGCAGAAGAAGAAAAAAAGTAGAAGACCTGGCAGAAGGGGAAGGAAAGCAACACAAGAATCAGAAGAAAAGAAAGGAGGAGAAGACGATGCAGTGGAAGAGGAAGAAAAGCAGCAACGACAGGAGTGCACTTTTTGTGGGTCGCGTGTATGACAGTGAGCAGGAGGAGGAGAAGAGGCGTTTGTTTCTTTTCTTGCTGTCGTCTCAGCCGAGCGATTCGACGAAGGAGTAGATTCTTGTCTAAATCGGCCAGTGCCAAGGAAGACACGAGCAGAAGAAATTGCGTTTTCTGCTTGATGTCGTGTTAAACAAAAAGAGAAGACAGCCTCTTGGGGCCAGCGACAATAGCGCGGAAGAGACAGCGGTATGTTCTTTTTAGCGTTACTCCTGGTACTGTGTCCTTCTTTTTCCCGCCGTATCTTTACTTGACCTCTTTCTGTTTCTCGTCTGAAGAGACGTCGCGTCGGTACGTTTCTCGAAGAGAGAAGAGTAGGAGATGTCTCCTCGTTATAGTCTCCTTGCTGGTGATACTCCTGTTGCTGCTCCTGCTGCTGTTGTTCCTGCTCTGCTGCTGCTCCTCCGTAAGAACTTGCTGAATATATCGGTGGGAGGGGGGGTGTTGAAGTTCCTTCGTTGATTTCCTGCTGCGCAGGATCTAAAGAAATAACCCGCGGAATAGACGAAGTGGGGATGGGAAAATATTTGCACATGGTATTCCTGCTGCGCAGCGTCATGTAAAGAAATGGCGCACGTGCACCGCTGCAGCGGAGGATCGAGGACAGATTAGAAGCTCTGGCTGACGCCGTACGTCGATGCTATCATATTCGTATTGCTGTTTTGTTTTTTTCGCTTGTTTCCTGCTCTTTGCTTCACTTTGTGAACAAAGATCTCCGTGCATTTGGGCGGAGGACGAAGTGAACATTTTTACTGCAGAGGACGGAGAGAAATTTCTCTTCGTAGGCGTGTAGGTGGTGATACGTGGTCAACGCAGCCTACATTTTTGTGCGTATGTCAGGCCCCGGAAAGCCCAGGTGCGGTGCTTCATGGCATGCACAAGGCCGCTTTCTGCCTCGCGTATATTGTTGGGACGCAGAACACACTTTTATCTTTTTTCTGTCCTCGCTTCGCGGGTGAGAGGACTCTCTAGAACACAACAGGAGAGGTTTATATTTCTCTTTTGCGTGCGCGGAGAGGAGTGGTGTGGCAGAGAGACAAGGGCACATGTCTGTATACGTTTGCGCGCGACCACTGGGTGGGCAACTCCCCGTACGAACTGCGCGCGGCTTGCCTGATTTTCCTCCATACATATTTCCTTCACAAGACTCACGCAGACGACGGTGTTGTCTTTCCCTGTTTGCGGGGTGACTTCTTTCACCGCGCTGTGATCTTCTGTTAATCGACGAGGTAACGATGCCGCAGTACGCGTGCAGAACGTTTCTTGTACTCCTTAGAGAGATATACGAAGAGAGGAGGTGTAGGTCCCAGTTTATCTTAGGAGAGAGCTCGTGCGGCTCGTGCAAAGGAAGGACGCACGGGTTCGACTGTTTGCAGACGGAGGACCATCGTCCTCTGGAAGGCAGTAAAACTATTTCTGCAGTGTGCAGAGAAACAAACTGTCCTATTTTTGTAGGCAGAGAGTGACAAGTCCTCGTTCTTGCGTGCGAGGAGATATAAGGGTGTGAATGCGAGGAGAGAACCTTGTGTCCTGTTGCATGGGGGAATAACCAGACGTCTCCTTTGCTGCTTCTTTGAGGAGAGCGTCGCGCAGTCCCGCTGACTACCGCAGAGAGAGATACACATATACGCTTTCTCTGTTGCATGCAGGGAGAGCTGGTACACCTTCAAGGTTGCGTGCAGGGCTCGTATACCACCGGCTCGTGGGCACCGCGCGTGCAAGTCTTACGTTGTCGACTTCTGCAGTCGACGTTTTGTTAAAGAGAGTTGCAAGGCAAGAGAATATTTTTTTGACTTTTTCTCGTGGCGATTCCACATGCTCTGATGCGTGAGAATTGTCTACCGGATTCTACGCATAAAAAGCGGAGAGCAGTTCTGTTGCTTTCTCCTCCACGCATGTACTACGGGCGCGGCGCGACAGCAGCCCGATTCGGATCTCCCTTTGTCAATTTTTTTCATCTGTGCAGGAACGTGCGAACTTCCGGCACGGATCCCACGCGCAAATGTCTTCTGTGTGTCTATGTCATATCATACATATACATATAAAGTGAGGGAGGCGAAACATGTATATACGTGTATGTACGTACGCATCTGTGAAAATACAGAGGCGCAGTATATGCTTGTGGGCACTCGCTGCCGCCGACACGAAAAGCTACTACCAACAGGTGACCTTATACGTACGCATGTGATCTATAAATAAGTGTGTGCATATACGTAGAGATCCCCGTATCTACATCTTTTGTGGGAAATGTAAAAGGCGCCTCTGCGTGGGTAAACAGAGTTTTGCTTGATTGGCAGTGGCACGTGCGTGCGCTAATTGTTCAACATGCTACAGTGCGTTAACAAATCGCAGCCTTGCCGTGGCAAGGATTTAAGCTATCCCCATTTACACTTCGCTACGCACACACATACATGCATCTATGTGTAGACACAGAACAGAATATTTTCCGCCTCACTTGTCACTGATATGAACGAATGAAAAAGTGTGTCTTTCCCTCGCTAAATGTGGATAGCTCTGTGCGCCTGACAATGTAACGGTGGGCGTTCTTCCACAGAGATGACGGACTTTAGCAGCGTATTTACCTTGCCGGTACAGCTGTCAATCTTCGGTAGATGCAGAGGAGGCTGCTGCTCCACACGCTGACCGGAGCAGCCCCACAAGCTGGCGTGATGTTCCCATTAACTAAGTAACAATAACGGAAGCGGTGGAGTAATTTGTGGGAGAGGTTGTTTTTGTTGTGGATCTCTTGTATTTATGCGTGTTGTTGTTTTGTCTGAATAGGGTGACCGCTGTTGGGTCACTCTTTTATGAGTTCTTCTTCTCTGCAAGTCGCCTTCTTCATGTACCCGAGTTTCTGTTCTGTCAACAAGCTAAACTCACTCGCTTATTCGAACAACCCCATTCTTGTCATTGCGACTCTCTCGCCAAGTGCGCTGCCTTGCATCGTTGCGTGGGACGCTCGTGATCCTTTGCTAAGTTGTTCTTGAGTAAGGGCGCCGTCTGCCCTTCGACGGCAGCTAAAAACAGACCCTGCTACTACATACAGAAAGTGCCGCCACGTGCGTCTACGTGCAAGTATGAATAAAAGTACTGACATATATATATGTATATATATACATATATACATATATATACATATATATGTATATGCACATATGTGTTGCCAGGATTATCAGCGTTCTTCGGACTAAAATTCAACAGGTATATCACGGACATCCTTATAATCTATTTGATCTCTTCCCGCCCATATATATATATATATATACACGTATATATACGTGTACTCGCATTGCATGCACCATACCTGTATGCATGCGTATCGCGATTGCAGGGGATTGGAAGTTTACCGTAAAACACTGGTGTCTAGTGTTTCCTTGGCGAGAAAGAAACCACCATTCGGCAATTAGTTGGCATCAGCGCGACGCCTTTGACCACCTTCCGACTAGTGCGACAGCAACCGTAGGTGCCTCTGTCGTGCAATTCTACTCTGAGGCCACAAGAGGAGATATTACAAGGTGATAATTGCTTCTGGTTTTTCAGGCCGCGAGTGTTTCACCTTCCCCTTCAGCTGCTGCGTGTCCGCTTGTTCGGTGCAGCACATTCGGTCGCGTGCACGCGCTGCTGCCGTACCGTACGTGCGACTCAGTGTAGCTGGCTAGCGGCGCATACTTCAACCTCCGTTAGCCTGTGCAAATTGTCCTACTTAGCGTGTCCTTTGGTTCTTCGGGCTGATGCGTGATGGTCGTTTGCTGCTGCTCTTGGGATTCACGTTAGTGCTCGTCGTACGCGTGTGCACTCTCGACTGGGTATTGGATCTGCTGCAGCAGAATGAGACGCACCTGAGTCCTCTGCAGGCGGCTGCTGCTGGTGCTTCTCCGCACGTACCTGCTGTTTGAAAAATAGTCGTCTAAAGGGCACTTCAAAACTCACCTACGCTAACCGTCAACGGGTTCTCGTGCGTAAACTCTGCAGAAGAACTTTCCCTGCGCTGCCAGCAGTTCCTTAGTATGGTCGCATTGACGTCGTGCTACATATGCACTTCGTGTCGCTCTCTCCTCTTCCCGCTGAATGTTCGAATATATAAATGCTGACATGCGGTCTGCGAATAGTGTTGTGTTGGGACAGTGAGACGCGGATCTGGAATGGAGGTGGTGAAGCGGGTGAATCGCGCTGTTGAGCGCTGCTGTCGCAGCTGCGGCTCGTCTGCTGCTTGTACGCACAAGGCGCAAAGATGCGGCAACCCCCTACAAAACATCTACACCAGAGGTAGACACTCCTGCATCCTTTTTTCTTCTGCGGTAGCTACTATGATTGCAATTCCGGCAACCACCAAAACGTATGCCCTCCCGTCTATAGACTTGGAATATGTGATTGTGAACACCCACACTTGACTCGAAGGCGACGATGCGGATCCGTATATTTTATTTACACATTGGCGTACATACATGTGTATGCATGCGTGTACGTGTATACACGTTTAAAGATGGTACGTTCTGCATTGCTGCACACACCCACAAAGCTCCTCACCAAAAAAGAGGTGCAGAGGCGTAACGAGTGTTTTGTGGGATGCTGTATGCTCTTCTTGTATATGATGCGCGCATCCTGATAGTCCTTAGGACAGACACTAACACTCACCTGTCTTCTAATACACGCACATACATATCTATACGTATCTTTGTATACATGTACATGGTATATGGAAATTCTCTTTATCTACACATGTGTCTGTCTATGTATATATATATATATATATATACACACAAACATAAGTACATAGAGGTGATGTGCTGCAATGTGTTGGACACGTGCGTTACTCGGCAAGCCACGAGAGCGTTGTGGGGTGCCGCTTACGATGCCGAAGCTCCAAAGCGACCGATTTACCGAGACGGGCACGGGGTCTGCCCCTCGTCATCATTCTTCTGGCCAGAATTGCCGCTTTTAACTACCAACACTGTAGACCGGTCAGCTCATCGACAGAGACCCCTAAGTCTGCCCGTGGGGTTGCCGTCTTCTCTTTTCTTCTCTTTGGTGCTGCGTGATCGTCCCCTTTTTCCTCACTTTGGTGCTGCGTCGCCTTCGTTTCTCTATTTCTTTTTTCCGCCTTGGTGCTGCCACTCCGCACGGTGACGGCGGCTGGATGTTCTGCCACGACGAAACTGTCAAAATATTCTCTGTTACGGTTTCGTTCCTCCTCCTTATTGTGTTGTGATGCGTTACGCGATAATTCACACAGAGACACCTGCCGGCACGCCGCGTGCATATACACCTATATGTATCGATACAGCCGCAGGTATGAGCACACACCTATATCTCTCTGTATATGTAAGATGTCTGCGTGAAAGCGCTAATCGATATGCACACCTACAAAAAAGGTACGTAAATCGCTCTGCAGGACCACAACTGCATGCCACCGTCGGTACGCACGTGGAAATATATACAATCTGTAGATCGACATACATAAGCACACGTATATATAGAGAGAGGAAGGTGAATTCCCCCTCGAAGCGGGAGCATACGGGGAGACACTTGCACAAGACAGCACGGCGATCCCCTGGAGGCCGGACTAAACGGACAACCCGTTCAGCTGGCCACACTGCCCTTCCTCGCCCAAAACGCTGCAGTACACCTGGGCGAGTCTACAAATCGGAAGAAAATCTGCACAAGATACAGATAAATAAGCATACCCTACGTATGTAGAGTAATTCGACATCTTTAAAAAAAACATATATATATAAATATATATGCATACTCCTTACGAATCTGTACCTCATACACGTGAACGCATGCACGCAACACTATGAACATATGCTTATGTAACGTCCAGACATACCTGTACATCAGCAGACAAATTTCTACATTCGCATATGCACGCGTGCACCTCCCTGCCTACATTCGTATCTTCTCCCTACATCTCCCTACATATAAGCGTCTTGAAAAGGACCGCGCGTCTCTTGCACCTGCGCACCCTCATTGGGTACCTGCCTTAATGTCTGTATTGATATGGCCTCCTTTTTTTCTGGCTCTCCCTCTCCTCCCCACAAAGAGAGACATACAAATGTGTACACGTATACAAATATATATGTATATATGTAAATGTACGTGTGAGACATACAAATGTGTACACGTATACAAATGTATATATATATATATGTAAATGTACGTGTAGCAACGGGCGTGACGTTTACCGGAGAGAGAGGCCACTGCATTTCCTAACACTGGCAGACCTTCTTTGTGCTCATGCGCTTGCATGCGCCCCCCCCCCTCCCCGAGTCGGTGTCTTTTTAGTTCCGTGCAGCAGAGTCAGTTCGCTTCTCTCTCTGTGGGGCGGAAGTTAAAAGAGGACCCGGCTCGAGCACTCCATCGCACAGTCTTAAATATCGAAGCGGAAAAAAAAAGTCACCACACCGTCTCTGCTTTCTTCCTCTCTGTATCTTTGTACACACAGACATCTACACGTATCACGCCAGCCATTTCTCTCTCGTATTCTCTCTGTCTCTCGCCTGTATCGCACTGCCACCAAGAACGCTTTAAACAAAACATATATACAAAGAGAGAGGGGCGAGAAGGGAAGAGTGTGTGTGTGTGTGTGTATGTGTGCTTGTATGTGTTTTCCTTTGAAAACAATGACCGAAGCTGCAAGTGAATGCTCGTGAAGACGTTGTGTGGGTTCAAGAAAAACTCGCTCTTTGTTATTCGTTCTTTTTCAACGAGACGTCAACACTCCGCCGCCTGCGTCTCCCTTCGACACCGCAAGCGCGCTGACACGCTACGGACGACCGAAGACGGAACTTCCATCGGCGAGTGTATCTCTCCGTCAGCACTTTTTCCTTGTGCCAAACTTCTGCCATTTGTTCCCACCGTCGACTGTATCGATGCCACAGACTTTCACTACCGCGCCGACTCTACAGCTGCCACGTATCCCAGCGCCTTTAACACTTGTCAGGCTGCATGCGGGGACGCAGCTGAGACGAGGGCGAAGAAGAAGAGGCCGGCGGGAGAGAACCGCACTTTCACTTTTCCAATAAAGCAGAAGCACAGACATTGCCGCTCCGTCTGCACGGTCGAGCAGCGGAAATCACGCAGAAACGGCAGCAACTCTTCCTTCTTGGACTCTTCGGAACAACAGCAGCAGAGCAGAAAGGTCAAGAATCTCTCGACCTAGTGTTTTCCTCAAGTACAGAAAAGCAGACGTCTTCATCAGAAGCTGTCGCTGCGTCTGGTTGCCGAGACGGCGCCTTCGCCCGTGTTCGTTCATCTCTCGCTCTCTGATCGCATAAAAACTTCTTTCTCGCAGAAAAATTTTTTCTTCTCTTTCTCTCTGGCAGGGTTCGCTGGCCGCATGCAGTTTCCCCTTCTCCTCCACGGGGAAAGACGGAGTTTTCTTCTCTCTGTTCTTCTTCTTTTTCTCTTTCGCTCTCTCTGTCTCTGGCTGATCCCCCAGGGGGACTGTTTCCATTTCTCTCACGTTGACAGCGAAAAGTAGATTAACTCAGCCTATCAGCGGCTCCTAAAATCAGACTCGCACGTGCCACACGTTTTTTCCGCATGCGCACAGAGCCCCTTCTGCGTACTTACCATACGCAACTGCGTAGACACCTGCCGCCAGCATTAGCGACAGCTCTGTGTGTGCCAACATCTCTACATTTAGCGTGGGAGAGAGACGGAGCCGCCAAAAGAAAATGCATGAGACACGAAGACTGACAGGGAGAGACACACACACACACACACACAAAACGGGAGACGGGGAGAGACCGAGTCACAGAAGGGAGACACTGGCAGAGAGACAGAGAGAGAGAGTGGAAAAGAAGAGAAAAATTGGCTCGGGGAAGCATACTGCTTTAAGGCTGCGCTGCTGCAAAATGTGACGGAGAACTCTCTGTCCGTGTCAACTTTCATCGTTGCGAGCGTTCTGCTCCTCCTCCTCCCCCTCTGCTGCTGGTGCCGCTCCAGCAGTTCTTTCTCCTGTTTCTGCACCTCCTGCTCCTGCTGCAGCCCCTGCCGGTTCTTCTTCTTCTTCGTCTTCGTCGTCGTCTCCTTCTTCTCGTCTACGTTGCTGCTGCTGCTGCTGCGTCTCAGGGAGGAACGGAGCCGCGCGCCAGTGTACCCACACCCCGTCAAGCGGGTCACTTGCCGCCGAGACCTGCCGTACTTCAACTGGCGCTGCATCGGAGATAAAACCCTGAGCGGAGCGCATGTCAAAAAGAAGTTTTTAAATACAAAAAAACCTAATTAAATCTCCACCTATTCGACTACGTATCTTCTCAGCAATCCCTATCTACACATATATATATACACACATATGGACAGGTGTATATGCAGTACTCACAGCACCTCCAAGGGCGCGCTCCAGCCAAGGTTCCACCTCAGCAAGTAAGTACAAATCCCGCTTATACATATATATACATATGTATATACACATATATGTACGTACATACATATATACATATATATATATATATCAAGACAAGTTTTACCTCAACAAACACAGTTCCCGCTTATACACATATATATGTACGTGTATACACGCACACGTATGTCTAAATCTTCCACAATCTACACATGATCGATGTATCACTGTCCTTCGATCTGTGCGGATGGGCATACACACATACATAGGCATGTGTACGAAGTTTGTCTTCGTATCTCCCTCTCTTTCTTTCTCTGTCTTCATAAATGCATGCCCTGAGTAGCACCCTGTCCATAAAACTCCCGCGTTCATATGCACGCCCCTCCACCTTCTACGAGGAACGCGTTCACGAGCGGCCGATAAACTTCAAACATACGAGGATTCGTAACAGCGGCACCACGGCTGGCTACATACGCTGAGAATTTACAGAGGGAGAAGAGCTACGCCGCACCCACGTTCGTCGTTTGACACAAAATTGCAGCGTCCCATCCTGCTGCGTGCGTCTTATTGAGGCGAGACACAGCAAGACGCGCAATCACACAGAAAGACATACAAAAATATATATATGTTCCTCTATATAGTGCTGCACTGGTATCTATATACGTCTGCATATATGTGTGTATATATGGATATGAGAACCACACATCAAGACACACACAAATACGTGTATGTTCGTTTATATTGCGTTGTCTTTATATATGTATGTGTGTATATATGTGCATATGTATGTATATCTTCCTCTATATACTGTTGTATTTGTATCTATCTATGTGTGAATTAATGTATACATGAATATGTTTGTGTATGTTCCTATGTTTTCGTGTATATATATATATGCGTCTGGTTACGTTCGTGGTTATATACCTATTTATTAGAACATATGAATACATGTATATATTACTACGTACACGTCTCTCTGTGAATGAAATCATATGTGACATGTCCGGCAGCATTGCCGAAGAGCGTCCCACGGCGTTCGCAGGAGAGCAGGTAGAAAGTAAGGATGAAGAAGTCACCGCTGATCCTGCGGAAGCTTTGCTCCGCGTATGTGACTGCCACGTCAGCAGCCGACCTGCTGGCAGGTCTTCTTTTTCCCGAGTAATACGCCAGACATGAAGCAGGTTGGGCCCTCGCCAGCAAAGTCTCACGAAGACGTTCTATCAAAGAAAAGCCCCTTCTCCCCCCTCCAGCGCCATCCTCCCACATACACGGCAGCTTCTCTCCGCATGCAACCACCGTCCGCGCAGAAGAAAATCGAGCAGTCCACAGACGAAGGCCAGAAGCCGCGCCCGCCACGCGCGCGTGGCACACGGCTTGGCAGAGCGACGGACAGACGCACATGCAAATTCTACACTTCTGAGAAGTGTAGACCAACCCCCTCCCCACACACGTAGCAGCACGGCGCCCGCATGGACAGGAGCTGCTGCGAGTCCGCAAGCCAAGAAATTCCTTATTTACAGCTGGGGTTGCAAGTGGGAAAAAAATGCATGCGACACATTGGCGCGCATGCAGGGACGTATATACACAGAGGTGACAGCAGCAGCAAATTCTCCTGACATGTAGCCACGCATGAGAGACAGCGGCCGGACAGCACGCCCCTACGACGTAGGCGTAACAGTGACCGTGCTGCTTGCACGACTCAATTTTTGCGGTGAAGACGCTGCTCGACACAGAGCTTGGGAAGCTCAGAAGACGAACAAACCTGTCTCTAGGAGGTGGTACAAGCTGCGTCTCAATATAAACGTGCAGCGAAAGAGAAACGAGGAAGCGCGCGCGGCGCTGCAGACGCCATACCCACACAGAAATATCAAGAACCGCAGCAGCAGACAGACGTCTCCTCCTCTCCCCCGCTTGGCTCTCGAAATGCAGACGCTGGAGAAGTTATCCCACGCAGCAACCCCGTCTGGTTGCTGCCGAAGGGCAAGAGACGAACTGCGCCGCAGAAAACGACCTGCTGTTGCAGAGACTTTTACGCCGCTCGCAGGTGTCGTGTCGGGCACATGCAGCAGCACCAGATGAAGCAGCAGCACACAGAGCAACAGCAGCAGCGCAGTGGAGGCAGCAGCAGCGGCAGATGCAGGAGCAGACGGAGCAACACCAGCAGCAGCAGCAGACGCGACAGCAGCAACAGCGCAGCGGATCCAGCTGCACCAGGTGCGGCAGCAGCAGCAGCGCAGCGGAAGCAACAGCAGCAGATGCTGGAGCAGCAGCAGATGCTGGAGCAGCAGCAGGGGAGGGACGAGACGCCATGCGACGAGCAGCAGAAATAGCAGGGAAATAGTAGTAGGACGGAAGGCGAAAAAAAAGCGAAAATACCTGCTCTATCCAGCTCTGATAGTACAGAGACGTGTAGGGGCCGTGAATATTCTTGTCCTGGGGGTTCTGCAGCCAGCGAAACTGCCACAGCGCGTCTGCTGCTCCACTAACGCCTTGCCGGGCTGGCGAACGCGCAGCACACACAGCAGCAGCAGAATATTCACACACACACACACACACACACACATATACAGACATACAACAGCAACGGGGGCGTCTCTCCCCTCCAACAGCAGCAGCGGCGTCTTCCCCCCGTCCAACAGCAGCAGCAGCGCCCACACGGCAGCAGCATCTCGCCCCGCCACAGCAGCAGCAGCAGCACTTCTTCCACGGCAGCAGCCATGTCCGACGGAAAGCAGCAGGAGCCGCACGGCCCACACAACAGCAGCAGAAGCATCTCAAGCACAGCGGCGGCTCAGAACGCAGAGCAGCAGTAGCACCTGCGGCAAAGAAGCTTCCTAAAGGGCAGGGCCAACAGCAACAGAAGAAACAGGAGCGGTGCCGCAGCGAGGCACAAGCAGCAGCAAGACTGCCATCTGCACGTGCAGCCGCTTCTACGTTGCAGCAGCAGCAGCATCCGCGCTGCAGCAGCAGCAGTCGCAGCATCCGCGCAGCAGCAGCAGCAGCATCCGCGGTGCAGCAGCAGCAGCAGTAGCAACGGCATCCGCGCTGCAGCAGCAGCAGCAGCCACGGCATCCGCGGTGCAGCAGCAGCAGCAGCAGTAGCAACGGCATCCGCGCTGCAGCAGCAGCAGCAGCCACGGCATCCGCGCTGCAGCAGCAGCAGCATCCGCGGTGCAGCAGCAGCAGCAGTAGCAACGGCATCCGCGCTGCAGCAGCAGCAGCAGCCACGGCATCCGCGCTGCAGCGGCAGCAGCAACGGCATCCGCGCTGCGGCAGCAGCAGCAGCAACACGATCCGCCCTGCAGCAGCAGCAGTAGCAGTAGGAGCATCATCCGCGCTTCAACAGCAGCAGCAGCATCATCCGCGCCGCAACAGCAGCAGCAGCATCATCCGCGCTGCAACAGCAGCAGCAGCATCATCCGCGCTGCAACATCATCCGCGCTGCAGCAGCAGCAGCATCCACGCTGCAGTAGCAGCAGCACCACTGCTGTCCTCCTTGCGACGTATGTGAAGCGCCTCACCGCTGCGAAGTCGACACCATCATCTACAAGTTGTACTAAGAACAAACGGGACGAGTGTCATTGCGAATTTGATGTGGCTGTGTGGGAGGACACACATATGAATCTATATACGCAACGACGCAGTGGGGTACGACTTAGATAAAGCATGCAGATATATCTGCAGGTAATCTGCACACGTACATATATACCCATGTAATACTTGTATGCACTCGGAAACAAAGAGGGACAGACAGACAAAGACATATACATAAACGTACTTCCAACACTTTCAGCGTACCCGCACACACAGATATGTACACATATACATGCACATAAGAGTATAAAGAGATACATATATATATATATATATATGTATATGTGTATATGTGTATATACAGGCGTACAAAGTTACGTAGATGAAGGTCCACATACATGTATATACATACAGACGCGCGTAGACAAATGTGTATATACAGATAGATGTATACATGTGTAGGTAGGCATATAAACGTATATGTGAAGAGACTCATATATATAAACGTCTACCCATATTATATCTGTAAGGGCGTCATAGAGAGGCATACAAATGAAACGACGTTGGAGCTGCAGTTGAGGCATGGGACGTGTGCCTCACCAGAAGCGTCCTGCGATGATGCGTCGTGAAGGCCGTCAGCGGCAGAGAAGTTGTCACTTGCTGCTCCTGCTGCTGCTGTTTCCCCGCGAAGTTCTTCATCTATTTCTTCTCTCTTCATATAATATACGTCTGCAGGCAGAAGAGCAACGTCGTCCACATATATCTAAGAGTAAATGTCCACCCTTGCAACAGAGAGAATGAAGAAGTATAGACACACACACACACATAGACACACACACATAGACACAGACATACACATAGACACAGAGACGCACCTGCGAAGAGAGGGGAGAAAATATGAGATGCGGAGACGGAGAAGCAGAATAAGGAAGAGAGAGAATGCACGGGAAGAGAGGGAGACACAGCGAAGCAACGGAAGGGAGGGAGACGGCGAGACGGGAAGGAAGAAAAGGAAGGGAGAGCGGGGGTAGCAGAGGAGGAGACAGCAGATGAGGAGACGGCAGAAGAGGAGACGGCAGAGGAGGAGACAGCAGAGGAAGAGACGGCAGAGGAGGAGACGGCAGACGAAAAGACATGAAGAAGGAGACGGCGGAGGCGGAGACAGCAGAGGAAGAGACAGCAGAGGAGGAAGGCGAGAGAGGAAACGCTGCCAGCAGGTGAGGACGACCCGCTTACTACCTGTCCGCAGCAATGCTTGAAACATGTGGACTTCTGTACACGTATACATACACACACACGCGAACACCTATATTTTTACATATGCGTGTACTACACGTATACGTATACATACATATATAAATATGCACATATATATATATACGTATGAGCCATTCTAGCTGTATGTATATATATACATATATGAATAGAGAGGTAGATTTAGAGATACACGTACATTCATACATGGGCAGTGCGACAGACGTGTACACAGAAGCACCCCCGGACCTTCTCTTCAGGGTAACCAGGTTCTGTTATAGTGGGCAGAGTAAAATATCTACAAGTAAATAAAGATAACGAGTCATGAACTTCTATATACATATATATATATGTAGATGTGTGTATGTATGTATATATACGTATATATATGTATACACCTGTATACACAGATCCACACGTATGTAGATTTAAAGCGACACGCGATGATAACTGCTGTCGTTAGGTTCGTTGGTCTCAAGCACAAATGCTTGTTGCTGACGTATATGTACGTGTACGCCTATCTATATATACATATATACACATACATATATATATATATATAGGTCGATATAGATATAGATCTATATAGATATACGTAGCTACAGATAGATATAGATACAAATATAGACAGATACAGATATAGATATAGAAGGATACAGAGATAGATAGATATAGATAAATAGATATAGGTATGGACAGATACACAGACAGATATACGCATAGACGAATATATGTAGATATAGGCAGATACAGATATAGACATACATATCAATAGATACAGATATAGATATAGATTGATAAAGATACAGATGGATATAGATAGACACACACACAGATAGACAGAGATACAGACAGATGGATAGATGTACATAGATGTAGAGTAGGTAGAGAGATATAGATAGGCAGAGACAGATATAGATAGAGACATAGATAGATAGATATAGAGAGAAAAAGATAGACAGAGACAGGCACATGTAGACACATGGACACAAACACCTAGGTAGACAAAAATTGATAACTAGACAGAAATACGTGTACATAGATGTACACAGAGATCCACACATGTATATATAAGAGATTTATAATACTGCGCATCACACGTGGTTCGCTTGGTCATTCTCTCTCTTTCTCTTGCTGATGAAGAAGTTACTTTTTCCAGCATTCATCAAGTCCGCACAGATGTCCGTGATGGAGTCGAAAAGTTGCATTTCGGCAAGTGACATGCGTCCGGTCTTCAGCAGCTGTTTCTCCGCTGCAGGCTCCTGTCGACTTCTTCCTTTCTGGCGCTGGCGCGCAGCAGCAGCAGCTGCAGCAGCAGCGTAGAACTGCTGCTGCTCTTCTCTCTCCTCTCCTGCAGGGCCGCACACAGCAGTAGCGGCGGCTTCTTTCTCGTTCTCCTCTTTCTCTCCGTCCTCGGCAGCTCCCGCCGCGTCACGGCGCTCAACAATACCAGCAGCAACACGTCCTTTTGCTGCTGCAGCCTCGGTCTCCCCTGGCGACGACGCTGCTGCTCCTTGGGATGAATCAACGGGGAAATCTGCTGCTGCTGTTGCTTCTTCTCCGGGAGGACAGACCGATGGTGTCGCACCAACAGGAGCAGCACCAGGCGAAGACGCGGCGACAGCGGCAGCAGCAGATGCAGCAGCACCAGCAGCAGTGTCAGCAGCCGACTGTCGACAGCCACCGGAGGCAGACGACGCGGGACCAGCAGCAGCAGGTGAAGGGGGGACGGAAGAAGCGGCAGCGGCAGATGCAGAAACAGCAGCAGCAGGTTCAAGAGCCGCAGAGGCGGACGCAGTAGCAGTTGGAGCGGCAACAGCAGCTGGAGCAGCAGCAGGAGCAGAAGCAGCAGCAGGAGCAACAGCAGCAGCAGGAGCAGTAGCAGTAGCAGGGGCAGCAGCAGCTCGCTGTGCAGCTTCTCGTTTCACCCGACGCAGCGCTGCTGTTGGGGTCTCCCCGGGACGTAGCAAAGCCACGAGTTTTTGGAGCTGCTGTTGAATATTGACAGGCGTATCTTCTTCTTCGCTCTCGCCTTTCCGGCTCCGTTTTCTATCTGTTTCTTCTCGCGCCAGCCGCGCCCTCTCTCTCTCCTCTTCGCTCTGCAGCACGGCGAAGAGCAGCAAAAGCAGCAGAAATTCTACAAGCGAAAAACGTGTCCCGCGGCACAAACCAGAAACAGCCGAAGGCAAAGAAGACGACGGCAAGGAAGAGAACGAAGAAGAAGAAACGCCAAGACGAGTTCAGGGAGGACGCAACAAAAAGGGAAAACAGATGAAGACGATGAAAGAGAGGGGCCGGGGAAGAAGCAGAGAAAGGATGAGGAGGAGCAAAACAAAAAGAGAAAGCGGACTTCAAAGAAAAATAGAAAAAGAAAAGACGAGAAGGAGGCGCGCGTGGGACTACGTACAACAGCAGCAGCAACGAGCACAGCAGCAGCAGCAGCAGCAACGGCCGCAGCCCCGTCGCGCGGCGCAGCCGCAGAAATGCAGCACAGCGGGGAGAATCAAAGTTGGCGGAGGCAGCAGCAGCAGCCGGAGTTCGCCTCTCCGCATACACACACGTCGTTTTCTGCTGAGACGTCTGGCGCGCCGCAGCAGCAGCAGCAAAGACGGGGAGATACTTCCTCCTCACGTCGGCAGAGGATAAAACTGGCAATAACGAAGAGAAAGGCTTGTCAAAGAAAGTTGAGGATCTCATGAAGATGTGTCGTTGACTCCGAGTAATCCTCCTCCCAGCAGCACACAAACGAAAAAAGGACAGTACGTCCTCTTCCTCCAGCACTCCGATCAACAGACGATCTAATACAACGGGTCACATATAAATATTTACATATATATATATATTTATATATATATCTCTACACATATATTTGGATGAGACAGAATACATACATTTATACACAGGGGATGAGATACATATATATACATAAATATACATATATATACGACAGAGAACATTATGTGTGTAGGTGCGTGACGTACGTATGTACGTAATAATGTGTGTATGTTATGTATGTATGTATGGATGTATGCTATGGATGTATGTATGTCATTTATGTATGTCAAGTACGTACGTATGTTATGGATGTATGTATGGTATGGATGTACGTATGTCATGTATGTATGTATGTGATGTGTGTACGTAGGTTGTGGATGTATATGTACGTATGTATATGTATATGTATGTACGTCACGTGTGTATGTAGGTTATGGACGTATATGTACATATGAATATGTATATGTATGTATGCATGTATGTATGTATGTTATGGATCTATATGCATGTACGTATGTTGGACATTCTGTGTTTGATTTGCGGCAGATTTTCCTGCTGTAGATGTCGTCCTTTTTTCCTCCGTCTCTCTGTCTCTCTTCCTCTTTGCGGCAGGTGCTGTTATGGGCCCCAGGGGGGTCGGTCAGCAAACTCGGGCTGCGTTCGAGCTCCTGCCATATCACCCCGAAGACGAGAAGGAAAACTGCAGCAGCAGCAGCAGCACTTCCTTTCTTCACCCGTTGGGTGCCGTCGGTGTTCAACAGCAACTCCCGCAGAAATTGTCGAGAAGAGAAAGACGTGCACCAGACAGTCTCTGAGAAGCGGGAAGAAATATAACAAGCAGCAGGCGATCACCCCAGGACGTCTCTCGTATCGGTGTGCCTTCCCCATTCACGCAAAATTCTTTTCCCCCCCTTTTCTTGTTTCTCTCTTCTCTCTCTCTGCTCTGCACGCACATACACGCCTGGACATACAGCTGTCTCTATCTCTTTCTCCCAGAGAAAATACGCATATATACACATGTCTCCACATATATATTCATATGCATGCACGCATACAGAGAATCGGTACAACACAGAGAGGCATGGACGTGTTTGTAGGTATATAGAACCTTTCTGCAGAGCACTGACGTATACGTATATGAGAAAAGGGAGAAAATATTTGTAGAACTGATCCAAGCTCACCTTGAAGGATGTGGTCGAATCACCAGCGTCTACCGCGTCTAACCATCCGTCCTTTACGACGTCCTCTTTGACTCTCCTCCACGTATAATTTCCCTCTTCATCGAAGCAACCCTCGGTCATTTCTCTCCGCATGTTGAACGGCTCAAACACGGTGCCCGCCTCGTCCTTCTGTAGCAGCAGCAGCCGCAGACCACCCACGTCCATCCCACACAACACAGCAGCACCTTCCGCATAGCAGCAACACCGGCATCACCGAGATCCCGCCAGACAAGGCTGCGACAAAGAATAGAGGAAGAACACGCCGTGTATAACAGCTCACCTCGCAGCACCAATAGCAGCATTGCCCGCAGCAATAGCAGCACAGCAGCAGCAATAGCAGCGCAGCCAGCAGCAGCACCGCCGTACCCAGCAGCTGCTGTAGCGTAGTCAGCAGCAGTAGCGCAGCAGTAGGGCCCTACCCAGCAGCAGTAGTAGGGTCGCCAGCAGCAGTAGTAGGGTCGCCAGCAGCAATGGCAGGGTAGTCAGCAGCAGTCGCAGCAGGTCTGGCTAGGCGTTTACCCGGAGAAGCAGCAGCCATCGCAGCACCGACGGAAGTATCACGTCGTGTAGACGGGAAGGGTGGAAGCGGCAGCAGATGGAGGAAGGGCAGCAGCCGCACGTTTGTGTGAAGCGACAGCAATGCGTCAGTCAGAAGTAGCGACACGACCGCAGCCAGAAGCAGGAAGTGAACAGCGAGAAGCAGCAGCAAGACCGCGTCAGGTAGTCGCAAGGACAACACTTTTCCGCCAGAAGCAGCAACAGCGGAGAGCGACAGGAAGAGGAGGAGGGGGAGACGGCACAGCACCAGGAGCGCGAAGTACGACCCGTCACAGACCCCTGCCACACGCAGCAGCTCCACCGGCAGAAACAGCAGCAGCCGTCAGTTTTCGTGAGGCGTTCGAGCGGAACCCCCTGCAAGAGCTCTCTCCCATCGCCAAGAAAAGAACATGCTGGGGGGGACTGCACAGACACACGTCTACACAAAACAGATGGCAATCACAGCCACGCAGCCTGCCCACCCTCGTCCTCCTGCATAGGAACAAACGCACGTATACATATGTATAGATCGAGAGAAACACCAAGAGACACAGAAGCAGACAGACAGCGAAAGAGAAAGGCACACATAGACACATATATAGAGAGAGAGTGAAGGGACAACAGAGACAGACACACGTGTGGCGTTGTGTCCCGTGCGAAGGCACACCTATATATATGTGTGTGACACAGGAAAGGGAAAGAAAGCTAGATAGATGATATCCATGTATCTCATATAGTCAGAGAAAAAGAGCCGGGCCCGGGTATAAATTTCGACGGGATGTAAGGAGGTCCTACCTCCACCTCTGGGTCTGCCTCAGAAGCAGCGACGGCGGCAGCCCGAAGATTCGTCGTATCCATCTCGACGTCCTGCAGAACGTAGCCCGCCTGCTGCACTCCCATGGAAATTAACTTCTTCCGTCTTCGTATTCTCTCGACCTGCGGACAAACATGTCAGGGACGCGCGTACAGCAGCAGCAGCAGAAGCAGCGTTTGCCAAAAGCAGCAGCAGCAGCCGCACCATGCGGCCGTCCACGGCGTCGCGCACAGCAGACCCGCAGAGCAGCGCAGCCGAAGAAGAAGCTGCCACGCCAGTTGCAGTCAGCAGAGCAGCAGCCCAGCAGCAGCAGCAGGGGAAGTAATACGAACAGCAAACCAGCAGCAACACCAGCACCAGCCGATCACGTGGCCGTCATACCCGCAGACCATGTACAGACGTATTTGTATCTATCTATCTATCTATATATTTATATATACGTAGACACAGAGGACTCTCCCTGTCTCTTCTATACTCTCTCTGTCTCTCTCGCTACGCTGTTACAAATGTATGCATATGATATATATGTGCGTTCACTCATAGATAGCTGTCTTTGTTCTTCCTTTCGCTGCTCCTCTCTTTCCCTCGCGACATACATCCCCATGTGTATATGTCTATATCTATCGACCTATCTATTTCTCTACCTATACATACATATATACATATATGCAAACACATAGACAGCTCTCTCTCTTTTTCTGCTTCTATCTCTCCCTCTCTGTCTCTCTCGCTACATATATACACACGTATGTATATCTCTGTCAGTATTTATATATATATATATCTTTCTCCCTCTGAGCATATGCATATATATATATATATAAATCTATCTCTTTCTCAGTATATATATATATATATATTCCCTTTTGTCTACGTATCTCTCTCTGCCTATGTAACTCTCCATGTCGCTCTCTTCCTCCGTATATATATATATATATATCCCTCTCCGTATATATACCTCTATATCTATTTCTCTATCTCCGTATACATATATATCTATATGGATCTCTCTATATACATACATCTCTGTATATGTATGTGCCTCTCCCTATCAACCTATCTCTCCCTATCTCTCTCTCTATATATCTTTATCTGTCTCTCTCTGTGTCTCTGTCTGTCTCTCTCTATATATACATTTATATAGACATATATATGTAAATTTCTCTACCTCTGTCTATCTGTTTCATGTCTGTCTACCTCTCTTGCAGCCTCTACCACTCTCTCCATATTAATATATGCGTCTCTCTACCTATATGTCTCTCTCTATATATACGTATATATGTATCTCTTTCTATCTATGTTTCTTCGTTTCCCGCCCTCCCTCTGTCTCTCATATATATAGATGTGTAGAAGTAAATAGGTCAGTGTGGAGGGTTCCGTAGATTTGGGTGAGACCTTGTGCCAAGACGAAGTGTGTGAGTGTGGGGCGATAAATTTTCTTGTGTGGGGGGCAGCAGGCGGCTTCGCTGTTGCTTGGGAAACAAAAGAGACGTCTTCCTTTTCGTTCGAAGAGAAAAAGTGGATTTCTTTGTCTACTGCTGCTGCCACAATCCACAAAACAGTTCTGTTGCATGCGCCACTCTCCCCTGTCTTCTCCAGGATGTATGGTGCCCACACACATATATATATGCGTATATATCTAGCTATATGATTAGACACGCCCAACCACAGAGAGAGAGACAGATAGAAAGATAGGAGGATATGCAGGTACACCAAGTAAAACTAGAGACACAGGAAGATACCACCAGATACATATATATATATATATATATGGGTAGAGAGCGAGACAGAGAGACAGAGGAGAAGACAGAAAGGAAGAAGGATAAAGAGATAGAGACAGACAGAGGGAGATAGAAATATAGGAGGATATGCACGTATATCAAGCAAGTCGAGAGAGGGAGATATCATCATATATATATATATAGCGAGAGACAGACACACACAGAGACAGAGAGGAGGATATATACATCTGTGGCGTGTTGTAGAGACTGGGACACAGAGACAGAGGGAAAGACAAGCACACGGAGCGATAGACAGGGAAACAGGGAGAGAAAGACCCGCGGAGAGATAATGGGAGAGATATGATTGGTGTAGACAGGCGGATGAATTTGTCTTCGGGCGTCCGAGGTGAGACAGGGATCCTCCCATGTCTGCGTATGAAACAGACTTACACATATACATATACGTATACATATAAATGTGTCCATACACGTTCACATATATATATATATATATATGCTTGGTCATATGCCGGGATTTATAGGCAGAGGATACTGACGGAAGAAGAGAGGAAGATGGAGAAGAGGAATACACGAACAGGGGGGCAATGCGTGGCGACAGGACTGCACCTCGTGTTTCGCGTAGCGCATATCGACATCGGCGTCTCCGGAGTCATTTGCTGCTCCGAGAGTGGCGTCTCGTCTCCGTGTGCTCTTTTCCTCCGCGTCCTCGTCCCCATCCTCTTCTTCGCCTTGCCACTGCCGTGGTCGGCCGCTGTTCTCTTTTCTCCCACCTGTCGTCTCCCCCACTTTCTCAACAAAATGGACTTCTTCAGCTTCGTGAAAACAGACGCGTTTTACGCGAGGCTGCGCCGCTACGCCTCCGTCACCTGCTGCTGCTCCTGCTGCTCCTGGGGCTGCTGTTTTTGCTTCTGCTGCTGCCTCTGCGGGTGCGTCTGCTGGTGCTGGTCCTGCTGCTGCTTCCGCTGCCACTTTTTCTGCTCCTCCCGCTGGCGTGCCACGCGCTGCTGCTGTGGCTGCTGCGGGTGCTGCTGATGCTGCGGGTGCTGCTGGTGCTGCTGAGGCAGCCGCCGTAGTGACGGCAGACGGCTCGCGCTTTTTTGCCATTGTAGCAACGCCTCTGCTGTTCACGCACGCGTCCTACGCGAACAAATTTAGAAAAGAACGAAACTGCACAGCAGGAATTTCTAAATAGGCAAGAAACCAGATAACCAAAAGCAAACACTGGGAGCCACGGAGAACGAGATGTGTGCACACGGAGGATGTACATATATATATATATACACATACATATATGTGGATATAGACATATAGGTAGGGAGGAAGTAGGCTATATATATATACATATATATGTATATAGACGTGGATATAGATAGCTAGATGGGAAGTGGACAATCATATATATATATATATACATATATATATATATATGTGGATATAGATACATAGATAGGAAGTGGACAATCATATATATATATATGTATATATATATATATATATATATAAATGCGCATATATGTATGGAGGT
>KL647307.1:809263-827868 GCA_000727475.1 Sarcocystis neurona
GCAGCAGCAACACCCCCCCGCCGACCTGCAGCAGCAGCACCGCCTCTGCCGACTGCAGCGGCGGCACCCCCTCCGCCAACAGCTGCAGTGGCGCCCCCTCCGCCGACTACAGCCGTAGCACCCCCCCCGCCAACAGCAGCAGCACCACCTCCTCCAACTGCAGGAGCAGCACCTCCTCCGCCAGCGGCAGCACCTCCGGCCGTAGCAGCAGCAGCACCCCCGCCACCGCTGACAGGAGCAGCAGCGCCGCCCCCACCGTCACCGGCACCAGCCCCTCCTCCACCAGCAGTAGGAGAAGCAGCAGCCCCATCAGCAGGCGGTGCAGCAGGAGCGAGAACAGCAGCGGGAGCTGCTTTTCACAACACAAGTGGAGCACCAGGTGGATTAAACCCAACAGGCATGACGCCTTGTCTTGTACGTGCCGCAGGAGCACCAGCCGTAGCCACCACGTGTCCTGCTGCTTCCGTACCATCAACAGCAACTACACGCATGGGACCCCACACACAGACACCAGCAGCAGCAGGCAGCTCGTCAGCTCCTCCTGCGTCCGCTGCAGCAGGCGGAGCTTGCCGACGAGACCCTCGTCATTGCTGCATCTCCTTTGGCCACCCGCCGCCTCCCCCTCCATTCGGCTACGCGCCGGCCCCGCCTCCTGGTGTTGCATGCCCCTCCTTCGCGGCTCACTCGGTGCCGGGACTGCCGTGCGCGTCTCCGTTTGGCGTGCCGTCCATGTACCCACCCGCAACTCGAGCAGCAGTGTCTGTGTCTCGTCTCGCCCCTCCCGTACCTTGCCCTTCGCAGTTCCTGCCGTCCTCCTGCATTGCCGCCTCTCCTCTATACCCCTGCTCCACAGGAGTACCTAGCACACCGCCTTACGTGTTTCCTCCTGCTGTTGCTGCTGCTCCGAGTGCGTATCGACAGCCTCCTACTGTAGCGCCTGGCGTGGCGTCTCCAGGTTCACATGCTGCGCAGCCGACCGCAGCTGCGAACAACAACGCGTCTCCCGCCGTTGGGACTGCGCGACCTGGGGCTGCCGCTGAACAAGGAGGAGAAAAAGAAGCTGCTGCAACTGCTGGGTCTCCTCCTGCAGCTGCTACGCATGCGCGCAAAGCAGCTGCTGCCCCACAGCAGCAGACAGCGGATGGCGACATGGATATCTTTGCTCAGCTGGCGTACTTTACGCTGCTCAAGCCTTACCGAGAGCAGTACAGAGCAGAGCTGGACAGCCTCCGCAACAGCAGCAGCAGCAGTGGTGACGGCGGCAGTGGTTCTGGCGCAGCAGCGGCAGGTAAGCGAGACGAGGAGACGACACCAGCGGGAGAGGAAGGGCGAAGAGCAGACGAGGGCTCGCAGGCAGCAGCCGTGGGTGGTTCGGCAGCAGGAGGAGCAGCAGACGTGAGCGGGGACGCGTCAGCAACAGGAGAAAAGGAAGAGCCGCAGGAAGGAGAGCGCGTCGTGGGATCTGCAGCAGCGGAAGAACCGAAGGCCGACGGAGAAACACCAGAGGCGAGCGAGACGGTCAAAAGCGAAGAGGAAAAGAAGGGAGATGAAACAGAGAAGGAGGAGAATAGCGGTGAAGTTGTCGCTCCGTCGTTAAAGAGTGACCGGGGAGAAGAAGCAGATGCGGTTTCGTGTTTCTCTTTTTCTTCTGCTGCTGCGGGTGGCGGCACGAAGAGTCGCACAGAAATGGTAAAGGAAAAGATTCAAGCTGCGAGAACCTACGAGGAGGTGAAGAAGCTCGTCGACTTATATGGAGGGAAAGCGGAGCGCACACCAGGAATTCTCGCAGCGCTGCTGCTGCGGCTGGCCGTCTTCGGCAAGGAGGTGTTTCGAGAACACATTGCAGAAATGCTGCGGACGGAGAAAGACGCGCCCAACGCAGCAGCGGCGGAACGAAGAGACAGCAGCCCGCCCGCGGGGGCCGTCCTCGCCTCGTCCTCTTCGCTGCTGCAGCAGGAGCCGCGGTAAATCACTGCAGCAACACCCCACGGCACACGTCTGGAGCGGCTTCCTGCCACGGGTCTGCAGAGATACGCCGCAGCACGACGCAGAAGTCACGAGTTTTGCCGAGGCAGAGAGAGACAGAGACTCGTGCGGCGGTCGTCATATCGCAGGCAGCAGCTGCGGCGAAGCAGCGCAAAGGGCGCGAGGAAGCTGTGTAGTCATCAGACTCTCCTTAGGGGAGAGAAAGAGAATATATATATATAGATATAGATTCTTTTTCTGGGGGATAGAAACAGACAGACAGACAGAGGAGAGACAGAGTGTACTTGTACATGAATATATACGTATATCGCAGGTGTCTCTCTCTCTCTTTGTATATGTCCATCCACACACAAGATATATATATATATATATATATGTACGAATCTTCACATGTGTGTAGGTGTATGTGATATACCAATACATATATATATATATATGCTGACTTGGCTGACACTTTCAGAAGAACGAACTACGGGAGAAAAGATATATATAGGCGAGGAGGGTGTGCGTGTCATATATGTGGTTGCATTAAATACGAAGGGTATGAATGTTTGCGCCTCTGCATATCTGTGGATCTTCAATGCTTGAGAACAGGTCTGCGTGTATTGCTTTCGACGTAGTACACGCATCTCTGTCTCTGTATGGGAAGACCCGTGTCTGTTTCTCCGGTGGGATTGTAGCCACGTCGTACATGTTCTACTCCTGAGGAAGTGTTCGTATTTCTTTGCAGGGAGAAAATGGATTTCCTGTCCTCTGTGTGTAGCAAATCTCTGTTTGCTCCTCGTTTTTCTCGGCGTTTTGCTGTTGGCGTGTCATTCTTTCACGTGCCTGTGTTGTCTCCGTCTCTCTCTGTCTCTCTGTATCTCCTTCCTGTCTCCCACTGTCTGTCTCCCTCTGCCTGTCTTGTCTCCGTCTCGCTGTCTCTCCCCTCTCTCTCTCTCTTTGGCCCTCCCGTCTCCATGTCTCTCTCCCTCGTCTCCGTCTCTCTCTGTCTCTATCTCTTTCATGTCTCCCCCTGTCTGTTGTCTCCCTCTGTCTGTCTCCCTCTGTCTGTCCCGGTGTCTCCCCTCTTTCGCTGTCTCTTTGGCCCTCCCGTCTCCCTGTCTCTCTCTCTCTCCCTGTCTTGTCTCCGTCTCCCTCTGTGTCTTTTCTCTCTCTGTCTCTGTGTGTTCCTCCGCACCCCCTGTGTCTTTCCTTTCTCTGTGTTTGTTCCCTTCGAGTGTCCCTCCGTCGACCTGTGTGTGTGTCTCGGTGTGTCTGTCTCCGTCGCCCAGTCTGTGCGCTATAATTTGGTGCCGCTGCGGCGTGTGTGCGTGGGGTGTGTGCGGACAGGTTCCTCGACTTTCTGTCGATGTGCAAGGAGCTCTCGGAGCAGTTCCTGCAGCGCGTGCGAAGAGGGGGCAGCGGTGGTGGCGCTGCGGCGGTGGAAGGGCGGGCGTTACACGACTGCATGTGGGGTCTGTCGCTGTGTCGCCTGCGGTGCCTGCAGCAGCAGCGGGAACTTGGCGAGCAGGTCCTGCAGCGCGAGGAATTGACGCCTGCCGAGCTGGCGACGATTTTCTGCTCCTACGTGCGAAGCTTGGAAGCAACAGCAGACAAAAAGGGCGGTATTAGTGTGGCGCCTTGTGACGCGCGTTTCATCGAGAAGTTGACCGAGAAGCTGCTGCACTCGGACGCGGAGGGCGACTTTTCTTCTCTCTCCGCCAAACAAATCGTCTTCCTGCTTCACGCCTGCAGCCGCCTCAACTGCGACCATCCTCTGCTCCTCAAGCGTCTGGGGAAAGCTGCTCTCGCCAAGGAAAAACTTTTCACTCCCAAGGAATGGGCTGCGGTCGTCTCTGGTGAGTACTTTGTGCTACTACGTCCTCGCCACCCGCAGCCGACCCGCAAGACGTGAAGATGCTGTTGCCTGAGTTTAGGAGTGGACGCGCCAGAGGAGGAGAAAGAGACAGAGAGACGAAAAAAAAGACAACGCGCAGCTAGGGCGCCGAGAAGGAGAAAAAGAGAGAGACAAGAGGACACACACTCACACGTAGACGTGTATATGTCTGTGGTGAGTTGTAGGTGGACCGTAATAGAGAGAGACACACAGAGAGGAAGAGAGAAGAAGAGAGGTGCTCGCGTAGGTTGATTCACACGTGTATGTGGAAGCGTCCAGGGGAGAGCAGAAAACGAAGAAGCAGAGAAAAGTAGCACAGAGAGGTGTACGTGTATAGGTACATAGGTCGTTCACAGGATACTGAAGAAACGAAGAGAAAGGAAGAGAAAAGGCAATACTGAGAGACAGAAACACACACACACACACACGGATTCAGGTGTGTATATATACATGCAGAGACAGAGAGGCGTTTGTGTACAGAAATATATTGACGGAAGAAGAAGGCGCGTTCTTCTTTGTAAAGACGCTGATACAGAGACAGAGACACACACATATCTGTATATGTCTATATGTGAATATATATGTTGGTAGTGTGTACACAGGTGGGAGAATGTAGAGAGAAATACGCTTGCTTCAAATAAAGTAATGCAGAGAAAATTATACATGTACGTGTGTATATGTGTGTGTACCTCTGTACGCGTGTGTGTGGGAATATAGAGGGGAGGAGGAAGCTTCTTCTTGAGAGAGGAAAAGCTGTCATCAGGCTCAGCGCACAAGTTGCGTCAACGAAAGTATCAACAGGGGAAAAAGGGTCGTTGTGTTTCATATATATATATAGATAGATACGCTACACGTGGTCTTCGGCTACGTGTATATTTGTAGCAGAAGGAGAAGTATCAGTGTCACCGTTTCACATATATGTGTATATAGTCGGTGCACGTGATCTATACCACATATATATATATATATATAGCAGAGGGGAAAGTTTATATATCTACATATATATACATATATACTCGTGGTCTATACGGCTATATATATATGTATATATGTACACTGCAGAAAGAGAAATACCAGTGTCCCTGCTATATATATCTATATATATATATATGTATGGATGTACGCACCTCGTTATCTTGTATATACATGTGTATACGTATATACGTATTATGGAAGGGCTGCCCAGAGGTACGTATACATATCTCCTCACGATCCTATCATATATATATATATATATGTAAATGTACCAGCTGTCATGTGTATATACACCAGAGAGATGGTGTACACGCATATATATATATATGATTGCGTATGTATTTGTTTTGTATGCGTTGTCTGTAGAATTGTCGTGCGCTTTTGTACGTATGTTGACTTATTTATTATTTGAAGGAAATGTGTGGGTGTTCTGCTTTTTCTTGTAGCGTACACCCGGTTTGGCATTCCTCTGCGGGGGGAGTGTGAGAAACTGAAGAGAAAACACACGCCTCGCGACTGGCAGCGACCACCTCCTCCGAAGAAGCCGAAGCCAATTAGCCAGTGCTGAGAGACAGAACGAGGGACGGAGACGAGACAGAGACAAGCAGGCCACGAAGACCAAGGAGACGAGCTGGCAGATAACGAATTGGCAGGGAAGGAGAAGCTGGAGTCTCTCACCAGAAGAGAAGAGAATGCGGGTTTCGTTAATCGGCCGGAAATAAAACGGAGCGCCAAGAAGAGAGGACAGAAAGAGACGAGCCGCGGACGGCGGAGACGGATACTTAGAAGGGAAAAAGTGTCATGGGACAGACAGGAGAGGGGGAAACGGAGAGCGGGGGGCAGTGAGACACAGAAAGTTCACTTTTTGCATTTCCGGAGAAACACACGTCTCGTTTCTCAGTTTTTTCGAAGGGACTTCCCTGCTGACCGCGCGCGCGGCTGAATCTTTTCAAGGCCGTCCTTTCCTCAGAGCAGGACGTTGATGAGCAGGTCGTTTACTCCTTTCCTTTCTCTTCTCATACTCTCTGTTCGTATGTGTGTATGTCTAGCTCGCCGTCGGTCTCTGCCTGTACTTGTAGACCTCCGGGTATTCACAGATATATGTAGATGCCTCCCCCAGCACATTGTAGCTACAATGGTAGAGGTAGAATATATACATCCCTATATTATTCTACATATATTTATATACATGTATGTTTGTGTCGAAGGGTGTTTCGTTGTCCATGGGAGTTTGAAAGGATAAAAAGTGCTAACATTCGGATTTTGTAGAGCGAGAGAGAGAGCGCGGCGTGCCTTGGCGTAGCTGCGATGATTTATATCGTGCCCGTGGACTTCCCCGGCCTTCTGCTTCTTCATACCGGATTTGTCCCACTTCTTCAGTCTGTACTCGTCGTGCGCGTATATATGTATGTATATATGGTAGATAGGCTGTGCCGAGCTGAATACTGGGGAGGTGCGTGTCAATACGTTGCCAGTTGTTCTCGCGTATTCAGACAAGAGATAGCTGCCAGTACGGCAAGAAGCTTTTTTTTGTCTCTAGCATGCCAGCATGCGCGCGGCGCGCCTGTGGCTCGGCAGCAGCAGGCCAGCGGCACTGGCAAAAGGGACGTGTCGTCTTTTTGTCCGCAGCAGGCGAAGAGCAGTCGTTTGGCCACGGAGACTTCTTGCGAGACTACTTTCTCCTTTATGAAAAGCGTCCCAGGCGCAGTGGCACGTGCTGTTCACAGGGAGGCTGTTGGAAAATCTCCTTTTTCGTTTCATTCTCTGTTCCTTTCTCCCCCCCGTCTTCGTGGACGAGGACCTGTCACTGCCAGCACTCCCGTAGATGTCTGTTTGCGTAAGTATTGTATTTGCACATATACGTGTATGTATTCCTTGATATAAAGCATCACATACACATGTGCCTCTCGACGTGGTGTGTACATGTGTGTGTGGAGACACCTGGAAGTCTTGGTAGAGGCCACAAATATATTTCTGTCTCTGCGTGAGTGTGTCTGCAAAGTGGGGATGGGCACCGACGAACACGTACATGTACGATGTCTTTTCGTTAGCAGCGCTACACGTTATCGTATGTAACACACGTTCACTACCTCTCGCCACGAGGTTCACATAAATGTATTAGAAGCGAGAGACACACTGAAAGTGGGCATCCGCGTTTTCCCTGGTGGCGAACGTGGCGCACACGTGTATATAATTATATCTGTATAGATTCGTCTTCTTCTCTATCGATATGTAGATATTCCTATATAAGTGTGTGTACACATATGTGTATAATATGCGTGTATGTGTGTCCACTCATATACATGAAGATATGCATGCGTGAGAAGCTGTCACGTTGGACAACATACCAACCGGGAGGGCGAACGGTACGTGCATACGGGCCTCGTTGCTTCTGTGGGCAAATCCGTGCCTTTCATCTCTATCTATATACACAGAGCCATGTGTACGCATCGCCAGAGGCAACAGCAGCGCAGCAGCCCGTATGTGTCCTCGGGGCGATGACAAGCAGGTGTCGAAGGCTCCAAACAAAAGTAGAATCACAAACCCTATAGAGCTCCTCCTGCACGCATATACATATACATATGTATATACCTCTTAATATGATATTTACATTCCTATATATACGTGTAGATCTGATCTATATATATATACATATATATATGTATATATGTATGTTTGTGTGTGTGTCTGTGTGGGTGCGTTTCATAAGGTTGTCTATCTGTAAAGAGTTATGTATACATATTTATATGGATTTCATCTATATCACGTGTATACATATGTTCGTGCATATATATATATATATATGCTTATACGTATGCATATATTTATATTATGTAAAGTGACTGTCCTGGGGTGTTCCTACTATTGTAGATATACACGAACAATATGATTGAATCACCTGCAACAAGAATATCTCTGTTAACTTACTACGTATTTAGGGAGAGTTTAAAGAGGGGTATGTGGTGGGTATGTGTTCCTGATGACTCCAGCAAGTACTGCTCCAGAGGCAAAAAAATGTCTGTCGTCTTTGCTTCCTTTTTCGACAAGACGCCGGCGAAATAAAAGGTCTCTTCAGCAGCTGGTGGCTACGAAGAAAGTGGGGGACGTTTCTGCCATGAAAAAAGAGAGGAATTTTTTATTTTAGAGGCAAGCAACGAGATACGTCGCAATTGCGTTGACGTGCGTCCTCCAAATGTTTGCCGCCTCGCACGCCTGCGAGAATTTCTCTTTTTACCGCATATTTTGCGTGTCGGTGTTTGGTGTGTGTACAGAGCTACATAGCCAGTCGTCCGTATACCGCCTGTCCCGTACACATACCTACATACGTGTGTTTGGAGGCGTGTATAGATATGTGTGTGTACGTGGTGGGAGAAGTCGAAACGGTTGACTTCGGCCTAGCGTTGACGTTTTGAACTTCCTTTTTGTGAGGAAACGACTGCTGAGGAGAAGGAGGAGGAAGAGAAAAGAACGGCCGAGCAGCAGCAGGAGGAATTGTCGCCAGCGATAGAGACAACCACATTTGCAGTTAGCGAACCTTGCTTTAGTAGTCCTCACGTTGATCGACCGTGGGCGGTACATGCCTCAGTCCCACTTGTCGGAGATTAAGAGAAGAAGGAACACATAACTGGATACGGGCGAGGGAAACACGTTCGCGTAAATATTACTTCGTGGAAAAACTCTCTCTTTCTCTCTCTCTACACAAATGTGTATGTTCGCATGAGTAAATCAATTACCATTTAAATATACACCCGGCGAACATATACATATATATATACGTACGCAGGTGTCACTCTATGTACACATGTACATATATACATATATATATATAGAGAGAGAGAGAGAGAATACATTTGTATATCGATATATAGTGATGGACATAGAATTGTCAGTGCGGCCACTACTACTATTAGGACCCCGCTTGGAGTAGTTTTTAAACCTTACTGCTCCAGGAAGTCACGCTGCCCGTCTTGCGTCACACGCGGCAAGAAAAGGCCACGCACAGCGCGCATCTACACTCCGGACCCCCTAGAATTAAATATCAGTCTATCTACAATGCGGTCAATGGATATGCGACTTGCTCCAACATCACATATGTACTGACGCATAGTGCCGTACGTATATAAGGTTGTCTTCACAGCTCTACGTATTCCTTCCCTCTGCATCATTAGCCTTCGCTTTACATCTTGGTGTGGGCAGTATTGATGAGGAAATGTGTGCTTCTCTTAAGAATTATTTGTCACTGAAGGAAAACGGATGCCTCCCTACCAGAAGAAATACCGACAGCGGGCAAGTGGCTTGTGCAGACCTCGTGAGTAAGAAGACATGCCTTGCCTGCGGTGTACACCTTTGCTGCATCAAGATATTACACACGTGGCTACCTACGCATCTATTTTGTCTCACTAAGATACTTAGCTGTTTACCTATATATATATATATATATATGTAGGCCCAGCAAACTGTTTACACACGCATGTGTCTTAATGTATTTATATTCTACTGGTCGACCTACGTCCACAAGTACGTGTGTGTCCCAAATGAGTATGAACACAGTGAATGTGTCACAGAACGTCTTTATACACACAAGTAAGTGTGTACCTACACGTATATATCGCTTGTTTTTTATATATCGGCACAATCATTTATACACATATATATATATATACATATGCATATAGATAAATATGTATACATAAGTGTGTGTATCTACACAATAGAGGCGAAGCGCAGATTGTCCGTGTGTGCGGGAGAAACGCTTGAAAGCTTCCAAGTCTATACGTTTACTTGACACTCTACCACGACGGCAGACTGCAGGTGTACGTACACCAGCTGCAAAACCGTCATCTACACAACCAGCAAAAGGGGTCCTCAGGAGAAAGGGAAAAGCGACCTGCAAGCATGCGTCTTACAAGACACGCGTGTCTCTGCTCTCCGTTAAGATATGTGTGTAACTACACGTGTAGACACAGCGTATAAACAGCCGAGGGGGTACGTGTGTTTATACGTACACATACTTAATTACAAGTTTACATGAGAGACAGAGAGAGAGCCGGAGAGACTTGAAGGCGGTCGCATCCGCACATACGTACAAGTAAACGAGTACATGCTGTCTTCACGCGCCAAAGCAGATACACACTCGTGTATTCTCTCTTTCTCCTCAAGGAAAAGAGAAAGGCAATTCTCTATATATTTACACACGTATACGTGTGTTCGTGTACACACACACAACAGTGGGCCGGATACGATTCCCCTTCGCTTGCGCGTGGAGAGCGAGGTCCTCTCGCTGTTTCTTACGAGGAAAAAATTGATTTTTCACCTGCGGTCAGTAGGGCAGTACTGCGCTTTGGCGTTCATGCCTCACAAAATATCTTCACCACACAGGTACACCTATACACCACATATGTATATAGGTAGAGATACACTCACCGGTCACAAGGACGTAACAATAGAATAGCGTGCACACTTCATCTGGGGATGTGGAAAAAAGACACTCCTGGCTTCTGGTCTATTATCAAAGAAGACAGAGAGAGTGGCAACACCTTTTGGCGCGCAGCTCCCTCCGCCGCTGCCGCTACCTTAGCCCCCTTCCTGCTACGTCCACACACGCAACGGGTACGAAAACGGATGTACATACCCGCGCATCTCTACGACGTACATATCCGTCCATACATACACAAGCCTACTACATATATATATATATATTATATACGTACACCCAAACCTGCGTTTATCGACCATACCGTGCTATTTCCGCGGTACTACACTGTACACACACACGAGAGCACACTGGGCACTGAAAGGCGTACAGAAATACATATGCATACGTACATATATATGCAATATTTATATATATAAATATACAGTGATTGATAGATAGATCAGGAGACTGATACGCAGATGGATAAATAGCTGCATTTAAGCATATACTCACATACATGTATACACGTTTACACTAGATTTTTATGTGTGGGAATACGGGAAACATCAATATATACATATGTGTATCTCCCTATTTACATACAGATACGCGCACACCTGATATGACCGTATCTCCAGCTTCCACCTCGTCCCCACGAGTATCCACAGAAAAGCGACTAGCAAAGTAATTCGATGCGACCATCACCTGCCACCGGTGCCGCAATGTTGACAGGGTGTTTCTCTCCCTTTCTCTCTCTCTCTCTCGACATACATATACATACATTTATGCCGTCCCATATATATGTAGACGTTCTCTACATACCACACATACGTACAGGTTTATGTGCATATGTATGTGCATATGTATGTGCGTATATGTATGCCCTGAAGAATACGCATACACAGAACGTATTCATACATCTTGAGGGCATTTCTGTCTAGATCCACTTGTTTGAGAAAATTAAAGGCGACTCATTTCTAAATCGAGAGGCCTTGGACGTTCGGGTTTGTTGCGGTCTGTGCGACTTTGTTGACTTCTGCGTCTGCGAAGCTCCTCGTGCGGTGCTTCCCCTTCTTTACCTCCTGCGTGTCTCGCAGACGCTGCTGTTGTTGCTGCTCTGCCACAGTCGGCGGAGAGCGTCAGAGCAGTAACGAGAGACGAGGAGCTGCTCACGCGCGAAGACGAAGAAGCGGGCGAAGACGAAGAAGGGAAAAAAGAGGGAGAGGCAGAGGAAGAGGTCGACATAGCGGAACGAATAGGGCGAGAAGGGAGACGCTCTGCAGGAGAGAAGCTGCTGCTTTTGACTGCAGCACTGCTGCGGGAACAGGAAGAAGGCAGACCTATAATACGTGGGGACTCCGGATGACGTGGTAACCGTCTGCTGCTGCAGCTGCTTTCCTCTTCTTCCGCCTCCGCGGCGGCAGGGTGATCAGCCAGCCGTGCGTAGCGCGCGGTCGAAGGCATGGGAGGGAAGAACTGGGTAAGAAACGAAAAGGAAAACCAGCTACGCGACGGCGCTCCTCGAGACAGCTGCTGCTGACGGTCCGCGTGTGCTCTTCAGTCACAAAGAAAACAGGGAACACCAGCACACACAGAAAAGGACAAGAAAAAGACACAAAACTGGGAGAGAACTTAGATGGAAAACAAGAAGACTTCCTGTAGCGCTGGAGAGGAATGAAAGTGGGAGAAGAAGTGAAAAAAGAAGAAAGCAGAAGCGAGCAGTGCACAGGAACAGAAGAAACCCAACGAATGTGTGGGGAAGAAAAAGAGAACTACGACGGAACGTGTGTCAACGAGACTGCAGACTTGTACGGAAGTGCGCATGCCTATACGTCTGATACACTATATATACAAGGTTTCTACGATTGTGTGCTGCCGCAGCATATACATATATATATATATATATCAACGTACGTCCATATTACATACACGTGTAATACACAGTTACACATATATGTATATATAGAATTGTATGTGTAAATGCGTGTGTTTCCCGTGTAGGTATGTGCATGTGTATACAAGTGTCTATACTGATACTCTACACGTAAGCGTCCATAAACTGACATTATATACGTAGGCGTTTCTACTAATATTACATACATTTGCGTCTATAAATTGATATTATACACGTAGGCGTCTATCCTGGTAATATATGAAGTGAAGTCTTCGTGCCTGTGGTGACGTGTAAAAGAGAACCTCTGTATCTATTCGTCAGATACCTGTGTAGTGCTGCTAGTATATTTACTGATATGTCTGTACATATACATACTCATACATGGATATATACGTATATAGGCGCACGTGTAAATATGGATAAATAGATGCATTTGTTCATACATGTAGATATGTGAATATATACAGAAACTATAGTATATCAGAAATAGTCTTCATTTATCCGAGGCCCCGCGACTCATTTCCTGCGGTCTGATGGCATCGCTGCCATGTCGCACAGGAGTCTACACAGGCAGAAAGAACGTGGCGCAGATATGATCCCACACTTGACGGTGCCCATATATATATATATATATATATACACAGAGAGAGAGAATCATTAAAAGGCAAAATATACATATATATATATATACATATATGCATACTATATATGTGAACAGAAAAGGTAGAGAGAAACAGCCACATATATATATATATATACGTATATATAGATATACGGAGAGAGACGGAGAAAGAGACACAGAGAGACAGACTGATAGACAGACGGAGAGAAGGGAACACACACACACACACACACAGATAGCAGATACCCACCTCTAGATATGCAAATACGCGTATACGAATATATACATATATATACGGACAGACGGAAAGAAAGGTAGAGACCCGTAAATATATAGAGCCAGAGGAACAGAGAAAAAGAGAGGGAGACAGACACACATGCACACGTGTACAACATACGGCTGACCTACACATACGTATACATTCTTATTTATTTACAAACGAAAAGAGGTGTGTGTGCAGCCACTACAAAAGCCACTGCCTCTTACTGGTGCCAGCGAACATCTTCTACCATAGCCGTTCTCGCTTTATCGACGTCGTAGTTATGTACCGATAAATACGCGAGAATTTCCTGAACGCTGACTCCCAGCGTCTGCTGCCAGTGACGAATTTCCTTGCAATCGAGCGCGGCTGCGTAGTAGTCGCCCTGCATTAAAGACGAAAAAACGAGACCACCCGAGTGTACGTACACCGCATACCGCGAAAGCGGATCGATTGCCTGTTGTTTCCACTGTCCCCGGACTTCACTTAGAAGAGTCAACACAACAGCAGGGGAAAACAGGCGTTTCTTGGAACGACAGCAGGCTTCGGAAATCAGGCGAAATGCGGAAAAAGTGGTAGTTTCTTGCAACAGACGCCTTTGTATCTTTCTCGTTGTTCACTTTCAGCAAACCTGCTGAACTGGGTGCTGTTCACTATTTCTTAGTATGTGTTCACCTGAACACCCCGCTGAAAATGACGGACAGCCAGCAGACAGCCTTTTTACGTCCCGTTGAAGTCGGCAAACACCAGACCGGGGCCAGCAGCCTTCAGGTAGACAAACGTGCGTGCGAACGGCTCAGAAAGATGAAAAATCGTTTCCAGTGTACGTACGCCTGATTTGGTCACACGCGAAGGAAATAAAATACATCTCCGGGACACTCCACGTGTGCATGCGCACGCCGAATGAGAAGACAAAGATATTTCTTAAGTCACATCACAACATACAGAGATACATACGTAAACAGAAGGCTGAGGGAAAGCGACAGTGTCTGATAAAAAAACCGTGCCTTGCTGTTTTTAACTTCCGGTGTACGTACAGCGTGACTCGTGAGGCGTGGCAGGACACAGAGCCGACTGCTGCGTAAACGGGTGTTTGTAAGAAGACATCAAAAAGGGAAAAAAGCTAAGCACCCTTCTACCCGCTGCAGTTGCGTGAAGTTGGGTGTACATACACCTGAAAGTGACAGCGGAAGTTGCATGCATGTCACAACCTTCGGCGTCAGAGCGGAGCACCCGTCGAGGACTAGTCAGCCACTTCTTCCGAACAGCGTCTTATATGCTAAAAAGATAATCGGTCGCAACTGCAACACGTGGGTGCACATGGACACTTCTTACAAAATAGACGCATACCCAGACACGTTTATACGTAGGGGACGACACATATATATATATATATACATATATATACACGCATATGCACGTACGTATGATAATCAGACTATATACACATATGTGGGGGACGATATATCGACGGAGTATCGAGTCAGTCAGATTTTCCCTTGGTGCTGACACCTGACAGACAGGGGACATTAGGTGTACGCATATTTCTCCAAGTGCACGTACACCGGAAAGTCAGAAAGTCGAAGTGTATTTCGTCGATTAAAAAGTTGCAGGCGGTACGTACATTGCGTGGCTAGCTAGCCAGCTATATACATATATATACATATATATACACGCATACGCACGTACGCATGATAATCAGACTATATACACATATATGGGGGACGATATATACACACACAAATGTATACGTATTGTGGACTACAGTTATATATGTATATATATTATATATGTATAGGATGGAGGCTTACACATCCACAGACGTATACGTATTGTAGATTACAGTAATACATAATATATATAATATGTGTATAGGGAGCGAGATATACACATCCAAGTGTATATGTACTGTAGAGTGCAGTTATATATATATATATATATTATACATGTATATAAAGAAACGAGATAAACACACACAAATCTATATGTATTGTTGACTACAGTTATATACATACATATGTATGTATATATATATATATAGATAGGTAGATAGGAAACGAGATACACACACACAAGTGTGAGCGTATTGTAAACTACAGTTATACAATGTATACATATATATATATATATATATATATATATTTAGGAACGAGATATACACATACAAAGGCGTATGTATTGCAGATATTGCAGACTGAAGCTGGTCAACGTGTAATGTTATATATGTACGTACGGAAGGTATTCGAGCCGCCTAAACGCATAGGCCACTACCAGCAGGTGCAAAGTGACTAAAATGAATTCCATAGCATACATAAACGGCAATAAAGATGCGCGATCGCTAAAGATAAATATGAAGACGTGTAAGTTCGTCTCTGTACGACAAATTCAGAAACTCGTAGATCTCTACCAGTCGTCTACACCCACAAGAAGCACGCATCGCAGCGTCACAACCACTCGCACATACGATGTATACATATATATATATATGTATATTTACAGGAAGACGAAGTAGCATATTGACGCATAGATATATCTATTACACAGATACATGTGAATACGCGGAAATCACAGATACGACTGTTTTTTGATATGTGTCCACTGCAAAGGAAGAAAGTGCGGTCCACTTGTCCCACGAGGAAGCCCGTAGCAAAGCGGAGAGCTGACGATCCCGCAGAAATATATATGCAGCAGCTAAGAAGAAGCAAGAAAACTCACGTGCCAGTGAATAACCTGCGCTCGGGCTAGCTTCGCGTCGACGCCTTCCTGCCGCACTAGTGCGTCGACAAGCATCGCGAGGTGGGCACTCTGGTGTACGCTTTCAGGAATGGCAGACGCCCCATGTGCTGCGTCTTCTGCTGCTGCCTGAGGCCCTGTCGGACGTCGGCTGCTGCGGTCTTGGCCCTGCGCCGCAGCAGCAGCAGTAGCAGCAGTGTCAGCCGGGACACCGCTGCCACCGACATGGCTGGCCGCCACAGCAGCAGACGCCGAGGAAGAAGCAAACGTTGACGCAGCCGCAGAGGCAGTGCACGGACCGGCTGCAGCAGCAGTGGGGGCAGCAGCACCGGCAGAAGGAGGAGAAGGGGACGCAGCAGCAATGGGTCTGCGGTTTGTAGAAGCTTGAGCAGAACCCGCGGAAGCAGCAGCAGAGAGAGTCTGCAGTCGCTGCTGCTGCTGAAGCGCGGCAAATGTGGGTGACGAGGTCGCTGCGGTGGTTACTGCAGGGGCTGCAGTCGCAAACGGGCGAGGCGGAGCAGGGACCGCGTAGGGAGGCGGCGGCGAGAGAGCCGCGACAGGAAACGTGCAGGACGGAGGCGGGGCGCGGGAGACGGCGTTGCCTCGTGGGAATTTGCCGGGGATGATAACAGTGTCAATAAACCAAATGTCAGAAGAAGAGAGTTTATTAGCAAGCATCAAGTGAGGCACCGGGACGTCATACTGCAGAGCAATAGAAAGAAGTGTATCTGCCGGTTGCACTTTGTGAAGGAGGTAGCCGGGTCTAAAGGACCGTGCTTTCTTCACAGACGACGCATTCCCTGCTGCATGAGTGCTGGCGCTGCAACACGCCTCTCCTTCCCCGGGACCACCGCTGGCCCTCGCATGCGCTGCCGCTCCACTGGGAAGTGCAGCGGCGCCAGACGGGGCCGGAGCAGAGGCAGAGGCCGGGCCGACGTTTGAAGAAGAAGCAGTGCCAGAGAAACTTGCGCCTGCACGGGACTGTGCAGCAGCAGCAGCAGGCATAGAGGACTTGCTTGTGCGGTGTGTGGCCCTGGCGGCACGTACAAGCGCTTCGTCGGTGCCGGAGAAAAAGGCAGCTCCCCGCGCAGCAGCTGCTGCTGCAGGTGCGGGAGAGACGCCTGCAATTGGAGTTGAAAAGAACGTTTCCGCGGCGAGGTCGTCGAGCGAAACACGTCTACCAGCTCCCCTGTGGCGAGGAAAAGCAACAGATGACTCACCGAGAAAGTCAGCAGCTGCAGAAGGCGCCGTCGCAGCGCCTGCTGCCGCGGCACCCCCTCCACGCCTTGCAACTGCTTCCTTCGAAGGAAAGGAATTCATTCCGCTAGCAGTCGTAGACGTCTCAAGTAAAGAGACTCAGAAGAGAGCGGACTACCACCTACAAGCAAGATGTCAGCAGAAGAAGAGTTCTCCTTGCTCTTGACGATTGCTAAGGTGAGCTATTTAGAGGAAAACTCGACTTCGTCATGCTTTCGCGTTCTATGTTGGGTGAAGACGTAACAGCAAACACATCCATATATATCAGGTATATACACACACATGTGCATAAACATACACAGATGTACGCTCGCATACTAACGTACACGTACGTCTCTGTATACATCTGAGCGTGCATAAATGTATATATATATATATATGTACACTCAGATACTACCATGTACGTGTCTATCTTCAAGCATATTTGCAGTCCTGCGGTTGAAACTGTAACGTATCTCTACGAGAAAAGCGCTCACAACGGCAAGATGCGAACGCAGATCTCTAGCAACGAAGAAACTTCAATGCCTGCACGCACACGTACCTATAAAATTACACATATATGTGTGTATATTAGTTCGTGCATATATCATAATATAAATATACACAATATATGTGTATATTAGTCTGTACAGATATACACATATATACATATATATATGTATATTAGTGTGTGCATATGTCAACTTAGACACAAAGGAGGTGCGAAACCAGAAGCGAAGTTGTTATATATGCTTTGCCTTGTGAAGCAAGCAAAGCCGCGAGAATAGAAACGCAAAAGTAGGAGACACCAGCGAAGATATCGCATTTACAATCACACAAGTGAGGTACAGACTGCAATCGACGACAGACTTTCGGTCACCCTATTCACATTCGTGTCCTCATCTCTTTCACTCTCTCTATATACAGATATATTTGCGCGGTGTAGTCGCACACACGCATATTTATATGTGAATTGTTAGAGTAACTAATATCTCTATTCACAAGTGCACGTGAACGTGTGCTTCTTTGGTATACAGGTATCTCTCTATCTCCCTCTCTGTATATGCGTGTATATGGTAGGAAAGTGAAAGTCACCGTCGGTGTGTGTGAACACCTTGACGCGTCACAGATGAGAAGGCGGCCTCAATGATGGCGGCGTGGAAAGCTGATCGATGTGGTTAAGTCCCACGAGTGTATATTCATGTGTACACAGCGTGTAGTCAGAAAAAACAGAGGGAGACAGCGACAACTCTTTCTGTACCCGTTGTGAGATTGTACGCCAATGCAGTATCACTGCAGAGGCAATCGCGTGGAAAGACGCGGCTGCGCGGACTACAGCTGCATACCCCTCCTTCTTACTGTTATCTAAGATTCATAAGGAAGGGGTCAGACACATGCTGTGGTTGTCGGTCACTTATCAGGTGGCTGCATGCTGCGAACATGCAGCAGACAGGACGGACAGATGGGTCACGCACTTTGATTCACGTGTAGACACACTCCCTACATATATATATATATATGTATATATATATATATGTATATATATATGTATATATATATGTATATATATATATATATGTATATATATATATATATATATATATA
>KL647307.1:836700-862953 GCA_000727475.1 Sarcocystis neurona
TATATATATATATATATATATATATATTCATATATCCACGCACAAAAAAGTGGCCAGATATATATATATATATACACATATGTATATACGTAGACATACCTTTATACAAGCTCCGAAAAAGAATGGCAACGATTCCCCCGTCCAAAGGTAAACTCAGGTATATGCGTCTAAACACGGACGCATACCCACACATGTGTATGTATACATAAGACGCAGAGCGACACGTAACTATGAATAATGATGTATATCTGTGTGTGCTTGTAGATAGAGATCTATAAATCTGTAGATTGAGAGATATGTAAATATAGGTAGACAAATTCAGATGAATAGACGCGATTGTGAGCTGCCCACGCGAAGGCAGACGGACCTCAGGGTTTATACACATGTATGTATGTATATATATATACCTGGAGAGAAAAAAGGAGAAGACATATAACCCCGCAAACGTTTAAAGTGAACGTGAAGCACTTGACTTCGGTGGTGCGACGCTTCGTAGTAGTGTTCTGCATGCCAAGTTCTTCCTCGAGGTTTACTCTTACTACCTGCAACGTCATCCAAACTCTTCTACGTCTTCTTCTTCTCTTTTGTGGTGGCGCTACGCTTCCCTTTCATCTTCGAAGTCGTCCTATTGTTACCTGCTTCTGCCGTTCACCTGCCTGCGGACTACTTCGTGCTGCTGTATGTGTGTCTTCTACGTGCCCTCTCTTGTTCTTCTCTTTTTTTTCCGCTGCACCAATGTTTTCTGTTTTCTACTTTTGCTGCTGCAGCTTCTCTGGTCGCTCTTCTGCTGCTGTTCCTACTCCCCCTGCTTCCCTTGCTTCCTGTGCATCTTCGTGCTCTCTTTTCTCGTGCCACCAGCAGAAGCAGCACCTCGACCTTCCGGTGGTTCTCTACTTTTTGTTCACTGACACTTTTGAATGGAACTTCTCACTTTTGTCGTGGACTTCACATCCTGCGCTGCCGCACGAACTTCTTGTCCGTGCTGCGCCCTCCCACCTTTCTTCATGCTTTTTGTCCCTCCCACTGCTGCAGAGACAGTGTCTCTCAAAATCAGGTAGCGGAGGGCCCTCCCCTCCGCAGATGTGTGTGTGGCCCACTGTGAGAGTATGGCTGAATAAGTGAATATTTCTCGTTCTGTCGCAGTTGCACTTCAAGAGGACGCTACTTCTTTCCCTGGTGATGACTTCCTGAGGCTTCGACGTGAAAAAGATAAATTGCGGAGATGTCGTTGACGTTGCAACAGAAGCGACTTTTCTTCCTAGCTCTTTTTTACGCGTGTGACTCCTTTTGCTTGCCGGGTATTTTTGCCGCTGCCGTTTCTTTTGAAACTTGGGGCTGCTGCGGAAAGATATACATGTGGGCATCTCTTGGGGTTATTCTTTTCTCCCTCTGCCCCGTTCAAGTTGTTCTACAAGTTCTCTTTGTCCCTCTCTACTAAAAGGTGCGGCAGGGCTCTTTCATTCTCGTTTTCTTCTCCTTTTCGTCTGCTGCTGCCTACGACGGGGTTCCCTGCCTCTGTCTTTTCTGCCGCGCCCTTTTTCTGCGCACGACGACTTCCGCAGTCAAGTCTTTCCCTGCAGCCTCGACTACTTCCTTGTAGATTTTTTTGTCTGCTGCGGTCGCAGTGCCTTCGCTGAACCTCTGTAGCTGCCTTCGTCCTCTTCGTCTTCTTCGCGCTGCTACTTCCCCCGTCTTCCATCTTTCTTGCGACCTGGCCTGCTGCTGCTGCCACAGCAGCTTTCTTCCGCGCGAATATATATTTGTGTATATATACAGACGTATATATGTGTGTTTGCTTAGAAGAGTATATATGAGTGCGTGCATATGTACACACCTGTACATGAATATTATATATATGTTCTACATGGATGGTATGTGTCTCGATAAAGAAGAGAGGAAGATACAGAGAGAGAAGAATACGATTGAGTGGGCTGAATTGTACAAGTGTATGTGTGTGTGTCTGTGTCTGCATGCAGCAGGGCACCCATCCTATACGAAGACGCTGCTTTCCTGGCCTTTTTTTCTGCATGTCTCTGTGACTGTGGATGTTCCATGAGCAGACAGGCAGAAGAAGCGAGCAGGAAAGGGACAAGAGGAGGGAGGACGAGGAGGAGAGGAGGAGAACAGAAAAGAAGAGCCGGCCTTTCATAAAAAAGAGAGAAAACCATGTGTACGTGTGCGCGGGGGGGACGGGGTGGACAAATGCATGCATATTTATACAAATATACGTGTGTCATTTGCGTGAGGCCGGTGGGAACGGGGTGGACAACTGCATGCATATACATGTGTGTGTCATTTGCGTGAGGCCAGTGGTTGAGAGCTCTTTCTGTCTTTTTCTCGCTTGCCGTTGTGCGGAACTTTTTTCCGTGCAGAGCTTTCAGGTGAAGACGGCAGATCTGCAGGACCTGCTCTGGACGCCCGATGAGACTTCCATCGTCGTCTGGGATTCTCCTGTCCACGTGCGTTCTGCTTTTCTTCTTCGAAGCTACTTTTCTGTTTGAGGAAAAAGTTGTGGTGATGCACAGTGCCCTTCCAAGCTCGCCTTCATCCTACAACTTTCCCCTCCCCTTCTGGAGTACAAAGATTTCCGTTTGTTAGAGAGACACCGAGAGCGAGACAGAGACAGAGACAGGAGACACTGTACCATCATATGTACGTATGCTGTATGATAGATGTAAAGAGAGATACGTGGTCCCGTTGTCAAATTTCCGGATTGATGGCCATCACAAGTTTGGTGTACAAACTCAGGGACGTCCACCCGTCGGCAGATCGTCACACTCCCTCTTCACGCGGCTACATATCTATATATATATATATATATATGTGTGAGAATATCACGTCTACTTGTATGTCCCGCTGCTACATTCAGGAGTAAGACACAGATGCTTTCTGTTGTGAATCTCCGTAGGTGCAGCGCTGTTTCCACGACAGTGCTCTCTATATTTCAATTCCTCTACATATATATATATATAAATGTATGTGTTTCATATATATATAGATAGATAGATATGTACGTGTATGATATAAAATATATATATATATATGTGTATAGTGTGTGTCCATATGTAATGTGTTGAGCCTCCATCCTTACCTAAATTCCTATTTTCATTCATTACATCTGTGTATATCTGTATACATATATATATATATATATATATGGATAGATAGATAGACTGATAGATAGATATGCGTGTATCTGCAGTCTATATATATATACATATATATATATGTCTAATATGCGTCTGTGTGTAACTTTCTGAGCCACCATCCTTTCCCTGTATTGCTTTTTCCATTCTCTACGTCTGTCTATATCTATCTATCTATATCTATGTATATACGTATATGAATGTATGCGTATATATACGCACAACTGTGTATCTCTATAAATTTATGTGGTGCTTTGACTGGCGTGTCTATACACACAAACGTATATATATATATATATATATATGTGGAGCTTTGGCTGGCCGCCGAAGAACTTTAACCGTCCCTCTGTATGCAGACACATATATTTACATCTGCAGAGATGATGGCAAGTATATACGGGATTCGAACGTTCCTCAGAAAAGCGTCGTCTAAAGGGAATTTCTTTTTCTCTTCCTGTCTGTCCTTCTATCTGTCTCTCTTCAACTTGAGAATGTGTCTTTGTTTCGGACTGCTGCAGGGAAGCAGGATTTTTTTGTATCACATCAGTGGGAAGCTTCTTCATCAAATCGAACGGCCCTGCGACGAGCACTTGAGTAAATCTTCTTCGGCAGCTTACCTTCTTCCGTTCGAACACATTCTCCTACCTATTCATCCATATATATGTATATACGTATCTCAGTATACGTTCATATATATATATATATATAAAGTGACAGAGAGAGAGAGGTGGAGGTATAGAAATATGCAGAGAATAGAGGGAGCTAGAGAGGGGAAGAGAGAGATATACATATATGTATATATACGTATGTAGTGTGTACATGTTACGTATACTAAATGAGCGCAACAAAGTTGTTGCTGCTGCAGATTTGCTTCGGGACGCAGCACGACAATCTCTTCCTGTTCGTGTGTTTCCCTGCGGTATCCGTCAACGACCTTCCTCGGGGACCTGGTGGCGCACACTTTTTTTATTCTCTCTTTTGAAGAGACGCATAAATTGAAGAAGATGAACTGCCGTTGCATGTGTCACTTAGAATTTTTTGTCTCGTCTGCGTCTTCCGAGACGAGACGTAGAATTGGTTATCTGCGCGTCTGCGCGTAGCAAGGCTGTCTCTTGTCCATTCGTTTGCTGCCTCTCGCCCGTTAAATGAATTTCTGCCTCTTTTTTCTCCTCCTCTTTTTTCTCCTCCTCTTTTTTCTCTTCGTCCACTTCACTCGTTCTGCTTGTCCCGGCACGGCGCCTCTTCCGGTGTCGTTGCCTCTTCCCTTCATAATTCAGACGGGTGTCTTTTCGCATGCCTGTTCACTGTACAACAACAGGGTGGTGATCAATTTGAGGTAAATCTGGCCTACGTTAGCAGACTGCATATGATGACTTTTTTTTTCCCCGTCTTTCTCTCTCTACGTCTCTTCCACCTCTGTGCGTCTCTGCCGTACGTGCCTTCGTTTGCTGTTCTCTCTTCCTGTAATTACGGCGTGTTATTCGGTTTTTCACTTCCTCTGTCTCTCTCTTTGTTTGCTTCTTTTCCTTCCCTTCTCCACCACCTCGACCTTTTGCGCCCTCCCAAAAATTTTTCCTCTTTCTGCCGACTACTCATCTCCCCACATCTGCCTTTTCAATCTCTTTTGCTGCTGCTTCTGCTTCTCGCATTCGCCTCCACCTTCCCCACCAATTTCCTCCTCCTTCTCTTCTTGCTCTTCTCTGGATCTTCTCTTGATCCTCCCTCACATTGGTCTTCCTCTCGTCGCGCTCTTTGTCACTTTCTGCTGTTCCTCGTGCTTGGCCAACTGTCCCGTTTTCCTCTCCGCAGTCTTCCTTCTTCTCTGTCCACCTTCTCGCTTTCTTCCCCTCGCTCTTCTTGAAGCATTTCTTCTCTTTGCATAAATACACACACGTACACAAGACACATGCACGTGTTCTTCGGTGACCGGTTGGTTTCCCTTCCTGTCTCCGCATCTACAACGGTTCGCTGTTCTATGTGTGTGGCACTTAGTAAGCCAGGGTGTCAATGTGGTTGCATATATCTGCAGTGATAGTAAATCTTCCTTCTGCATGTGTGGCACATCATAAGTCGATATATCATTACGTTTTTTATACCATTCCCCCGGACGGAGGTTCGTACCCCGCGGACGGATATCACACACCGCAGCACATTCTCCCCGTATATACCTCAACTGTGTACGTATAATATACATATACATATATGTATGTACATAGGTACGTATGGATGTATGTATCTGTCTATCTATCTATCTGTGTCATACATGTTATGTATATTGTGTATATTATGTATCTTATGTATGTATATATGTATGTATGTACGTATATGTATGTATGTATATACGTGTGTGTATGTATGTATATATGTATGTATGTATGTATGTATGTATGCGTGTATGTATCTATGTGTCTATGTTGCGTATTTTATGTAAATTATGTATGTATGTATGTATATATATATATATGTGTATATGTGTGTATGTACGTCTTATGTATGTGCGTGTGTATATACACATGTATGTGTATATCTTCCAAGCATCCGGCCGAATCTTTCCTTTTAAACGTATGTGCACTTATGAAATACAGATAGACAAAAAAATAAATTAATAGACGTGGTCGACAGCCCCGCACACGCTCTTTATGTGGGTAAAGAAATCTTGTATATATGTTCATCACACGTACGTGTATAGACGCATCCTCTGTGCCACCGACTACACTCCGCGTGTATGATAGAAGAAATATAGATAGATACATACACGTAAAGAGACAGAGAGAGAGAGGAAGAAAGAAAGAGACAGGTGCATGTTACAATTATGTACACATATGTGTGCGTATGTGTCTATGTGTGTCTTTGTGTGAATAGGTGCGGGCATCTCCGGATGATGTGCCTACGTGTGTATATATGTATATATTCATATATTCGTGTATGTCCATGTGCACGATTCCGTGTATATACAGATATATATATATATATATATGTGTCTGCGTATATTGATTAATGAAAATGTAGACGTATAGCATAGGCACGTATATAGTACACCAGTGTCTCAGGTGTACAGACACCACATCGAGGGTGTATGTACACCCGCCCCCGCGTTGTAAACGACGCCTGCATTGCATTTGAGTGGCTTTGTGGTGTAGGCATCCGTCATGTGGAGCTACACGCGGCATCTCGTCTCTTGGCCGTGGGCTTCTGCGACGGAACGGTGAGCCTCCTTTCCTTTCTCAGCTTTCCTCTTCTTCTTCTCTTCGTTTATTCCCCTACCTCTCTATGTATCAACTCACGCATTCACGCCTGTATAATATTCGCACCTTTCTCTCTGGCTTCCACTGTTCCTCTTCTTTCGGGGCACTTCCTTCTGCCCTCCACCGTCTTGTCCTCGTCTCACGCGTTTCTCCTGCCTTCTGGCCTTTTCCAAGACCGGTCTCCCAGCTGCTCTATCGACAGTGTTTGCTCTTCGCTTCTTCTGCTTTGCACTCCTGCGGTAGTAAAGTTGTATGGAACCCCTTTCCGCATCCCTTTCAGCTTCCGGATTGCCCACGTCTCAACAGCACCTCTTGTTTTTCTTCTCTTCCTCACCAGTCTTCTTCTTCGTTTTCCTCTTCTTCTCTTTTAGCGAAGACTGCGGAGGAGGGTCATGTTGCTCTTTCTCGCCCATCTGCGACTTCTTCAACTTTCCACCTGAGCGCCTTTCAAACTCCTCTCCTCTCCTCAGTCCCCCTTGCTATTCGTCTTTGCCGGGGCGCCACAGGAAGATTCTGCATCTCTGTTTTCCACGCCCACACTCTCTCCCTTTCATCTCCGCTACCACCTGCCCTTCCTAAGAAGCAGCGGTTACTTTTTATCTCTTCTACCGCCAAGCCTGCTTCATAATATGGCTGCAAGCTGGAACCAACCCGCCCTTTGTATTTCGTTCTTGCACTGGCGACTGTACCTACTATCTCGGAGCACTACACAGAAATTCCGTGCTTTTATCCGCTGCTCTCTTATTTTCTGTAATATCTTCATTCTTCTCCGTTTTTGTCAGTTTCGTGTTTCTCTTCCCCCTTCTTGCGGTGAATTTCGCTTCTTGCGACGTCGTTCCTACCTTCCACGTGCTTGCGACGTCAAAGTGTCCTTTTCTGTCCTCTGCCTCTTGGGCCGGTCTCTTCTGCCATTCCGCCTCGGCCAGAGATTTTCCCCTTGTAAATCGCCTCCGCTGTTCCACACACGGGCTTGTGTTAAATAGTGTCCACCACCTTCTGTGTGTGTGTGTGTGTGACCGGTTGCGTCTGGCGAGGACGGTTTTGGTGCTCTGCTCGCTCGCCTTTTGTATCTCTTCTCCTCTTCCCGTTTCTCGAAGAGGGGCTCTGTATATCTGCATGCATCTGTGTGTGCGTATCTGAACGTGTAAGTGCTTCTGCTTTTCTTCTGTGTCGTGTCGTCTTCTTGCGAAAAATGCTTATTCTTCAAGTGTTACTCAGTCGCGGGACGCTTCTGCGTGCGGGAAGCACATATGAAGAGTTTCCCGTATATGTGTGTGTTGAAGTACGTCTCCAGAGAATTAGACGCTGGGGCAGTAAAAGGATGGGAGTGTGTAGCTCTCTGTGTGCGTGCGTATCTCCAGGGAGAATACGCATCTAATTCTAGTGTTGGACTCACATCTTCTCTCTCTGCCTCTTAACAGATACTACAGAGATAAATGTGCGCATACAGGTGGCTGTGTACTGCTAGAGACTGAGACATATTCATGTATTTGTTCTATATACGTATATACATTTATATGCACGTACGTAGACGGGCTATGAGGAGGGCAGAGAGATAGTCTTGCACAGGTTAGAATAGATGTACGCATGCGTGTTTTCCCTGTTGTTCTGTTTTGATCCACCTGTGTGTGTTCCTAGACTCACATATGTACATCTATCTATCTATCTACCTATCTATCTATCTCTCTCTCTCTCTATATATATATATATATATGTATGTCAGGGTGTCCTTGTATCGTCACCTATGGTGTGTGTATATATATGTATATTTATGTGCACAGAGAGGTGTATTTTCAACATGTAGATACATGCTCTAAAGATACGTGTATAGACTTTTCTTTAGACATGCGTAGGTACACGTACTTAGATATATATATATATGTCTGGGTGAAATGAAGATGAATGTGGAGTTCTGCTGAGCGCATACGTTTACTTCCGCTCCTGCAGATTCGCCTTTTCTCAACAGTTCACTGGCGCGAAGAACTCTTTTCGCCTCTCCTTCATAAAAGAAAAATTCTTATGACAAAGGAGCTGCTCGTTTTAAAGGAAGAACTGAGAGATTCGGGAGAAATAACAGAACAGGAAAAGCTCACTTCTAAAGATGGAGCAAGCACTTCTTCCTTTTCTCTGAAGACATCTCCTCGTGTTGCCAGGTTCTCAACCCACCTGTTCATGTTCTCACATATGTATATAAACATGGGTATATGCATATAGATAGATAGGTAGATAAACAGGTGTATTTTGATATGCGTAGACACACAACTTCCACTGTTCATTTATATATATATATATTTAAATGTACAGGTAGCTGGATATACACCCCATTCACACGTACATATAAGTAAATATACATACATATATATGTATGTATGCATGTATGTATGTATGTATGCATGTGCATGGAAACAGACGTATATTAATATGCTCAAACACACAGTTTCCACCGCTCACTTATATAGCTATATATAATGACACAGACGTGTACATAGATATATATATATATATAATTGTATACATATGACTGGGTATACATCCCATTCACGTATGTACATGCCTTGCTCCTAGAAAGTGTGAAAACGCAAAATTCCAACTATCCAACTACATAGATACCCAGCTTTATACGCATGCATATAAAGGTTAATATGTATGTACATATGTAATATATACATAAAAATTAATTTCACGTACATTTGTGAATGTATCAGAAATGCGTAAGTCTCGAATATACAAAGATATATACATATCCAGCTCACACCGACTCATACACATTCAACGTATGTACACGCGTGTATGTTTCTGTGTGTATATGTGTGTAATTTTATTGGGGAGAATTTTTCATCTGTGTGTCTGTGTGTGTGCGTGTGTGTGTCAACGTTCTGGCATCTCATTACTGACAGTCTCTCTCCAGTTGGCATGTTTGTATATATATATTCTTTCTCTACCTATCTCTTCATATATATATATATACATGTGCGCATACATATACACCCACCTATCTATTTCTCTGTCTATACATATGTGAATCAATACACATAAAACGTCTACATTCGTGTACGTAGAGAACACGTTTACATACGTATATAAGCCCATATTCACAATTATATATATACATATATTTGTACCCGAGCGGCTGTATCTATCATTATAGGTCTGTGTACGTCACCCACGTGAGTATGTATATATATATATATATATGTGAACATATGTATATCCCCATATTCACAATTATATACATATATATATATAGAAATACGTGTTTGTAACCGTGCACGTGAGTGGATCAATATACACGTGTATGTTGACTCATATTCACAGTTACATAGCTATATGCATTCATATATATATATATATATATATGTACACTTGTACTCGACCACGTGTATGTGTATACATACGTCTACTTTATCCACGTACATATATATATATATATGTATGCGTAATAGTGTATGGAACTTGGCAATTACATTTATGAGTTATTTGGCAAGGAAGTTTATAGGACGCTTTTGTAAATCTGACTTTGTATGTAGCAGCACGAGGAACTTTACAGCTGCGCCACGACAGCAGAACAAGTATCACTTGTTTCCCAGGTAGCAGCAAAGAGCAAAAAAGGACGAATGAAGTGAATTTGTTCGTTCATCAAAGTGCCACCGCAGCCGGAAAGAAACAACTTCTCTGTCTTCTTGATGTTCCTGTTATTCTTCTCTCTATCCCCTCTGCAGCACCCCCCGCCAGCAGCCCTCTGCCATTTCAGCAGACGCAGATCGGCTCACCGTCCTCAACTGCGGTAATTGCCATACCACTGCTTGGCTTCTCCGTCATTCTCATATACATGTATATATTTGTGTCTATCTATATGTGTACGTGTATGTATATATTCGGGGCCACGCGAGTACTTGGGTTCCTCTTTATTCTCATATATATATATACACGTATATGTATAGCCACGCCATTACTTGGCTCCTTGTCCGTTCTCATATATATATATACATGTATATGTAGAAGTATGTATGCTTTTTATGCAGGTTAGTATAGATATCTTCGTGCATCTACAAGTACTGTGAAGTGAACACGCGTCTTCATGGCTTTGCATATACACATAGATACATATATGTATGTAGGTGTGCGTACACACACACACACACAAACACACACACACACACACACACACACACACACACTCTTCTGTGCCTCCCGTTTAAGCCTACAAAGGCGTGACTACATATGTATATATACATGTATGTAGAGAGAGAGATACATATATATATATATATATTTGACTCTCCCTCTTTCTTGTGCTGCTAACAGGTGTACCACCCATGTATTCATACGAGGGAACAGAACTAGATGCAACACTGGTGCGTCTAGAGACCGCTTCCACACGGAAATATTCACCTGCTTTCAGGTACACATATCTTTCTTCTGCGGTATGGATGTGTGTTAGTGTGTGTGTGCGTGGGGGGGAGGGACGGCGTGTGTTCACCAACATCTTTTTATGTGACAATACTCGGACACAATCGGCTGCACTTGTCTATCGATAGATATATATATAGGTGTATATATATAAAGAGAGAGAGATAGGGATATGCAAATAGATATCGGCTTAGGTGCAGGTAGACAGATAGCTAGATAGATAGATACACCTGGGCGCAGTCGTCTACACCTGTATATCTATATGTAGGTATATACATATATAGGGAGAGAGCGAGAGCGAATGAAGACTAGGTGAGAATATATAAATGGATATAGATATCGATACAGATAGAGAAAGAAATAGATCGATAGATAGATATATGTATACTCCGTTGAGTTTAGAGGTGGATACGTGTCTTCGTCGGTACTACTGAGCTTCCCATACCTCCCCTATCTTTCCGGCACATCAAAATATGTACGTAAGGCTGCACAGCTGTATGTACGTCGCGATAGATTCGTCTACAAATATATATATATATATACATATGTATGTATATGTGTTTACCTAGCTGCAGCAGTCTGAATTCACCTGCTGTACGTCTCCTCTTGTGGGTGTACGTATATATATATATATATACGCATAGACTTGCATGTGTGGAAGCGTGAGATTGTTGTGTTTGCTTGCGTGTGTATATCTGTATGTATACATCTTGGCTTCGATGAAGCCTTTGGGTTAATATATCTTTGTGGGCTTTGATAACAGCCGCGTAAGTCGTTGCTGATGAATATTATATAGCTTCGTATTATTGTGCCTGTGGCATTTTCATACGTATACGTATGTTTCTTGTATGGTGCTGCGTTCAGGAGCGCTACCTCGTGGCTGTACTACACGTCTGTATATATAAATGTATATATATGTATACACATAGAGAGAGCCAGAGAAAGAGGGAGAGAAACATACATATATATACACATATATGTATACGTGTACGTATATATATATATATAAGCAGATAGGTAAGTGAATACGTAGAGGGACGTGTGGAGTATTGATTGAAATACGCATGCATATACGTTTTAAACATAAAGAGTTTCTATGTGATACAGACAGACGACTGTCCCCCTATCGCCCCCGCATGTCTCCTTCGAGCGTTGTGTGCGCCTGCGTTGTTTCTGGTGGGTTTCCTCTTTTCGACATTCCTCGTTTTCTTCCTGCAGTTTGTGTCCGCCCTCCTGTGTCCCCCTGTTCCTCTGTCTGTTTCTCTCTTTCTCTTCCTCTCTCGCCGTCTCCCTGTCAACGTGCGTGTTTTCCTTTCTCTGGAGACACGTGAGGGTATTCGTGTGGGTCTGCTGCTGCTGCTGGTGCTGCTGCTGCTGCTGGTACTGCTGCTGCTGCTGCTGGTGCTGCTGCTGCTGCTGGTGGTGCTGCTGCTGCTGGTGCTCCGAGGTACGCAGTGAGTACTGCGTTAGCAGGGGGAAGTGGCAGCAGCGACAACGAGAGCAGCAGCAGCGCAGGAGAGGGGGACACTTCAGCAGAAGAGAAGCAGATGCGTTCTCCTGCTCTTGGCCAGATGAAGTTGCACAAGACAGCGAAGGCTGCTGCCACGAAGACACTTGTGGGACAAAATGGGAGCGACACCGATGAAGAGGAGGAGGAGAAGAAGAAAAGAACGAAGAAGAAAGGGAAATGCAAGCGTTACTTTCTTCTTCCAACTAAAAAGGTATGTTCACCTCCAAATATTTGTACTTCTATACACGGGTACTCTCATATTCGTGTATATGTACATATATATGTATATATATACATACACTCATCGATACACAAATATATACACATGCATATACGGCATGTATACATATCTATCTATATTTATATGTATATACATTAATGTGTACATACGTATACACATATACAGATGCAGTATCTATGTATACATATATTCAAATAGATAGATAGGTACACGTTCATCGATTTACCCCTACAGCACATATATATATATACGTGCGTAAAGAGAAGACGAGGAGAAAATCTGTCGCCTTTAGGTGTAGGAGATGGATAACAAAGAGGAAGAAAGTTAGTTTTGTGGCAATTGATAAAATATGAGACAGGTGCAAAGGATCTACTCCGCTCTACGCCCAAACACCCTACACCAGCACGTGCCCATACATAGTGAGCTGTGCACCCTACTACATATATATACATATATATGTTAATATGCTCGCATACGTACATATGTAATTAGTTCTCTACGACTCGGTGAACACGCAGAGCTACGAACGTGCGTTGCTGTTATCGTCGTCCGCATCTTCCCAAAGACTTTGACAAAGAAAACGAACGTTTCTACACACATGTGGTCAAACACCTGCGTACATATACATATATATATATATATATATGTACGTTGTGCAGAAATGCAAGTCTTTTACATAGACATACATAGGTATATTTATACTAAGGTACTTGTTTGTATCTCCAAATGTATACACATACACACACACGTGAGAAGACATGTAGAAGAGAACTCTACTCTTGCACGTCTGTGTATCATATACACATATATCTATAAATGTATATATAAATATATATATGTAGATACATATATGTATACACATATTTACGTCTGGGTCACTGCGTAGCGGCAATTATATATAGAAAGAGAGGTAGAATGCGGTAGAGAGCTAGCATTTTATCTACTTGTGTCATATATCAATATATATATATGTATGTAGATACATATACCTATACACATATTTACATCTAGGTCCCTGCGTAGCGGCGTATATGTATGTACACAGAGAGAGAATGAAAGAGAGGGATAATGAGATAAAGAGTTGGAATTTTATCTACTTGTGTCGCGGTGTCAATAACGTCCGTGTGACTGAGTGTTGTGTAGAAGAGAAACGGAGAGAACTTTCCTGACGTGCCGAGCCTGGACAGTGTGCGTGAATTCTGCCTTTTTCTCGTGTGTTTCCATACCTACGTGTGATCCAGGTTATAATTGAATCTGCTGAGAGCTCCACGTCTAAATGTACGGGGATTATACTGTGTACAAATGCCTACGTATTTATATTCATTTGTCCACATAACGCCGTCTGTATCTCTTTCTCCCGGCCTCTCTCTACATGTACACATCTATCTATCCATAAAGACGTCTTTCTCTTCTTCCGTCTAATCTCTTTCTCTCTATATACATAAATAATATACGTATATACGTACATACATGTGTATAACTATCTACGTATGTCTGTGTGTTTTATAGTCTGTACGCAGATCCATATATATACATACGTATATATGTATATATGTGTCTGTCTGTGGATATGTGTGGATATCTACACGGATTTCTAGTGTAAATGACAGAGTGAATACTGGAGAATTTTAGACGCCCCACGTGTGAAAAATGTTTTTCTGTGCAAAGGTGCTGCTGGTCGGGGAACAGTTGTCAGCGTTCAGAAGACGCATTTCCCGACGACACCTTCTTCACACATCTTTCTTCGTCTTTTCCCTCCTGTTTTTCTTCTAACTTGTTGATCGATTTTCAACCACCGCTTCCTGCTGTTTGTCTCCCTCCTCTTGAAATAGAGTCAACTCGCATGCGGACAAGTATCAGGAGGCGAATCTGCACTAGTCCTACTGGGCTCCACATATTCTACTATAATATCACATCACCAGATGGCTGCATTATAAGTGGACGTGTGTGTAAAATATGCAGTGGTATGCATATACATATATATAGAGATATATATATGTATATGTAGATAGATGGATAGGTAGAGAGTTAGATACATATTTATTTACGTATGTCTGTTTGTGTGTGTATAGCGTAGATATACGTATATACCGACATAAGCACCTTTCCCTGTGCACGTAGAATCTCGCCCATATGCTGGCACCTTCATACATATAGGCATATATGTGTGTATATATGTCCACGGACACACTGGCCTTGAATACGTATACAGGTGTATGTTTTTATCTGCCTATCATATATCGGTATATTCATGTATGTATATATGTATACGCACGCGGACCCCTTGGTCTTGAATACGTATGTAGGTTCATGTTTTTGTGTGCTTGTCACTCTTTAAGAACGACGAGTATGCAGAAGAGAGACATGCAGACTTTTTACGTACGTTCCGCCCAGTTTTTGCGATGGGTCCTGCACCCGTCGTTCCGCGTATTTTCCTGAAGCGCGCCATGTCTTTGTGTCTCCTTGCCTGCGTAGTGGGTCTTACCGTGATGAGGATGGAAGTGCTTTTTCCAACGGAGGACGGCCTATGTGAAAAAGCGATTATAACGTAAACTGCTTCTTCTTCTTCGTCTTTTCCACTCTGAGAGTCCCCGCGCGTTGCGATGTTGTGCCTGTATGTGTGGATGTCTCATTTTCCCTTCAGACTGATGCCAGTTTTTCAACTTCCTCTCCTACCTCCTTCGCTGCGGCTTCACGCCCCGCGTCGGGGAAGAAGGCAGAGAAGTTGCAAATGTACTTCCCCGTTGAAAAAGAAAGTGCCTTTTCCCCTGAAGGCATTTTGCTGATGAGAATCAGCCCGTGTGGCACGTTCCTTGCTTCAACGAATGGTACCAAGACCCTTCTTACGTGCGGTGTAATGACACCTCAAGTCGCAGCAGACAGCGACTCACGCTTGCGGAGAGATACTCACGTCCCAAGCAGAACACAATACACAGTGCAAGTACCCAGCAGATGAAAAAGAAAAAAGGATGTATGCGTGCGCAGGAACAGGAATAAATAGAGAAACACACACACGTAGGTACACATGTATATGAGAAAAGGACTGCGTGGTTACACACGAGGAGACGAGTGTACGTACACCGCAAAACACACACGCGCTCAACGTGGACAACGGGAGTCGCAGAATCAAGGAAGTTGAAGAGAAATGTTCTTCTCTAATGAAATACCTCTGTAAACAAGTAACACGCCGGACGATGTCCACACACACATATATATGCAGGTCTACGGGAGAAATCACCGCATAAATGCGCTTGCTTTCCTCTGTAACTTGTTCGTATATACACGTACACAGACTTCCACGTGTATGTTCATTTTTGTAAGAGAGTAGAAGTTGGCAAACATTTCCTCACTTATCTTGATGGAAGCGTCGATGCGGGGACGTGATACACTGGTACGTAGTTATATGTAAGTGTATATTTGTACGCCTTTGCACACAGACACAGACGTGCACGTGTATACATGTGAAACAGGAATTTCCACGTCGTTATGTGTCTGTTAGAGTGTACGTACACTTCAACTGTCTCTTCATTGTCCATCGCTCTCTCTCACTTCCGGCCCCTTACACACGTAGACCCACGGTCCCACGTTGAGACGAGCGGCTATTTCTTGTGTTTCTTCTGTGGCATTGTGGACAAAGGCCTCAAGAGAAATATCTAGGTGGAAGAAGGAAACGTAAAGGAGGGATGAGTACACCGCATCGACGTCGAACAAGGAGGAAGTGTGTAATCTCTCCTGCTCAGAGTGAAAGCTCTTTCTTTTCTTTTTCTCCGTACTCCTTTTCTTGTATTTCCTTGTAGCCATCCTCCTTTTCTTCTTGGCTGTCCGCGTCCACGCTTTTTCTCTGCCCGTCCTTCACACGCAGCGGAGCAACCTACCGTTGTATTCGTGTGGAACCTCACAAGCGGGAAACTACAAGGTGTCTCTGTTCACCGCAACCCTGTAAAGCAGGTGCGGTGGAATCCCCACCCCGCAGCATTTTCACGCGCTGCTTGGTAGGTCTACCCCTTGTGCGCAAGAAAAAGAGCGAGAGAGAGGTATGTGGAAGGCGTGTGCATGTGTGGTGACCAAACAGGGAGAAGAACGGAGGAAGAGATAGCATAAGACGGCAGGAAACGCTTACGACAAATATACAGAGAGAGCGGGGGACCAGAGAGAAAGAAACGAATATACATATATATACATATATATGTGTATATGGATAAGAAGTGAGTGGTGGAAGATGGCCATACGTATATATATGTGCATACATATGTGTACGTATGTTGATGTTTGCGTACGTGTGCGTCCACACCTGTGGAGCCGTACATAGGCTTTGAAGTATGTGAGTGTAGGAGCGCCGTTAATCGCGTCTGTACGTGTATGTGTTATCTCTGTATAGGGACCTACACATATGTATGCCCAACACGTAGGCCGCTTACACGTAATATACGCAGGTAGCAGTACTTTGGTACATTTATCAAATATACCCATGTCCGGACAAGTCCTCTACGTGTAGTGACGACCAGGTAAGTATATATCTGTGTATATCATATATATATATGTGTATGCGTGTGTGTGACGGATGCAAAGCTGTGTGGTGCCCGTCTTGAATGTATTGCTACCGCCTTTTCACAGTAAGCTTGCCACGCGTGCATGTGTGTGCGGGAGTGGCAGTGTACCTCCCTTGCTGGGAGAAGACTGATAGAATTCGGCAATTTTCGTTTGTTGGCCACGTACCTTGCGCAGCTCAGACTTTCCCTCACTGTCGCTCTCGTGCGCATTCCTGTATACAGAGAAAGGGAAGACATATTCACGTCCGTGTGTATGTACGTACATGGGTGTATACATAACACATAGCTCGTGACACGTGTGCACGCACGCGTTACACCTATAGAAGGAGATAGAAGTAGAGTTACACATGTGTTCACATTTGTATAGATCGATACAAAAAACACTATAGACACTTGCGTATGCGTGAGCCTGTGTATATAGCTAGACACACAGCGGCTACATCGCTGTCTGCACATGCCGCAGGAAGAGGGAACAACGCATTGCCTTCAGGTTTAGTGAAGAGAGGGACGGGACGCAGCAGCGACACATGTGTAAATATTTGAAGAGAATTGCGACTGCGGTACGGGCTATGTGATGGTTGACTTTTCGCGGCGTGCAAGTGTTTATTTCCCAGGTGAAGTGCTGTTGTCCCTGTAGTAGTGACAGACACGGAAGGCGAAGGAGATGACCGGTGATATTTCCCGAGGTCTGCGTTTATCTCTGCGAACTCTCTCGATTGCCTATATGTGCGTGTGCAGCTTTCTCCTCTCAATCCTTATGCATGTGTGTCTATATACTCGTTTTTTGCTCTCTAATCCTCTCTCGTCCTTCTTTGTATCTGCAAAACGGCAGCTGGAAGCACCTAACAAGACATGCGCGGTGGAGGATAGAGCTGGTCAACTGTCAACCCCCCTTCTCTTCTGAAAGACGGAGCTGAAAATATTTGCTATTTTCCGTCGAGTCGTTGTACTGCTTGTCTCACAGCCTCGCAATCTGCACAGGCGATCCCCGGATATTTATGTGGACAGTTCCTTGGCAATCCGTCGTCGAATTGCCCAGAATTGGTAATACACACACACACACACAACGATACGCCTTTCTCTTCTCCTGTGAAGCCAGTTGAATAGAGAACAGAAGAGGAAATAGGTGGACGCGTTGGTGCGGATACTATACAAACACACCCGGTATACCTGTAGGCCGTCCCACTTTCAATCCGGAAAGAAAAAGTAGAAATAGGAGAGGCTTGACGACGGATGCATGTGTACCCCGTCGTTAATAGTCAAGTCGCGATTTTCTGCCGGAGCAAGGGCTTGCATATGCGTCACGTGCAGACAAGTAATTTGTTATACATACCTGCAAACTTGTCCTGGCGATCTGTACACTTTACGTACCGTACATCTAGACATACATATCTGTGTGCCTGTTCCTTCGTAAATATTCGGGTTAGCTGCACTTCCGCCGCTACGAATCTGCCGGCTGCTGCTGCACCTGTTGCTGCCGTGAGTGTTGCTTTGCTGTGGCGCCTAATGCCGCTGCGCCTTCACGCGTAAATGTGCGAAGATGGCTGCAATATTGAACCTGCGCGAAGAGAAGAAAATGCTGCTCTGCAGAAAGCGCTGCGAGGAGTCCATCTCGTGGGCTGATATGTATATGTGTGTGAATGGGCATACATATCCCACGAGAAAATAAAGACGCGTAGTTCTCTCAAACGGGTGCGTATGTATACGAATATGTATATATGTGGACGCATATATACATGCACTTGTACACATATGGACGTATGTATGCGCATATGTCTATTGGCGAGTGAGCATATGTGTGGGTCTCTCTATACGTGTGTGAACTTGCGTCCAGACACGTATGTCTCTGCGAACACGTATGTAAGCACAAATAGATGCGCATGTATATGTGCGCGTATTTTTATGTGTACATATATGTGGGTGGCCCTTGGGGAAAATTCCGTAGCAAGGTGTGCTTGTGGCTGTGCAGAGAGACGATGGGAGCCGGAGAATTGCATATTTTGATCTAGGTGACAGCCTGAGTCAAACCGTGTGACGCAAAGAACGCGCCTGCCTTCTCTGTGCCTTAGGTGCACTGGCACGTCCAGAGAAGTGAAAAATCAGTTCGTGCCGGTCATAGAGCATCGACAGGACAGGGACTTTGCTGCTGCTGTCTTCATTTTCGTTCGTCAGTAGCGAGGTGCTGTTTCTGCTGTGCTGTGTTCGATTCACGCTTTTGACTGACGAACACCTACGCACGTGCGGAGCGACGGATGTCGCAGTACTTTAGCTGCAGTAGCTTTCCACCACGTAGGCGTGTGCTTTCCACCTTTTCTGCTTCCCTCGAGGGTCCGATGTTGGCAAGCCGCGGACTGAACTCGTTCTAGTGGCCTCACGTATATCCAGTGCGAAATAAAGGAGCTGCCGTTAACGACTGCATTGCCACGCTGCTGTTTAAAAGCAAATCCGCACCCGCCTCTACTCTGCTCTGCAGTGCAGCCAGTCCGAATCGTTTTTCCGACACGTGATGCAGACCCGCTGCCGCTACACACGTGGGTGGACTTTCACACACATGCCCTTGATGTATCAGTCGATTGAAAATATGGTTGGGCTCCGCATATAGAGAGCGAGGGACAGAGAGAGAGATACACACAGAGATATAAAGGAAGAGAGAGATAGACAGGTGGATAGGTATACATAGGTAAATACAGGAACTTAGAAATAAATACGCACACAGATAGATACATAGATGAATAGATACAGATAAACAGATAGGTAGATAGATAGCTAGATAGAGAGATAGGTAGATAGATATGTGTATATATGTGGAACCTCTGGTGTAGACGTGTGCGTGATGTGCTGTGTGAAAAGTCGTTCAACGCTCGTGAGAAGTAATTTGAAGTGGAAGAGATAAAACTTGGGTTTGGCTTGACTGACGCCTGCTTAAGTGCATCTCAACGTGGACCACTACTTGCAGATGTCTTCCCTTATGGACGCGTTTGTTGACCGCACCGCTTCAAGCAACGGTCCGGTTGCACCCCCGTGTATCTGCGTAGAAGTTGTTTCTCTACCCTTATCATTTTTGTTCATTTTCGAGCGTAGAATTCGGCAACAATGACTTCAGAGGAAATGTGCTGCTGCGGTGTTCCTTCGGCGCAGATAGAATCCGGTGCCGGGACTTGCAGTGGAGCTCTCAAGGCGAGGCCCTCCTTCTTCACGGTAAAGTAAGAAGATCACTTATCATTGACTTCTAAATTTAAACTGCAGAAATATGGGAGTGTGTGGGTTTGTTGTTGTACGTAGTTCTTAATTTATGTTTCACTCGTATGTATCCATCAAATTTTTTTGAACTCGTGCAATGCCTACCTGAGTATCTCACTTCTTACCTGTGTAAGTATGTGTGTATATATATAAATATGTAGAGACAGATAGAGAGTAAGAGTGTAGGCGTCTGTACGTGTGTGTGTAAAAGTTCAGCCTCCCCGTATATTGCTCTTCACAGGTGTTTCAGGATGCAGACACTATACACCTTAGTTTCTCCCCCACACAGTTAATGAATACCAAATGAATCGTCCCCTGCCCCGCTGTGTTTGTAGGTGCGGGGTTGCTGGACCTCCGATTACTGAGAGAAAAGTGTCTCACGGTTATTCTTCTTCGTTTATACACTGTAATTCTCCCCTTCATCTTTACTAGTGGAATGTCACCTTTTCCATTCACCGGAATTTTGAGAAAAAAATGTTTATGGAAAATGACGGGTACGGCTATGAACCAATGTATTTTCACCGTGCCTTCTCCATCGAAGACGTTCCCCGACCAATTGACGGGGTTTCACGGTGAGCAATACGTCTTGCTCTCTTCCTTTCTGACGTCCCGCGGGCACGCAGCGACGTGTGCTGCTCGTCATTATTGAGATGATGAGACACACTGTAATCCGTTGCCTACCACGTCGTCGTCCGTACTTTTGCATAGAAATGGAATCTGTTGGACACGTCTGTCACTTCAAGGTCCACGGCGGTGCAACAAAGACGGTATTTTAAGTGGAGGAAGGCCGCGGGTGCCTTCCGCCACAAAGTGTACTGTGTGGCTGTCTGCTGCTGTGCGATGTACGACGTCTGCAGGGGAAAGGAATTCTTCTCTATCCGTCTTTTTTATATGCGCCGCCCTCATCCTCCGCGTGACAGCTGATCTTCTCTAGCACCATCTACGTCATCAATACACACGCTCTATCTAAAAGCTAATACACACTATACTCTTCGTGCACTGCAGAGGACTCAAACATACGTGCTGCAGGTATGTGTACCCGCAGACTCATACCTGTACATATGTATATGAATACATATCAGTGCGTATAAATATTGAGCTGGCGGCGTGTAGGGCCACTTGGATCATGCCGCTGTTGGCAAAATCTTATCAAGGCACGTACAGAGACTCGTTGAAATTTCTCAGATGATACGCAGCTTCTTCGATGGCTTAGCACGTATGTGTGTACATGTGTCTTACGCGTGCATAATAGATTCATGTATTTTATCCGTGTGTTCATCCATTTCGCCTGTGTGGAGCTGCGCAAACACTCTACGAGTAGATACATGAACGCGTCTTCAATGTTCGCTTCTGAGAGTGGCGCCCTGAGTAACACCTACACGTACACCGGGCGCAGGAGCGGAAAGCAAAACGTCTAATTTTCCCGGGTGCCCAACTTTTCGAACAAGAACGCCGCTGCAGTCCCGGTGCAAAACCGGGCAACAGCAAAAGCAAGATTTTAACAGCAGTGCTGCACCGGAAACAGCTAACTCCTGACGAACTTGCGGCCATAACAACACAACTCAAGTTAGACTTCATGCTAAAAACACACATACGTATACAACCATACTTATATGAAAATACATGCTTGTATCCATGAAGGTGTACCCTAGGAGCCACACTTGCAAATGGGCGCCCACGCGTACTGATGTGTAGGCACCTTCAGTGGTGGCTCCGTAAATGTAGTTCAAGCGCGCGAGACGCGCAAAACAGCCGCTTTAAAAAGTGTTATGTATGAGAAGCGACACTCGTACTCACCAGCTGCAAGCACTCCAGAGGAGCAGCTTGGGCCGCACATCTTTGCGAGCTTCCTTGCAACAGTGTGTACGTCTGTGTTTGTTTAGCCATATAAACACGTGCACGAACCCTAATATAGTAACACCACACACCTCGGTAACCACACGTCCACGCCTTTAAATGTATAAGCGTAGATCGGGGACCGACGCACCCTGCGTCAGGGGGGAAAATGCTGTAACAGTACTCCGCTAGTTACACTCTTGGGCACTGCCTACAAGAGCACTTTACCCGAAAATGTTGTCAGTACGTATTTCTAAACGGCAATTCAAATTTTCATAGTCGGAGACGAGCCTGTGCACTCCACACGCCCTCAATGGAACACGTGAGGACGATTTCATACATATGTCTATCAGCAGTGGGGGCCTGCCCGCGCCTGGGGAGGCGACTGCACATATCTCCAGTCTCTAAGTCTATCGTCGAACGCTCACAATTCATACCAACATGCTTTGCCTAGCACGGACGTGATTGTCGCGCGGAGGAACTATGTTGCCCATCTACTGGGAAATGTATACCATTCCATCCATGTACGTAACACATGGTTCTTTGACATCCTTCCTCAAAAGCAAAGTGACCTCTGCCCCTCCGATGATGCAGCGTCTCCTTTTTTCGCCTTCTGCCGCATGGTGTCTCGGAGAACGCTTGCTACCTACGTTGGTCATCTACGCGAACAGTCCACAGAGAGTTCAGTGTCCTAGTGGCGGAAAAAAGTGCCTTACCCCGAATTTTGACCACATAGGAAGGCATACAGTGATGTACACACATCCACGCCTTCAACGGGAAACATCTACACCGACTACTTTTCCACGGGAAGTTACCGGCTCGGAGCTACTCGACTTATCCCACAGACGCACTCCGCATGAATAAACGAGTTCAGCAAAAGTGCGCACGCGGAGAGTCAAACAACACACATGACAAAAAACACACACAAGGTCCCGACATCATCAGAATCAACAGATGAACGTAGGAAATTATAGAAATATAACGATATTCACGGAAGCAGGCGAATAGATACACACATACGGCCGTATGCGAATACGTACATATGCATACAGAGGTACCGATCTATCCATTGCGGACGTACACATACCGCCGAAACCTCCAGAGGAGGGCGTCGCTGGAAAGACTCAGGGCGGACTTTCTGCCACATGCTCGAGAATGTCTCTGAAGAAATCTCTCATCTGCATCGCCGTGGACACACAACCATCACGCGCACAAACACAGGACGTATTTTCACCAGCAGCAGCCATTAGGGGCAGCCAGCACAACAACATTACCACTTGCACAGGTGGATTTACTTACGCAGCAGTTGCTTTGATTCGACAGCAGCACCAACAGCAGGAACTGGCTACCGTATAGATCCATTGTGAATTTTTACGTACGTTGATTTCTAGTTCTCAGGAGCTAACCTATTCTTTCCTGTCCTTGAAATGCACGAGTGGCACCTAAAGAACACATGTAGGTGCCCTACACACTCACCTACAGAGAAGGTACATATAAATGGATACAAGCGTACGGATACAAGTATGTAGCTTCCCACATACGGTTAAAAGCAATGTTAACTTGCTACTGTACGAACATCGGCGACACCGCGCTCGAAGCTGCTATTCGTTGCGGGTATCACACTTTCAGTTTTCCCTCCGCCGCAGCTTTCTCAATACTGGTAAAGTCTCTTCCCCCAAACGTTACAGGACATAGACTGGATTAACAGAAAAACCCGCCCACTTTCCGCGTCGACACTGCTTCTAAGAGCAACGACAAACGTTCGGTGCCTACGACCCAGATGGAGGACCGTGCACAAAGCACTGTGAAAGCGACCGCTGAGAAGCTGGTGAAGGAAAAAAAGAGAGCTGCACATATATACGTAGATGTCGAAATATGTTGGCACATACACACGTGCGTGTACACATATATCGACAAGTGTCGAGACGAAGGGAGCAAAGTTCCACTACATGTATCAACGATTGGAGCATCTGAGGCCGCCGCAACTGGTTGTCTGCTTCAGATGTATTGAGAGAAGTTTTTGACGAACGTCTACCGTGTAATTTTTCCACTTGTGCCTCTCAACCCGTACAGGGAAGAAGATGCTGCCGAAAAGACAACTACAGTTTGTTTATCTGCAAGACTCTTGGGGTACTTTAAAAGGTTGTCCAATAACTCTCTCGTGTCCAGCAGCAGCGCAGCTCTGACAGAAAAAATCCACCTCTACAACGCGCGCAGTCATCCACGTTTACAACTTGTCTATTACTGGTGAATTCCAGATTCTGCGTCTGCTATCCCCACACTATTTCTTCTTTGCAAATAGACACACAGGGACACATACAGATGCTCGCGCACGTGTATGTAAAAGGGTTAATGTTTATACTCGCGTGTGCGAGCGTCCACTGACGAAGGCCTACATACTGTCTACGGCAATACTGTAGCGGTGGAGTGAACGGGCGGAAGACTGAGTTTGTTCGCCCGTATCCCCCCCCCCCGTCGGCCGGCATACACGTCCACTCTCTGTGCTTTGGCCGCACAACAACCAACTGGTTTCCCTCCCAACCCCACCCCCAACCCGCTCGAGAAGTCTACTTATCCGTCTCTTCTGTTTTTGCCGGTACTTACTTCATTTAGTTCTTGCTTCATATCTTTGTCGAGTCCGGCAAGGGTCGCTGCTCGGTCGAAGCGTGCCTTGAGCCTGCTGCATCTGCTGTTTCAACGCGGCGTTGGTTTCCTCCAGCTCCTTTACCTCCTGTTTTAGACGCGAGACTTCTGAAGCTCTGCTGCTCAACTTCGCTTCCAGATCTTTCACCTTCTTCTCGAGTGCCGCACTACCGCCAGCAACAGGAGAGGAGGCAGCCGACACCGACAGACGCTTTCCTGCCTGCGGAGCCCCAGATGAGGACGCCGCTTGCTTCTCCGCTGCTTCCGCGCGCTCCTCTGCTGCTTTTGCCGCCTTCTTCGCTTCGATAAAACGTGTCTCCAAGTCACGCAGCTGGGCTTGGAGCTGCTGTGTAGATGCCTTTTCTTCGGCTAACTCACTCTCCAACTCAGCGATTCGCTACATGCAGGCGACGCACACAGGCATACACCCACAGCCACACATATTCGCCCCATAGAATATACAAGTTCAAGCATGTAAAGGTATCCTGCGTGTATACTGGTTCTAGATACGCACGCCCGTAGATACGTACAGAGAGGTCTTGTACGTATGAATGAAAACTTGTACACCGGAGAAAAAAGAAGAGGAGAGACCAGAACGCACGCTGCATATAATACACGGCAGACACACAAGCACACCTGTGTGCAAATTACTCTGCGGCTGGCAGAGAGCCTCAGTATTTCTTATTCCACGCTTCTTCGAATGCCATCTCCCGCGCGCATTTCTGCCATCAGGTACTAAACTTCTGCCGTCCCTATACTGCTGTGGAAGGATAGATGGATTAAAAATTGCCTAAAACCCTGCAAAACCGCCTGCAGACAAACTTGATGTACTTCACTAAACGACGTTTTCCAACACTCATTCTTCACCACAAGCTTCGCCGCTCCATCAGGTCATAACAACATACATACGTGCGTACGTACATACATACATACGTACATTACATACGTACATACACTACATACATACGTACATTACATACATACATACATTACATACATACATTACACACATACATACATTACATACATACATTACATACATACATTACATACATACATTACATACATACATTACATACATACATTACATACATACATTACATACATACATTACATCATACATTACATACATACATACGTACATACACACACACACACACGCGCACGGGGGTGAGGTCGTCTTTGCTTGGGTATTCACATAGCAGGTGTCCCAGCAAACACGGACGCTCGGGCATTGCCAGGAGGGAAACAACGCGGAGAGAGAGAGAGAATGAGACAACACTCAGAGAGAGACCGATCAGCGTGTAAATATACTGAGTCAAAGAATGTGTCTACATATATATATATGTGTATTAATATTGCCAAGAGATACGCTTGTAAACACAATTATATCAGTAAATATACTGAGTCAAAGAATGTGTCTACATATATA
>KL647307.1:863630-1076775 GCA_000727475.1 Sarcocystis neurona
TATCAGTAAATATACTGAGTCAAAGAATGTGTCTACATATATATATATATATATGTGTATTAATATTGCCAAGAGATACGCTTGTAAACACAATTATATCAGTAAATATACTGAGTCAAAGAATGTGTCTACATATATATATATATGTGTATTAATATTGCCAAGAGATACGCTTGTAAACACAATTATATCAGTAAATATACTGAGTCAAAGAATGTGTCTACATATATATATATATATATGTGTATTAATATTGCCAAGAGATACGCTTGTAAACACAATTATATCAGTAAATATACTGAGTCAAAGAATGTGTCTACATATATATATGTGTATTAATATTGCCAAGAGATACGCTTGTAAACACAATTATATCAGTAAATATACTGAGTCAAAGAATGTGTCTACATATATATATATATGTGTATTAATATTGCCAAGAGATACGCTTGTAAACACAGTTATATCGATGCGCGACGACGGTCGTAAAACATTTGCACGTCAGCGTCTTCACAGTCGATTAAAGAGTCGCGCAGCACTGCAGCAGAGTTTCCTAGGGGCGTAGACTTTTGCAGCAGTAATGGCCGAGTTCCGCCGCAGCAGCTGCGCACTTTTCATAGCAGCTGCGTTTTTACAAACAGAGGCAGAAGAGACGTGGCAGCACGGGTACACAGGGTGATGACGCTATGCCAGAGTGTAAAGGAAAACCGCGCACACTCCCGACGAGAACACTGCTGCTTCACTCGGAGACACCAGACGGCTTGACCACCCATACTCAGCAGTAGTACAATGGGAGGCAACCCCTACACGAACATATATTACACGCACACGTGACTTTACATTACCTGTGCGTCTTAACATCCCTCTGTGTGCGTTGTAGCGGCACCCTTCATCCGGTGAGCGGAGGAAACAGACACCTTTCGCTGTACAGATTCTCAAGAGTACGTCTTCCTGTTCACCCGCGTTAAACGGGAAGGAAAACTTCAACGGCAAGCGAACACTGGCGGCAGTGTACGAAGGAAAAAGTGCTGCCCCAAAAATACGGGTGCCACACATCACGCGACAGAACAAGAAGAGAGACAGAGAGGGGAGAGACATATAGAGAGAGAGAGCTAGCTACAAAGACAGAAGGATAGAGAGTCGAGACGGGGGGAGAAAAATTAGGTCTTTCATGGGCACGTGGTCACTGACAGTGTGGAACTACACCGACCTGCAGGGATCGCATGGAGAACGGGTCTGCAAAAAAGAAAAGCTTAAACAAAGAAAGCGAAGTTCCCACCTGCTTCAACGAGGCGTCCGCACCAGAGTCTCCTCCACCTTTGGCGACAACCTGCAGGCAGAAATGAAAAGGGGAGAACGGGCCTGCTGGCGCCTACCAAGCAGCGTCACCTCCGGCACAGAGCTTTCCACGCATACCTTATTATCGTCCATACACAGAGGGAAAAAGGAAGACAGAGACAGAGGGAAAGGAAAAGACAGAGAGATATCGAAAGGCGGACAGACACATGTACAGCAAAAGACGCATACATATATATAAGTAACCATACACGCGTTGCGTACCTATATATGTATACATATAAGGTAGATACAAGCGTGCGTGGTGACGTGTATTCATATGCGCTTTTGCGTCTAAACAAAATGCATGCGTACGTGCGGTGTTCTGCACGGAGGTGAGCCTGCGGCTCTTTTCTGTGTGTACTGGCAACATGTACCCGCCCCTCCAGGCGGAACGAAGAAGTTCACCGGCTGAGCGCCGGAAGATACTTTCCAGAGGAGGGACGCTGTCGCTGAATTTCAGTACAGTTCTGTCATGCGTCTCATATGTGTACTTCAACAAAATACCAGCCCCCTTGCCCACGTGCACGAATGATAGTCGCCGGTGGAACTGTTGACTATCTACGCACCCGTGTACATATATATACATATGCATACATATATATATGCGCGTGTGTATGCGTCTCTGTGTGTGTCTGTGTATACACCTGTTTGTAGAGATATGTGTATGTATACACTGAGACGTAGTCAAACGTGTGCCAGCTATACGGAGAGTCGTATATACACGGAGATCTGAACATACCTAGCCCTGTGCATATATGTATATATACATAACGGTCTGCGTTGTAAGTGTTGCACAAGCCTAGAAACATTTGCGTGTCTTGCCCTACCTCTCTCTACAAACGTGTGCGCACTTACTTTTTCCCTGTATTTAACCAGGTTACAATACAAATAAATACGTAGTTACACACATACACAGGTCTACCCATAAATGTATACGTATATACGTATATGTGTATATATCGTATATAAATAAAGGATACACTTATTTTGCTTTGTAATGGATATACATATAGTAACATACACATACACATACGTGTGTAGAACATGCAGACAGATATGCGCCGATAGAGATTTATAGCTACACATATATATTTATATATATACGTGGGACAGATAGTCTGACTGACTAGAGCACATCTGTAAAGCCCTAAGAAAGACAAGCGTCTCGCTCTGCGCCTTTAGCAGTTCAACTGTTAGCACCACTGGCGAAAGCAGTACAGATATATATATATATATATATATATATTTCAACGTGTGTGGCAAGATTCTGAAGAAAGACGCGCGAAGGCGGAGAATTCTTCATATGCGCGAGTGTTTACCCAGGAAAGATCAACACTGCTGCGAGGCAAGGCCATGGCCCCGCTGCGAGTGGAACGAGCGACCACGAGGCGGGATAACACAGGTGCAGACACACATCATATATACATACATATATATGCGTATACGAACGTGTGTATGTATGCAAACAAAAGTGTATACATATGCGTATACGTAGGTGCACTCAAAACCTGTGAAATTCAAGACGACATATATACAGATGTATACATGTACATGTGCACAGATATGTCTAAGAGAGAAGAGCAGAGAGTTAAATAGGGGGATATATATATATGTACAAGTATACAACTAAATATATGTACATTCATTCACCTCTTCAGCACACATATGTATATATATATATGTATGTAGGGAGAGAGCGTGTAGTTCTCGCGTACGGGCATCCTCACCTGCCCTGGCATGAAAGACTCTGCGGATTTGCTTCCGGATTTAGGAGCCTGAAAGAAAAGTTGATGGCGCACAGCTCCACAGAAGGAGCCCGGCTGAAACTTAAGTGCAGAGGTCCCTAGAGAAAACTGAGAAGCAGGTTCGTCCGCAAAAGTATTTTCTCTCATTTACACACACATATATACATGTATACATATGGATATATATATACATACATATATATATATATATGAATACGTATAAGAGCGAGCAACGGTAGCTGATAACCTGATAAACAACGGGTACACAAACAAAGCTGGGACGCTACTTTCTGCGTTTGTAGAGATGCGCACATACGCGTGCGGTCCCAAAAAAAAGGGAGAATTTCTCCTGCGTGCGCGCACTCCACGTTTCTATGGAACAGACGAAATATAAGGAACTCAGCGGGCGCACCACAAAGGAAGGCCACTGTTCCTCGCAAAAACTTCAGCGTCTCTCGTGGGCCTCACACGTGTCCATCTATAGTACGTGTGTACCTCCGTACACATTCACGTGCACACACAATGGAAGAGACACAGCACTTGATCCAGAGAGAGACAGTGACGCTGGTCTCGAGGAGGAGGGAAGCTGCTTCAAAAAAAGAGAAATGGGGGGGTACAGAGAAAGAGAGATGTTGCCCCCCAGAAATAGAAAAGTGGGCGTAGAGAAAACGTATGTCGGCCTATAGAAATAGGCGTGCTCGTCCTGAGAAACAGCGACGTTAGTCTAGAAACTCCCATACCCGCAAAAAATGTGTGGAAATGCAGCAGACATCTCATTTTTAACATATACAACGTGCTCGTCAGAGAACTGTCCAAGGTGTGGGATACACGGCGCAAAAACAGACCGAGACAAAGATATCTCTCCCAAGACGGCCCTCGTATTACTGAGGAGAGCGGCTGCTCGTTAGTCGAAACGCGCGCCGTGTGTGGGCCCACGGCGATGTGTGTATCTGCAAGTGTCGACGTACATGTTGCAGAGACGAAGAAAGAGAGGGTGACCGCGAAGGAAAGCAGGAAAGAACAAAGAAGAAAGAGAGGCCAGCGAGAGTAGAAGGGAAAGGAAGTAAAAAGAGAGGAGGAACAGATCAGAAGAGAAAGGAAGTAAAAAGAGAGGAGGGACAGAGCAGAGAGAAAGGAAGTAAAAAGAGAGGAGGAATACAGCAGAAGAGAAAGGAAGTAAAAAGAGAGGAGGAATAGATCAGAGGAGAAAGGAAGTTAAAAGAGAGGAAAAACGAGAGAAACAGGGAGGGACGGGAAGAAAAGTATAGAAAGACGACGAACTCGGGAAACAGAGTAGGACGAAAGAAAGTAAAGAGAAAGTGGAAAAAGAGAGAAACGGAGAGGGACGGAAAGAAGGGAGAATACAGCCATCCTGGTGGTACCGGTGTGTGTGGACGCGTGTCTGCAGAATAAAGTTGCTGACGTGGAAGCGTTGCAGAGATACACACGCGACCGGTGCGAGACACACACGGACATTAAGAAGAGGAGAGGAAGAACGTCTGTCTCGAGAATTGTGGCTGCTAAGAGAGTCAATCTGCAGGCCAGTCCGTGGCGTGGACAACTTATTTGCAAAGTTTACGCACACTCGGAGGCTTAGTGTCCTCGCAAATATCTGCTTCTAGCCAAGATTTGTGTGTTCTGCACGTAGATGACGCTCCTACATGCATTGGAGCATATGTCTACACACAGAGAAGAGAAAGTGAAGAAGAGAACCACGTAGCGAAGCGGAAGGGAAGACAGAAAGGAGGAAAAGGAAGAAGTAGGCATCCTCAATTTCGGACTGCGCAAGGTGACACAGGGCAGCAGCGGACGTATAAAAAAGACAGAGACAGAGACACCGAAGAACTTACGGCGGCGTCTCGCGACATGTCGGCGGTGTCAACTGTAAACCGCCTGTTCGACTTGGGTAGTTGACTTCCTGCGTTCGCCCGGCATAACAGAGTGAAAAGTGTATCATAGACGTGCGAACACTCCACACACGGCAAGCCCAACAACACATAGATATATATATGTATTGATAATAGACGCACTCGTTTGGACTGAGAGAAACAGCAAGATTCCCAAGCATACAAAAACATACACACTATTTATGTGTGTATCTGTGTGTAGGAGACATCTACATGCGTGAAAGTAAAGCACGAACACATCCACATACGCATATACAGACACAGGTATATATGCTTGTATGGACGTCCATTCACGCGCGATAGCGGAGCGGCGTATGCATGTGATGTTGCGAGCAGATCTCTTTTACTCCCCTTCCCCGCCGCGTCTCACAGACGTGGGAGACAGTGCGTCGCGCGTGCCGCTACGACTGCCCTTTTCCCAAACTGCGTGCGTCTGGCGCTGCCGCCACCACGTCCTTCTTTGTCACAAGGCACACCGCATAAGCGGTCGGACAAAAGAATTCTCAATATGGTGAATGCACAAAAGATTGATACACACGTACGTCTCTACATAGTTTGGGAACGCAGAAGAAAATATGTGTGCAGACACAGATAGAGCGAGACAGACAGACAAAGACAGAGAGACAGAGAGGCAGACATGTATAGATAGAAATAGGTGTACGCAGATAGGATCGATAATGCGATTGCTCGCCGTCTTTGTATACGTTGACCCCCACGCAGTTTATACACACAGAAATATACATAAAGAGTCGGCCGGGCACAGAGGTGAAGAGGGTGATTAGTTTCCACTCGTGCACGGGTGCATAGAAGAACGCGAAACGACGAAGGGCCCACGCACGAAGGCGTCGCAAAAACGTCACGCGCTGCCGAAGGCAAGCCAAGTCCTCGCAGAGCCCTTTACGCATATTTATAGCTGGACACATACATGTATGGATATACACATTCGTATACACACAAATGCACGAACAGGTCGAATCTATATAAGGGTGTACAGATACGCACTCACGAAGGCACGTCAAAACCATGCAGTGCCCTTTACACATACTTGTACAGATACACATATATATGCATATATACATTTGTGGGAATGTACGGGTGTATATATGTATACATTTGTATGTACACGTGTATACGTGTATGTACGCCAGTATGCTAAACATATGCCGGGATGCACAGAAACTGAGGAAAGCATACTGTGTGTGCCCAGGAAGACGAGCAAGTCACACATGCACCTACGAATACGTACATCCACAGGTACAGACGCACATACGATTTCTCAACTTGGAAAATTCAGAAGAAAGAGTCATAGACACCTCACGTGTTTGAGTAGCGCTCGGTAGGTTCACCTTCTTCGCAAGCCAAAACACACCAGCAGGCCCACGTCCACACACGTTCACATGCATATACGTATACATAGGTGTGTATATACATATGCCCGTATGTGCATATATACACAGACATATCCACGCGCATACATACGCATATCTACAAGCACGCACACCAAGTTCACGCATGCGTGCACGCATACATATACATATATATACATATATATATATATATTTATACTCGTTGATATTTCTCACACCCACGTGTGAAGTGAACCTGAATGAAAGGGCGACTGGGAGAGAAAAAGACACGGCGAAGAAGAGAGAGCGAAAGAGAAAAAGGCTGCTTTTACTTGGAGGTGACCTATATAGGACGGTAAATCCAAGTCACTGTGCGAAGAAGGGTGCAGCAAATAAAGACGCTAAAACGACACATAATAGTTCTGTTTCCTCTTTGAAAGAAACCCACTCACCTGGCGTTACAGTCACGCGTCGCAAGGCCTTTTTCTGCCCCGCCAGCCACTCCTCTGTCGACTGCAGATTTCACCCCAAGCACCACGCCACAGAAACATATATATACATAAATGCAGGGAGAGAGAATACATATGGATACGTATACGCATGTCTACGTATGGGTACATCTGAATCTATGTCTATTTACAAGTAGATATATACATATAGGTGTGTGGATACATACGCACGCGTACGTATATGTGTATATGTTTGTGTGAAGATATGTATATTTACTTCAATATATGTATGCTGGCACACGACGAATAGACGTATGGGCAAATACAAGTGCCTCCACACATCCACACAACACGTTGTAGATGAAGAGCACGTGGAGAGAAAAACGGGCGACACATATGTACGTGCCAGTTTTCGGCAAGATGCCCTGCTCACATACGCACGACGCCGTCTTCTTTATCTTGAGCTTACTACGAGAGGGGTGCCTACAAATTAAAACCTAACCGCCCTCCCTTTTAGTCTCCCTACAAAAAGTCGCTCTCCTTAACTATCTACGTCAACCCTCCGTACGTGGTCCTCATAAACGCGCTTCGTCCCCTGCCCGGTGTGTTTATAAATTCACACAGGTGTTTATACTTTTCAACGACACACATCTCTATGTGAAGGTCTACAGAAGATGCATTGTCGAGATCTACGTCGGAATGTCCTTTGAAGGTCGCTCTTTCTCTCTTTTGACAGCCACTTCCATACGAACGTTCACACACACCTACCTACAGATGCTGCGCGGCGACGAGAGAAAGAAGCACACAGAGACACATATACTCGGATATTCGTGCAGTTTGGCGCACAAGTATTTCTCCCACTCGGTTTTCTTTTCTCTTGCTGTCTCTCTCTGTCTGGGTGTCAAAAAGCTGGGAGAGCGTACGATTGTCGGGACGCAGTCAGGAACGGGAGGGTACAAGTCTGGCTGAAAGATGTCCTGGTTCTTGCGGGGGACGATGAAGGAAATGGGAAGCAGCACGTTGTTGTTCTCCTGCTTCAACATTCTCCCAATCTCTGCTCTCATTTGATTTACTGCCCTGCGCGACGCAGAATCAACAAAAGTCCCAACCATCTGTGATGGCGGGCTATCTCACAGAAATCTATAGAGACGTAGAAGAGAAACGGCCAGCGCGACAGAAAAGAGGAAAACAGAAACAAAAAAAATGAGAAAAACACAAAGCGAAAGAAAAGAACGGATATGTACGTTATTGGGTGCGACGTTCGGCAAAGCGACTCTTCTTCCGGATATGACAGGGAATGAAAAAAACGACACCACGACAGATATACGTACACACCTGTACCTACACGGATCCGCCTGTGCGTTCGGAGAAATCCACGTGGAAGGACGAAAAAGACGCAACACTCACACATTTGTTCACACACATGTGTGTCTCTCAAGAGGAGATAAACCGTCGAGAAAGACGAAAGGACGCGGATCTACATACCTGTCTTTAAAGAGGAGAATTACATGTGGGAAGACGAAGAAAGACGTCACTTTCACAACAGCTCGTTTGGTGTCTCCTCTACGTGTACATTTATATCAGCTGCCGCAACGGTGAAGGACGAGAGGTCCTGCTTCAAGAAACTCCACGTGTTCACGTGGCTGAAACTGCTGTTTTACACACGTGAGGAATGACGCAGAACGTTCTGAAGAAGCCGTTGCCTTGCGCGCATCCGCTCGCCTACGGAGATGCATGTACCGTGTCTATAAATAGGAGACTGCAGCATCAGAGAGAAGTGCAGCTGTATTTGGGCCGCTGCTGCCGTTGCTACTCCTGCTTCTGCTGCTGCTACTCCTGCTTCTGCTGCTGCTACTCCCGCTTCTGCTGCGGCTACTCCTGCTCCTGCTGCTGCTACTCTTGCTCCTGCTGCTGTTACTCCTGCTCCTGCTGTACTATTCCTGCTCCTGCTGCTACTATTCCTGCTCCTGCCGCTACTATTCCTACTGCTGCCGCTACTACTCCTGCCCTTGCCGCTGCTACTCCTGCTCCTGTTGTTGTGTCTCTCTCACAATTTAGGAATGAAGCAGAAGTTTTTGATGGGACTGGTCGAGCGATAGGCGTCGACCGACTTGAGGCCGCCATCTTGAAACTGGTAATAACGACACATGGTGTCTCCTTTTCCGCAGACGTAGACGATGCCCGTGGTCTCATCGTAGGTCGGGTAAAGAGACGCCGAGCCCCTGTCCAGCTCCAAGCGACTTACGCTGCACGCCCGGTGCCGACAAAGTCACCAAGAAAAAGCAGAAAAACGTTTCTGTATGTTCAGGGACAGGAGGAGGATCGTACGTGTGTATACGAACGGCAACGTCTATTGATTGACGTCCGAGGACGATGACGAAGAGACGGAAGGCAAGCTAAATATATTTTTATACACGTGAGGAGTGTAAAACGACGCTTGCTGTACAGCGGACACATGGAGATATGTGCACGCATACGGCCCATGTAGGGTGTATGTCATACACCAAGCAAGAACACGCAGTAAAAACGGACGTGGTGTAGAGAGACAGAGAGAGCCGGACACAGCAATCGTTTAAGGCATACACAGAGGAGGACACACGTGCGCAGAAAGACACAAAGAGATAGAAAGGGTGTGGTACACGCAAAAAAGGAGAACGCCCTCGGCTCATATAATTTGGTAAACAAATTCTGATACGCGAGTCCTCTAATATGTTTGAAGAGCGAGAACGGAGAATGTGGATAACATCCGGAACAGCGTGTCTAACCCTGCCCGATCTCTGCAACGGTTGCTCCTTCCCACAAACACTGCACGCTCAGTCGGTTCCCCAGTCATTCCACGTATCCCTCTTGTTCTTTCTATCGCTGCGAAAAAGACCTTTTCTCGATTTCCTCCTCCTTCTCCTTTCCAGTTGCACCGCACGAGATGCATGAGATGCTTCTTCTGCATCTCCTGCCTTTCTCAACGTAAGTTTTTCTTCATCTGCTTTAGGCCTTCCCTCTCCTCTAGTCTTCATCGTCTTCTTCTGTCTCTTGTCATTCTCTCGATCGCCCTCCCTCCCTCCTTTTCGCGCGTCTTCTTCGTACTTGCCTCCAAGTTTCCCCTTTTCAAATGTCTGTTTCTGTTCGTGTACGCGCCTTTCTGAGCCTGTGGCCCCCCGGTCGAAATACACCCACATACGTACAAGAATATATATTTGTATCTCTCCTTACGCAGTACTAAAGTTTCTGAGATCCCACACAGCAAGCTCTCGTTCTTGAGTTTTCCCGAAGCCCGCAGTCAGCAGGTGGCCCGCTTTCCCTGCAAGGCCATCCAGCCACGCGCATTTGGCGGCTTTTGATCCTTCATGAGCGAGGGCCGACAGAGGAGTGCTAGACGTTCGCAGGTCACAAACATAGAGAAATTTATCTTTGCTGGTGCACGCTACTTGTTGTCCTGTCCAGCTCCACTTTAGGCTTAGAACTGCGTCTGCCAGCTTCACCGTGTTGACCAGCTGAGCGCGTGTGACGTTCCTGCAAAAAGGAAAAGAAGGCACCGCAAGTTAATGGGACGAAGCAGAACGCGGAGGAAAGACGTGACGAATGCGGAAAAGGGCCGGAGACACACGAGAATACAAAAAAAAAGAATCTAGACAGTGAGTAGAGGGAGAAGCGAGACGCGAAGGAAAAACGTGTGGAGGGCGTGAACGTAAAAAATGGCACAAATGAGAGAAAGAGGGAGACAGCGACCAAGACGGCAACTGTGATAGCGGTGTACAGAGAAGCGGAAGAAGACGGCGGAAATGGAAGGAAATCAGAAGTAAAAGGCCTAACATTTGAAAAAATCAGAAAGCGGACGCTGCTGAACGTGAGAAAAAGACAGTGAAAGCGGCAGTAGGAACCAGGCAAAATAGGGAAATTGAAGAGGATCCACAGTAATAGTATTCGACAGAAACGGTAGAGTAGAGAAGTGAATGCCGGTAAGAGGCCAGAAGTGGAGGAAGACGAAAGCAGTGGATACGCAAAGGCACACTAGAAAGTACAAAATTTTTCAGCACGAAGATTAATATGGGAGACAGACAAGGGGCCGAGAGATTGCGAGGAGGACAACACGGACTGAAAGAAGAAGACAGAGGGGAGGAACACAGAAACGCGAGAGACCGGAGACGAAGAGAGAGGACGTGCAGGACGGGAAAAATGCGACAGGCGAGAGACAAAAACATGGAAACGAGGAGAAAGCGGAAGCGAAACAGCGAGGACACAGAAAATACGTAGAAGAACAGATTCAAGCGAAGGACAGAGAAGGCAAGGAAGTGGGACAGATCAAGGAAACATGAACGGTAGGAGAGAAGGAGAAGGGCAAAGCATGAAGGAGACAGAAAGACAGAAGGAATAGGGAAGAAAGCGGGGCCGGAGGTGGCCACGAGATGACCACCAGAACGATCCAGACGGAATGTGCACGAGGAAAGGGGAGAGGAAATGAGGAAGAGAAGGACTGAAAGAGAGACACGAAGATTCTGACGAAGAAAATGATATCTACACGGCGACCACCAATAACACAGAGAGGCACGTGTAGAGTTCACGGTGGAGGAGGGTGAGTAGAAGTACACGATAAATATGGACACCCCTGAAAGGAAGAGAAAGACGAAGAAGACAAATAGGGAGACGACGTTGGAACAACGTGGACAACAAAAAGAACCGGACCTTTTAGTCATAGACGAAACGGTCAAGACACGAAAAGCGAGATTTCCAACAGAATTTCACAATTACCGCTGAGTTTAAGGCAGCTTCTTAATTTCTACGCTGCGCCTCTCGCACGGTCGAACACTGCAACAGGGTCCCGCTACCTGAGCTTGTCCGTTCACCCACTGCGGCGCATATGCAGCTGGAGGACCTCCCTCGGATACAGGTGATTCTGCAGCTTCCTACTTGTAAGCCGCCGCCCCCTCTCTCAAGTGGCGTTATTTTCTAGACGACGAGCGAGCACACCACGTGAGACGGCCGTTCAAAAAGCATATCACATCAATAAACAGACGACTGGTGATGCACGTATGGGTTCGTATGTGAAGAGAGAAAGAAACATATACGTGCGCACATTCGTAAGTGTTCACAGCTAAAAATGGATGTGTTTGGCAATAACCCGGTACGCGCATACGGGTAGCTCTACGAGATGTAGTCTGCCTGTATGCGAAGCACTGTTGGTCACTATCCCAACGCGTTGTTTTTGCCCGCCGAAAACATACCATAAAAACACGGACCCATCGAAAGCAGCTGAAGCGAGAATGCCCGCTGCCAGCGGATTCCACTCCGCAGAAAGAACTTTCTTGCTTGCGCCCGAAAGCGAGGCGACAGGGTCTTTCACCTCCGTGTTTCCGTCGATTTCTTCAGGAAGTTCCCAGACACGGACAACAGTGTCCTCACATGCGGTAGCGAGAACGTGAGAGTGAAAGGGGTTGAAATTTGTATCCTGGATGGTAGACGTGTGCCCCTTTATCTTCGCCACTGGCGGGTTTCTCGCCACATCGCCAAGCTTTAAAACGCCCAGCACCCCGCCCCCCCCCACGTCCCATGGAGCTGCGATGAAATCCACACTGGCTGCTATGCCGCATGATTCGGACTGCTTTGTAGACAAGCGAAGGTCGCTGTACTGTTGCTTCCACGGCTCGGGATAAAGATTCTTGATCAACGGGACTTCGGCTCCCTCCGCCGCCATCCTGGGCCGCGAAGATGGTGGCGACGACCTGTCACACTGGAAGACGTTAATCAGCCACGCAGACAGGCAGTGCGGATATACAGCCAGAAAACTGCTTTGAGCTAAAGACGTTCAAAACTATGGAATCCAGTCGATGCGGTGGTCCCGTCAGTCGGACACACAGAAGCGCCGGTTCCTCCTGAACCGAAAAATCTGACCTAAACGCATTCAATTTTCACGCTCAAGCAGTGCACCAGCGTGGATATGTTAAACACACCTCACGAACCAAAAGAGGCAGTCAAAAAGAGGAACGTTTATCACACCTGGTTGCCGAAAACGAGTCAAAGCCGACCCCTGTTGGAATACCTGGGCAAGGGCGGCAAGCCAACCGCAGAGAAACGCGAGAATCAAGCGTACACACGAGTAACCAGCGTGCAGTCATGATGAAGCAGAAGCAAGGACGACAAGCACAAGATATCTGTCAAAGAGAGGAACTGTCGCAAGCAAGGCAATCTGAGGAGATAAAGTGGACAAGAGACGCCACGAAGGTCAAATCAGCAGACGACCAGGCAAAACACACGCGTAGGATGAGCGCAGAGGATGAGTCATGCACGGACAGCACGCTAAGGAAATCTATACGAACACTAGGTATAAAATATTTTGGAAGGCGCTTGCCCAGGATGTAGGTGCACCGTGGCCAGTCCGACAGAGTGTTTGGCTAGCTAATACGCACAGCAAAGAGGCCGCTGGGCGGCTGTCTAGTGCTAAGAGCCGAGCAGAGGGGGGTTGGCGTGCGCACGGGTTGGTGTATCGTAAAGGATTCTCAATAGACAATGATCTTGCACAGTGGAGAAAAGGCAAGGTGACCGCGCAAGTAGTTGTCGTTCCCACGTGTGGGCATTCAGAGCTCTCGTCTCAGAATTAGTCCGGTGCAAGAACACACCTTGAGGAACCCTCTGAACACTCACTCTTACAAAGCAACCTTCCCAGGTACAGGCGGAAACGTAAGATACGGGTTTATTATCTGTATAGCTTTTAAAGCGAGGCTCACATAGCTGCATCCCACTGAGACTCTAGCTGAGAAGCGTTGCTCATCAACACAGCGCCCGCAGGGCAGGTACGCAACAAGGGATCTTAAAAAGTGACAATAGGGGAGTGCAGATACAAGCGTGAAAGCTCTATTGCAAGGCAAATAAATTATTTCCTCGTTGAAGAAAAGTGCTGTACCCACAACGTTTCTCTCCGCATGCGCGAGCTCGCCGGCTTGCACGACGAGCCACCGTGGTGCAGCAGAGCAGCTCGACAAACCAGGCCGCGGAGACGATGCAAACTGGGTGTGGCATAGATAGGTTTTGCGAAGGCGATGACTCCGCAGGTCAAGGCAGTCTGTACTGAATAGCACTTTGAAGCGAGCGAACTCTACTGGACTGGCGCTGCGGTGTGAGACCACCTCTTCTGCCGGTCGTTGCACCCACTTTAGAGTGAGGCACTCGGCAGCACAGTGCAGACTGACACTCTGTTAGCCAACTAACGCGTTGCTGCTCTAGGAGATTCTGGGTATGTGCAGAGTTCGTTATTTACGACGAGGACCGTGCAGGAGGCTACTACGCATAAACGAGGCCACCAGCATTGGTCACACATATCGAAGAACTGGGAGAACAACTTCATGAAATACAGCCAGAACGGATAGCACTGTGGTCAGATACTTGTTAAACCAAAGCGACACAACTCATAAACGACACGACATTTGAGAGTAACCTCATTTCATTGTTCGAGTCCACCTCAGCGCTTTGTGACGCAATGAGACAGGGGTCCCAGTGATGGGGCGAAGACACCGTCGATGAAGTTCCACATCTGCGTAAAAGAGTGCGCACAAAGAGAGAGGCAAACGCACCGTGAATATATTTCACCCTTACGACGAGAGGGGGACGCCGGTTGGGTAGTATTCTGATTGCGTTGTCGCAAGTGTAGTCAAATGCACCTCTGTCGCGGAACAGGAAAGGGTGAAAACTAATCTACAACGTACAGGACATCCGGCAGAAACCCTAGACGTGCAGCGCACGTCTGAACGTGCGTGAGCCTCTACAGCCATTTACGTATAAAAGCCCTTCGTTCATCAGGAAGGTCTTCCCTGCGCTCGGGTGGACTTGACATCATTCGTGTGCGTAAGATGCGGCAGTTGGAAGACTACTCAGGTTCGACGTCTCGCTGGCGCATAAGATTGAAGAGGTGTACCACGTGTCAGTGACTCAGCGACAGGCAAAGATCTGGCCTGCAGTGAGGTGCGTGTGTTCCGTGTTAGTGCCATTCCATGTTGACAAGAAGGGAGCGGCTGGCAAGAAGTGCCTGCTTGGCATTCGGCGGGTTGTATTCTATATTCAGTAGCTGCCTGTAAACCCGTACGCTACGTGACAACACAACGGCTGTCGATTATCTTCTTTTCGAAAGTTTGATTCCTCACACGAAGCACCGGTTGGGACTTTACATAGAACACGTAAGATCATAGGCACCGCTGATGAAAAAGGATGACGGGTGACGTTAGCGTAGCACACCGCCTCGACGTGACATATGGCAGAGGCTTCCCTTCAAGACGCGGAACGTGGCTTTTCATGTCCACGCCTCATCTGCTGTATATGATTGAGAGGGACTTGCTCATGCGCAAGGCCTTAGTCAGGTCATTCCCACAAACAGATTGTATTCACATACGGAACTGGTAATGCTTCACGTTGAAGTACTTACATGCTTTTTATTGTAAGGGGGGCGCACCGCTAGAATTTTATTCAGGAGATTGCCCGAGTTCAACAGGTAGAGTCATGCCCCACGTGCTTGCAAGACACCACCAGAACTGTAGACGTCAACGTATATAACGTGGATTTCTGTACGTGTACACTGTACTGCCCATTCAATGTATCTGGTCTGGTGAATGTGTGTGTCGGTGAGGGCTGCCTCATTCTACGGGTATACACACATGTATGTGTATAAATATATGCGTGTACATAGTGAAGCCTGAAAAATCGTGAACATCGGATGTTTATGGACGTCATTAGACAACTGGAGGGTGGAAACGGCTTGCACAGCAGCTCGAAGATCCTCTTTTAAGGATGCAGAAGTAAGGCCTTTATCTCCATTGGTACGCCTGTACAACGGGGGTGTCGAAACCGTCGAGGATTCTAAGCGGAACAAGCGTTTCAAATGGGTGACCCTCAAAGAGTCGAAGCTGATTTCTCGCACTGCAAAACCGCAACGTTAACTATTCAGTATAAAGAATACCGACCGAACCCTCATTAAGAGAATAGTGTTGCAAGAAAATCTGAGAAGTGTAAAGCTGCATGGTCACCTACAACACAACTACTGGCAACGTTTTTCGACCTGCTCGTCATCGCAAATTTCAGGACTAGCATAGCACTACTTCCAGCCCTGTAACTTCTAGTACCACTACGGCTACTGCAAAATAACAGCAAGGCATCCATGATTTCAAATAACTCCTTCCAAATGCCACGGGTCCTGTAAACACTACTCGCCGTGTACTGATAACACTACAGGTACTCCAAAATGACTGCAATGCGCCTATGACTTTAAGTGACTCCTTTTCAAATGCCCGCCAGTGCCGTGAACATTACTTGCCGCAGTACTGTTCCACGCACAGAGCAACACTTTCTGCTTGAGCGTGTGCTTACACAAACAGGCAGGTGTATATACGTATGTATATATATATATATACATATCTATATATATATATATATGCACAACCCCTCTGGGCGCAACACCACTGTTGGTAGTTTTGGTTTTGATACACAATTCTTCTGCGACGGTCGGTGTAGAGTCATCCCAGTAGAAATACTCCCTCGTACAACCCAGACGTGCACTTCGCGATGACAGCGAATCGCACAGCAGCACGGCTTTTTTCTTGAACCAGCACATTCCTCAGCAACTCTGAAAGATGTAGAAATCGACGAGAAATTTTTTATAGTCGATCTGGCACGACAACGTCAAGAAGAAAGAGTGGACAGCTGTTACGTATGCGTTAAGATTTGAGGAGCCTGTCAAACTAAGCGAGCGGGTATCTCATGTGCCAAACCTGGGGAACCTTCACACGAGCACTGGAGTCACAGAGCACTTTCTGCGAGGTGAGCTGATTTCATATCACAGGTGTGAGTCTGCGCTACTATTTGCAGCTGGGCACTAGGTGGAAGATGTCCGGAAAAGCTCGGATCTTCACGTGTCTGCCTGCGGTGCACTGTTATTCGCCTTATATATAACAATTTACGCGCATCCGTCAAAAGCACCCGCTGGTTCACAGACCCTGCGCAGAAACATGTTCGTGTGTCGACTATCTCTGCATTTATGGCCTTCGTTTTTACCCGAGGTCGTTCTGCGCCTGTCTGAGTTTCTACTATATGGCCCTTTCTGTGTACGGATTTCGTTCTACACCCTCTTCCGTGTATTCCTTACTGTACGGCGTAGCGTCGGCAAATAGGTAGAATTCATGTGACAGAACGTGCGTCTATTCTCACATACACACGTACGCGTGTACGTGTGGAAGCCGTGGGACCCGTTTTATACGAGGGGAGGAAACTCGTCATCCTTCCTGTGTCCATTTACTTCGTCCCCAATCTGTGCACACGGCTTCGAAACACTATATAAACTCCTAAGAGTATCCGCAGGCTCCGCGTACACTTTCACGTGAATCATAGTCGCATTCAGGGTACACGCAGCAGTAGTCGCTCGAAGCCACCCTTGTGGTTATCTTCCACGCAGGGAGGGGGCCTTCCTCCACTACCTAGGACTTACAGATGCGGACCAGGGGCACACTACGACCACATTACGTTGCCTCTGCTGACGAACAGAAGGATCCGGACGCTTTCTGGCAATCCGTAAAGAAGAAGCCATTTGAAAACTGATGCGTTTCGCACGACACTCTTCTAGGCCCCTTCCGCTCAGTAGCCTTTAATCCTCACACCTCCGTATGCTTTCCACATGCACACCTGTGTGTACGAGTCAACCAGCTGCACAGCCGTCGTCCGACAAAACGCCTTATGCTACGTCACAAGATCCTTTCCCCCCCACGATGCGGAGATCCTACATAAGCAGGATACGGAAGACGTGAATCCATTGAGAAATAATCTGAAGAGAATGCCCAAATGCGTCATGGCCGAATATGACTGGGGATATCCTACGGGGTATGACGATACCGTGGACCTAAACTGTGTAGATGCGTCAAGGGTGCAGTTTCATTTGGAAGCGACAGCCTGTGCTGCGCTCTTGTTCTCGACTCCAGGGAAAATGCTGCAGTGAAGGGGTGAAAAGCGTGTTCACTTGCCTCGAACAGTCCCAGCAGTACTGTGCAGAAGTAGTCTCCTTTTTTGTACAGTGTGTGCTTTGTGATACAGCTGTTTACGATAGAGCTTTCTCCTTGCATATATTTCTTCCATCGAAAATGACGTGCGTGAATTTTCGACTCACTCGGGAGCGCTTCCCCTGATGTAGATCGGAAGGGAGACCTGAATAGTTTCAGCGAGTGTGCGGAAAGGAACACTTGTGCAGTACGTTTTTTTGTAATGTGTGAAAGGCACGCTTGTCGCACAATGTGTGATAAATGCAGCCGAATGACGGGCAAAGCAGCCGTCGACGCAACCCTTTCGCCGCAAACTTTGTCCTGCACCGTTGTCCACCTGGTGATACCTGCACTGAGGAGCGTGAATGCAGTCTCGTCGCAACAGGGTCCACGTAAAAAAGCTTACTGGTGAAACGTAGAAGACGTTGTAGCACAAAATTTCTCAGTTGTATAAGACTTACGGCTGCATTAGTGATACGTCATGCAGTGTCTGCAGCCGGACTACATGCCCCACACACTCGATACGCGGAGCACAACGTGCCAACTGAACTCGTCGAGGCGCTTCGTGAACCACACGCACATGCCGACTGTATTCTATTCACGCTCATGCGTGTACAGAAGAACTTGTCGCCTACGTCTACCGGTTAATAAGCGAGCGACTTTCTACCGCTGCTGAACTATGCAGTGTATGTGGTTGCAAACGAACATGCGTTGAGGCTCCGTAGCTTCTTGCACAAACTTGTGCCTAATCACGGCTCCTTTTCACCGCGACACATGCATGGCATGATACTTTATCTTCCGTCAATCACGTAAATCTGCCACATGGGCGGCGTCCGTGCCAGCCAGCTTGATGTACCAAGTGTTTTCGACACGAGGTCTGGCGGTCAAGACTGGCTATTCTGTCTGTGGCTCACTCTCCACCGAGCGAGGCGGACCGTAAGTCTTCTTGCTGGAGGGAGGTACGTATTCACATTTTCTCGACGAGCCTGCGCTTCTCACTGTTTCCGTGTAACTCAGACTGCAGACTAAGCTGCCAGAGACCAATACATTACTTGTGCGGGTGCACGTGCTTCTCACACGGCCTACCAAAGCATGACACTTAACTGTCGATCAAGGTATGCATATTCTACTACAAAATATGGAATCAGCCCTTGGTGGCAGGTACTTCGTCAGAAGGATTGAGTTTCTCCTTGTACCAAGGGAACAAGTACTTCGTCAGAAGGATTAAGTTTCTCTTTGCACCGAGACAACATGTATCGGGCTGGAACCGAATCGCCGCCCTGGGAAGTCCTACGGGCTCTTACTGGTCACTTTGATCCATCTACCGTCTTCACGGTTATCGCCGATAGCCGTTATTTTCAGTTCTGGCAGCAGGAGCTGCAGCTGTGCAAGAATTTGCTTTTCTTAAACTTGTCGCATTGCGGACTGTGCACGTTAAACGTGCTGGCCGGCCTAACGCGTTTGAAGTACCTTGATATCTCGCATAATAATGTCGTGCGTGTAGACCAAATACACAAGCTGAAATCACTGGAAACGCTAAAACTCTCTGCTAATCACATCAGACGATTCCAGGTAATTAATCTGTCTCGCCAAGGATGCGGATTAGCCTCAGCCTTACTTAAACACTGAACCCTTTTTGGAGACAACCTTGTGGAAAAGAAAATCCACGCGGGCCTGATTGGGACACAGCCCCGTGCTGGCAGTGTGAAAGTATGAATGCCCAGATATGGCTACATTTAACAAACCATCACTACCCCGCCAGCGGAGTAGAAATGAATGAGTATGCATTTCTCTTGTAACTCAGCTTGGGCTTCCAACTGCGGCAACGTCAACGCCACTGTGCACTGGAAGACGAACAAATTCTAATGCTTAGTGTGACACCAATCTGCAAGTACGGCGTGTCAGATGGCAGACGATCAGGAGGTGGCATGTGAGCCGTCTCCCGCAGTCCTCCACTTCTATTCACGGCGCCGCAACGTCTCTTTTAGGAATCTGTTGTGCTTGTTCGTGGAAGAGTATGTGAAAGACCTGCGTTGGCTCGTCCTACCCTCCTGCAAAAAGCGTAGATTTGTGCATCGTTGTACACGTTCGTTCTCACACGAAAACGTGTGCACTCTGGCCCTTGCATCCTTCTTTCTTGGAGAAACAATCGTCGGCTCAAAGAGGCAGACCGCCACAAAATCCAGCACGCTTGCTTCTAAACCTTCGCTCGCAGAGCAGTGGTGGATCTATTTACAAGTCTTCGTTGTCCTGACATGCTTCTGTAAACAATACGATTACAGAATAATTCAACTTTAGGTGGGCCTCTGCAGATTAGCAAGTACTTCCAAGCAATGACGTATGTGTATGTCTACAGCACGCGATATTGCATGATGGACGGCCAGTAAAACTCGCCCGCTCCTTACCATTTATGCTGGCAGAGAGCTGCGGAGGTATACGTGTACACACATAAGTGTACATATGTACACATGTATGTGCATGATTGTCTCCGCGTATATCCGGATGCGGACGCAGCCCAGGACCATGCAGTAGAGAAGCTTCAAACATTATTCTACAAAACGACCGTCCCTACCAACGAGAAAAAGCGCATGTGCACCTTGTGATCTATCACGTCCAAATGCGTGTGCAAGTCTCAACGTACGAGCGTGTAAATATGAAATGCTGCTATCTGCGTGAACATCTCTCGAGTTAGAAGTGGAGACCCTTCTGTCCTCTCTAAGGAAACTCATTCCGCTATCCGTCCGTTTTACTCGGATGTGCTGCACTCACGACTACCTCCAATAGCCTTCCTTTATCTAGTCTGTTTCTGTCCATCCCTCTTCCACTATGAAGGTTCCTGGCGCTCGTAGCACCCCTGTACAACTTTCATCCTTCTCTCAAAAGCAATGGGGCAGCCGTGGTCTACCAGGACTGCGTAGAAAGCGACACAGCAAGATGACCGAAGACAGTTGTGGGTAGAGCTTGACCAATACACCTACCTCTCACCTACAGTAGCGACTGGCGGTGTCCCGGCACGTCACCGTGCTCAAAAGTCGCTACAGATCATCTTTTCCTTTCGCTCTATCCTTGAGTTGCAGCTTCCTCTCTTTCAAAGCGGACCCATTTCCTTTTCCCGTTGTCACACGTATGAGTCATCTGGTTATTACCTTTCACGTGGAACGTGCACAGAGAGACCGGCTGCATGCTCTTTTTGCATGAATAAACTACGTGGCCCTTCAACCGCGGTCTCCCTCTGTTTAGTTCACCTTGCACAGAAATCAAGAGTTGCCTTTTCCTCTCTGCTCGTTTTTCACACTTGCTTGCAGTCGAGTCCCCGCCGTGGTATTTTTTCGGAGAGCGTTCCTGAACATGTCCTGCTTTTCTGAGCCCGTTAATATTACAAGTGTCTTTGGAGGTGGGGTGTTCATTTGAGCGGCTCAGCGAAATTGTTTGGTATTTCACCAGTCATTCAAGCGTTTCTCGTAGCTGGCTAGTGTTAGTTGTTCTGCCATCATCAACGTGTTGCGTTCTCTTTTTAATCACCTTTACCGTTCATAGGGCATTTCGCCTCTTGCGTGTGCTCAACAGGATCTGCGAGATTTATCTGGACTTCCCTGTCTCGCGACTCTCTACTTGCAAAGGCCCGGGGGGCGTGAGGCGTGTCCTGTCTGCAATTTGCCAGAATATAAGTCCCGAGTGCTCTGCCTGCTGCCTCGTGAAAACTCCCCGAAGCATTCTAACACTTCATCAGGAGACTTCTGTATCAACCGCCTTCCACTGGAACAGCAGCAGGACGGTACTTCGAATAATGGTTGTTCCAAAAGTCCTCCTGTTCTGAAACAACCCCAGCGTAATACTGCTAACGCAGACTTCTCCATTAACCGTCATCCATCAACGCAGCCGGCAGACGCACCTCCTGCACCGCCTACGCGGCTGCGTATCCTCGACGGAATCCGCCTGTCTCTGCCAGACTGGAACCAGGAAGCGGATAAAGTTCAGCGCCATGTCCACCAGCAGGAAGAATCCGTTCGTCGTCTCCGTGCAGCCGTAACCGAAGTGTGCTATACATCCCCTTATCTTCCACGCAGCACAGAAGACAAGCCTTGTAAATTTCCGCAGTATGAGCAGAACATTGCTGCCCTCGAAGTCGCGCTAGCCAGTGCCAAAGAGGCACTGACGCTTTTTCAACAACTCAAGGAAAGAATTCGCTAGTGACGCACGGCATCGGGAAAAATCTGCCACGAGAGAATTACAGGTCCCACACTGTGTCGCCGTCACCTGCAGTGTTGACCGTAGCGAGTCCTCGTGTACAGATGTCCAAACGGACAGGCACTGACTATACAAGATCTTGAAGTCAGACCTACGCTTGCAGTTATGTACAATACAACCACATACATATATGCACATATTTCTTGGCATATAACCTCATAATGAGGACCAAATCGTGGGAGCGTACGCAACGCTAATCCACACGGTCGCAGCTGTCATTACGTGTTTACTGCCTTGTGTCCGTGGTCCTTTATTTCCGCACATGACATAGAAGTACATGTCCTACGCTTCACGGGAATAGCAGCACGTGCGTACAGGGTGGTATGCTGACGAGAGACCGCATCGACTACGGCCCCCGTATACATATATATATATATATGCATACTAAAAGGGAGCTGCCCTGCTCCTCTCTCTTCTTCTCCATCGTGTGTGTACATATATGTGTGGATATACGTAGTGACAAGGGAGTCTCACATAGTACGGACACGTGAACACCGCGCGTACTGCCATGGCGAAGGTACGTAAAGTGTATAAATCACCCCTAATTCACTTCCGCGATATGAAATAACCAAACGACGACTTTTTTCTCTTCAGGGGTGTCATCTCTGCGAAGAATCACCAGCAGACGCCGACGCTGCGTCAGCGTGACCTGTCTATTGATCATGTATCGTTTCTCCAGTTTAGAAGAACATCACTCGGTAGTGTGTACAGAGGGAGCCAAATGGGAAACCTAGAGCCTCACACTTCACCAGAACATGGAACATCTCAATCTACGCTGCAACCGTGTGCCCACAAACATGTGTATACACGTGTGTATATATATTGTTGCACACAGGTGAACGCGTATATGCTTGGGTGTTTTAACGTACGAACTTAGAGGCTGTGTCGTCGTATGGCAAAAACAGATGTTCGCGTACACGTAAGTTCGCTCTGGCCTGCTGCAGGAGGTTTTAATGGAAATGCTGGCGTATCTCACCGCTAGCCCTGAACGCATATGTTCTAAATTACCTGCTGAATATAGAGTTGCAACAAGAACATGGTGGGAAAATGTGGGACACCTACCGTAGGGCACCACTGCAAATATATGTATAAACACATACACACGCTTAACTCCTTTGCGTAGTTTCTTCCGCACACCCGTGTGAACACAAACGCTGTACGTCTGAATCACAGCGCCGGAGCAGAAAAAATAACAGTTAGGAAAAGGGCACGTTGCGCAAATGCAAAGTGCTTCTCCACTCCCAGTACCGTTGATTACACGTACGAAGAGAAAAAGCGTTACAGCGTCGTTGCACTACCTGTCTTGCTGGTCACCCGGTTCACACTGCACATCCACCGCTGTGTTCCCCGCTGGCGCTGCCTCACTGCTGCAGCTTCACAACCGCACGCTTACGTGCGGACACCTACCTAAGGGCAAACTTGTGCCACACAGGTGAAGTATTAGTCGTCCTGTTTCTGTCTCTCTCACCACCAATACATACGTGCACGTTTGCTACAAGTGTACAGATACATACACATAGGGTTGTGCTCCGCTTCAATTAAAACTTCCTGAGGGCCTCTTAAAATATGTAATAAACGATGGTCAATCTCCTCTGGGTGCACGCGTCAAGTAGAAAAGTTCTCGGCCCTGCTCTTGACGATCTCCGGAGTTCCACGCAGACGCGAACACTGTTGTGAGAACTTGTTTGTACCGTCGAAAACTTGTTTCTCGTAGTCAAGTACTACAGTAAAAAGACTGTCGTGTTGTCCGCCCTTCTCTGTACAAGAAACGTTCCCGCGTGGCAGAAGACGCCGCACAGCGCCGCAGGACACAGGCCCACTTAGCTGCACCACAAATTTGCCTTTGTTGCCAAAAGGTTTCTCTATTCGCCCTAGCAGCCCGCTGAAGCAGACGTACGCAGAAGCTCCGTTTGAGTCACGATCCGCACTTGGCGGCTGCTCCCCTTCTTCTTCTTCTTCTTCATCTTCCTCACTACCTTTACACGTTTCTGCTGCTGCAGTTTGCAGTGGGCAGGGACGACACCTTGCAGCATGAACAGCACCGTCGGCCACAGCAGGGGCGACCTCACCAGCGCCACCCGAAGCAGCAGTAGCAGCAATAGCGGTATAATTTGTAATGGCAGGTGGCAGCACAGATACGCAGAATCCGATGAAGGCATTAACATGTTGGGAAGATTTGAACAGTCCTCTGCCTATGAGTGAGTACGTCACGCATTCTTTGCTGTATCCCTGTGAAGTCTGTGAACTTGAAGCAGACGAGGGTGGAGAAGAAAAAGAAGAATAAGGAAGAGCAGGACAGGACAGGGAAGGTGAGGCGTCTGCAGAAATGTTGCGATTACTCGTATGCGGAAGATGCTCTACGGGACACTTGCACGGCGGACTGAAGAGAAATCTTTCAACGGTTCCCAGCTTCTTCTTTCGTTTGAGAAGTTTCAGCCGCCTGAGCACCGGATGCAACCAGAGTGTCTTAGGTATTGTGCGAGAAAGAAGAGAGGAGGAGGACCAGCGAAAAGGGGAGGAAGGTATCGACGGCTGACACGCAGCCGCAGCGTCTTTGGCGTCTAGCGTAAGCAGCAGCCGTCCAAAGAAGGCGAGGCGGCACGCAGCAGTAGACGGCTCCATATCGAGTTTTGAACAGATAAATAAAGAACCGGCGGGGACCTGCACCGCAGAACAAAAAACCGCAGCAGCAGCAGAAGCCTTCGACGGATGCAGCACAGTGCAACACACAGATATCATCCCGAGAGCATCCCCTCTTCACTCAGAGAAAAACCCCATAGGCGGGAGTGTACGAGAGCACTACACGCCACAGGCGATCGCCTCTCAACAGGCGCTTCTGATGGAGCCTGCGTCCAGGAGCTGAAACTCACGGTAACAGGCTTCTCGAAGAATAGCACCGCGACATGCAGCACGGGGGTTTCCTCCTCCTCTTCTTGTTCTTCTTCGTGTCGTTCTTCTTCGGGCAGTGAAGAAGTACACACGTGGGCTACGTGGTTCATCGTCTTCTTCGACGCACCCTGGCTTGAACAGCTACTCTTACACGTATTTCGATGTATGCTCGAGCTTTCAGAAATCGCTTGCTTAGCGCTGCTGTTTTTCATCCTAGTTGAAATCTTGGAGTTCTTGTTCATCTTCGTCTTTTGAGTCAGCTGCTGAGTGTCTCCGCAGTCTTCTAGTCGATCAAGGCATCGGTACACCGCTTCCTCATCCAGCGCCTCTGGCCAACGGCGCTCTCTACGGCCGAAGGCAGCTGCTTTCGAAGAAGACGAAGAACAGGAAGAGGCTGAAGGGGAAGGACAGCGATGACCGCAGCTGCTGCGGCCGCTAGAGGGCACTACTCTTCCCACGCTTAAGCTTGTTGTCACTGCTCGTCCGGCAACACAAGTGCAGCACAAACGGGAGCAACAACGGCAAACGAGGAGCATGAAGAACCAGCAGACAACGCAGTCATTCACAGTCTGTGAGCCTCAGCAGCTAAACAGCAGCATCAGGAGACGAAGCGCAGCAGCAGATTCTGTATAGGAAGCGCAGCAGCAACGGACGCACTTGCCACCAGCAGCGAAAAGAGCGCAACAGCAGCGCAGCGCCAGCAGCACCCCACCAGCAGCAACGCACGCAGCGACGGCTGTCGCCAAACGTGCGGGAGTAACAGAACCAACAGTCCCACGAGCAGCCGAAGAGACGGCAGCCAAAAAAGAAGCATCTGCAAGTAGGGAGGAATCACATGTAGTGGCAGGGGTAGCAGCAGCAGCCGCAGCAACGAATGCAGATGCGGCAACAGTTCAGCAACCCTGGGGTGCAGCAGAATGGGCAAATAAAAAGTCAGCCGGCGTCTACGAGAAGTTCCTGGGGTACACGAGCGTGCTGGTCGCTTCGGGTTCGCCATTTATGTGGGTGTCGAAATTGCAGAAGCGGGTACGTGTTTTCCAGTTGTCGCCGCGTCTATAGCCGTCTGCGTATATAGCCTACAACAGGTACACACGTGCTTCTACGTAGACATGGGGAAGGGAGGAAGCATATTTGCCATTCAAATGCTGCGCAAGAAAGAAACTCACCTTCTCTTGTCCCTTTGTATGGGAAAAACAGAGAAACTGCTACTGTAACGACATTATCTTAGAGAAGACGACTGAGTCATGCCACCCCACAGGAAAACGGCCACTGCTTTGCAAAAGCTACACACGCACACACATATACGTAGGAATCTCTCTATATACGGGTGCACACACACACATACATATATATGCATGCATACACCCTTCTACATATATATATATACATTAGCGCATACGTTGGTGTATATTTGTAGTTATGTAACTACAAATACACACTCTTCATGTGTAAATCACCTACCGTATGCATGGCATGGCGTGGAGCTTCTAAAAATTCTCCCTCTACGTGCCTTGATCCACACATAGATATATAAGTTATAGAGGCAGGTACTGCTTCTCCGGTAGACGTGTAATTGATCACACATGCAAAGTATTAGTCGGCAGCGACAACAAACTGCAAAGCCGCGGCGGCACGACTCCACGTACATACACTCCTGTTCTGCTGCCGGAGTACAGGCATCTAGACACGACAAACCTGCAGCAACGAAGTAGACACGTAGTAACACGTCGAATGTCGCCACACCGCACAGAAAACACGGAAAGACACGCGCATGCAGAAGTTACTGCCCTCTGGCATTTTGCCAAGCATACAACCACACGCATAAATATATATATATATGTATATATGGAGAGAGAGAGAGACAGAGACAAATTATCTACTGACACACGCATACATTTTCACGCCTGTTTACGTTGGCATGCGCTTGAACTGCGTATACATAGGCACAACATGGACGTATAAGTAGATCAGATTTACACAGCACACACGTACTTGCATGCCCACACATATGCAGTCGTACATCTATACATATATATATATATATACACACACACACACATTCGTACACATATATATGTGTGTATACTTCTGTACTAATGGACTTTCAATGACAAACGCGCATGCATCTGCGCGTATTGAAAGTACTGCGGGCGAAACAGTCGAGAGACAGACATTCGACCTGCAAAATACGGACGTGTATACTTCCCTGGGTCTATCGTGTCCATGTGACGCGCACGTATATGATATCCTCGCGCACACATATCTAAATGTTTATATGCGCGCATTTACTTGTGTCTCGTCCTTCGATCTCTCTATACACATGCATATACATATGTAGATAGACATACACAACAACAGCCGTTCAAGGAAGCGGTGTGCGTACCTCTGCCTGGCGCGACGGCAGAAAACGGCGCACGTTCTTCTTGATGCGGCGCAGCAGCAGCTGCCACGGCGACGCACGAAGAACAAGAAGGAGACAATGGACGGAAAGCAGTCGACGACGAGGAAGACGAAGAAGAGGAACAGCAGGAGGATGAAGCAGAAGAAGAAGAGGCAGACGAGCGCGTGAAAGAGAAAGGAGAAGAACGACTCGAAGAAAGCTGCTTGAGTGAGGGCTGATCAGCAGGAAAGACTCCGAAGAAGCGCGCTGCGCACATGACGGTCGTGTGGCCGATGGTGCAGTGAAAAAGTCCTCCTGACGGGATCTGCAGAAGAAAAATAAATTATAACCACGAAGAGGAGAACGGACGAAAGGAGGGGCGAGCGTGAAGAAGACGAGTATGCAGCAGGAGAAGTAGAAGCAAAAACGAGCGACAACCAGAGAAGCAAAAGTGGACGCAGCGGGCGGCTGTCTACTAGCGCTGAGAGAAAAAAAAAGAAGCCGACGGACAAGGACGAGCCCGTAATGCAGTCAGGCAGCGTTCAACAAAGAAGAACAAATGGACGTCTCTTTATGCAAGTATACACCTACAGACAAGGCTTTGCATATATATATATATATGTACTCACGGAAGGGTGTATAGGTGAACGTGTAGGGTCGGCTCTATGAAGAGCACCTGTATACACTTAAAACAACACATAGAGAACGTATTACACAGGCAGCGTATCTCTCTGTATATTGTCATGTATACTCACGTGTAGGCGTAGAGAGATAAATGGGCAGGGTTGACCGGGATTGAAAAAGCAAAGAAAGGCTTCGTCTCTGCATGACATACACTCTCAAGTATACACTTGTACATATACGTAGACAACAGGGCTGAATGAAGGGAGCAACACACACACACATATATAACGTCTACGTAATATATACACATACATGTATATGTTGTTACGGATGCATGAAGGTAACAACACACACATGTATATAATATATACGATATATATATATGTATCAAGGGAGAATAAAGTTCCAACACAGACACATATAGTACATACGTAATACATATACATACGTAGCACACATGCATATATATATGGACAATACGCAGGGATATGCGACACCCAGACGAACATGAAGTTGGATGGTGCTGCGGATGAGTTTTGAAGCAGATTTGTGAGAAGAGAAATGAGGCACGACACATCGTCGAGGGACGGGCGAGCAGAGTCGCAGCAGCAACAACGCCCCTTTTCACATTTCTTTCTTTTTGCCCATACTGAGGGAAGTAATGTACGCAGAAAAGAAGTAAACAAAGGTCTATCGTAGACCTGACAGCCACGCATGTATTCATACGCCTATGGACCCTCTTTTTCCCTCCCGTATACCTACATACGCATGCGCGCGAATACAGATATGTGACTGCTTACAGAAGTATACGTAAGCGCATACGTATATGTAACCCACACACCTTTCTCTTTAATTCTCTATCTCTCTACATCTACATACACACACACGCACACTTACAGATATATGCGTATGTAGAGAATAACACACAGAGGTGTAAAAGTATATGTGTACACCTGTTCAAGAAGAAAATGCGGACGCGCAGATATACACATATATATATAAATATAACTACACACATCTCTATCTCTATGTATACGTAATTTACGTATATATATATATATATTTGCACGTATCTCTGTCTCTGCACGTATACACTTAAATACATGTGTGCACGTCACTTACACGTATATATTCATCTTTAGACGTCCGTATACTTATATACATATACATATAGATTTATACATACATTTCATTCATATACACCTACACATTTGCCCTTACCTCTCTCTCTACACTCGTATACGTAAATACAGACGTACATGTCATTCGTCCATATTTATATATATATATATACACGCACATATCTTTGACTGTACTACACTGATGTATGTCAACAGATAGGCACGTGTCATTCGTATATACACACATATTTATATATAACTCAGTGTCTGCGCTCACCCACGTGAACACATATATTTACGTCTTTGTTTTCCTTCTTTGTTGCCTGTAAACACTGACGTACTTCGGGTTTGAAGAAACGAATTTTCTGCACGACAGCGCAGCAGCCGATCGCCCGTTTGGGAACGTTTTGTGGATCGCAGAGTGCCCCTCTTTCCTGCACGCGCGCGCATACATGCAGGAACGCAGTTTTCTTTGTTTAGGTCAGGAGGGAACTTCCGTAGACAAGGCGTATTTCTCCTTCACCTGGCAGTGCCAGCAAAGCGCAAGGAGACGAGCGGGGGAGGTTTGAAGCGAGTGCCCTGCCGGTGGAAAAAAAGGCCGTTCTTCCCGCGTGCAGACGAGCCCTTTTTCTCATGACAACAGAACCAGCTTTGACAGGAAGACGTGATGGTGTACTCCACACACAAGAGAACAAGGAAGAAGAGCGGCACGAATGCAGAAAAGCGCCTCCCCCCTCGCGGCGCGCAAGGAAAAAACAGCACGTGGCCGCCCCGCGCGCATCCGTCTGCTCCTCTTTGTTTTCTACTACGGAGAGAAAAAGGAGACGAGACACACGGGCACACATACGTACATGCGTCAGTTTTTGCAGACTGCTTCGAAGGTTCTGCCGTCTTCTTCTTCGCCCGGGCGCCACCGAGTTCCCAAAGACAAGGGAGAACACAGGGTTGCGCGTACGTCGGAGGGAGAAGGCGACGCGTCTCTTTTTTTGTAGATAGAGAAAAACAGGGACAAAACACGCACCCCATTCTGCACGGGTGTTGACGACTATGATGAGCGGAGGTTCGTCGAAGAAGAAGAGAACGAAGAAAAAGTGCCCGCCCCGCGAAAAGTCGGCGCCGATGAATTGCCACACTTGTCGAGAGAAACCGCACGTATACAAGCAGCCGACGTTTGCAGTGCGACGCAAAGCAGACGCCTTTCCTGCACGCACGGCGCACGCATGCCGGTGTGCACGTCCTGTGCCTACCACAGCACGGATGCGCGACGTGGCGTTGCATGCGCGACCGAGCAGACCCACTCCCGAGGCACACGCGCAACGCCGGCGGCGGCACACACATATGCGAGGGGCTGTCTGTAGGACGGCAGAAAAATGTGTTAGAACGCATGCACGTGCTGTTTTCGACGGAGGGTGGCAACCCGTAACACACACGCAGCTTGTCAGAGAGATACAGGGGGTGGGATGCGTGCAATAATTCGATTGCATGCAATGGATCTGATGCACGCACGAGGCCGGATGAGAGCAGCAGGCCGGACGCATGCAATATTTCCGGTGCAGGCGGTAGGCCGCATGCATACCATAGAGCGGACGGACGCAAGAGGTGGGATGCACGCATGTGCGCCGGTGCATGCAAGGTCCCTACACACAGAGAGACTGACGGGCGTGTGCGCTACTAAACGGGGCCACGCACAGGCACGCAGTGCGGACGCCACGCAATGATACATGAGGGAAATGCAGCAGAGCCCACTTTTTCAAAGGGCGACGGGAGAAGGACGCAGACTTACGAAGGCGGCAGCGTCAACACCAACGAGTCCCACGGCGACGCGCTGTCCTCGCACTGCCACTTGCACGTCTCGGTGAAACGTTTGCAGACTTCGCACTTTCCCTGAAATCACGCCGCTGCTGCCCTTGGTGCTGCCGACGCTCCTGCTGCTGCTGCTGCTGCTCGTCCTGTGGCTGCTGCTGCTGCTCGTGCGGGCGTTCCCGCTTCTGTTGCTGCTGCTGTCATTGACGCTGCTGCTGCTGCCGGTCTTGCTGGCAGGAAGAACAGCAACCACGTCTCCCATCCGCACCTGTCCCGCCAACACCGTTCCCGTAAATATTGTGCCCTTCCCTGTATTCAGCAAAACGCCGCGTTGCCAACCACGTATACACATGCGTGATACATATATATATATATATGTATACGTGTATATATATACGTATATTCGTGTGCATATATTTAAGCGTTGATACGCACTGAAACGCGAGTATGTACATGTGAACTGATCAACAACGTTCCCGTGTAAAACGTGCTCTCCCGCCGTCAACAGAAGGTCGGATCTTGGCATCGGTCACATACATAAAAGAACGGCCTTCTGTCTCTCCCAACGGAACGTTGTATCCTTGGCACCAGCCACACATATCAGACAACTGCCTTCTTTGCCTGTAGGGCTGTAAACGACCACGTGCGAGCAGAAGACGTTGGCACACGGACCTGCACATACCTGCTCCATACATAGGCGCCCATACACACACACACACATGCAGACACGGACACAGACATTTATATATATACAGACAGACAGTCAAAACATGTGCAACTTACACGCTTACACGCACGTATATTTCTTGCACATTAAAACAGGTATATATATGTGGATGAAGGCGAACGGGAGTGGAAAGAGAAGAAAAGGGAGTTCCGCACGCAGTGCAGAAACTGCTTGCAGCGGTAAAGAATGGAAGAGCCTACACGTTCACGCCGATACCGTACGAAGGCGGGCAAAGACAGGCAGAACACACATGTGTGTCTGCATACAAACAGGTAAACGTATCTTCAGAGAAAAGAAGACGAGCACTTAATATAGGCAGTTCAAGAAACAATTAAATGAAGGCAATGCAGAGAGGTCCCTCGGTGAACCGGCAGCTACAACGGGGCACGGAAGACAGAAAGAAAAAGTTCAGATGAAGACAGGGAAGAAAATTCAGGAGGGACAAAAGAGCTGCCTGCAGCAGGACACCCAAGCAACAGAAGAGAAATGCTCTTCTACGGGTGGGCAAGTAAACGAGGAATGCAGACATGTACGCAAGGCTCACTATTATACAGCTGAAGACAGGAGAAAAAGTCTACGCTTGCAGAATTTGCTTGGCTGCGCGGAAAGGAGAAAACCTAGCCTCTCTCGGGTGTACGTACACCGCAGCCTCCAGAATTCCACAGAGAGACAAAGACACACACCCGTGTCTCTCTGTGTGTACATACATATAAGCCCATCCGCATATATATATATATATATATATACATACATATGTGCTTAATTCATACACGTATATGTACAGGATATGCGGAGATATATCTATATACGTATGTATCCCTATGAATATGTATAGAATCGCCGTCAGCGTCGCGGTGCGTGGAAGTCCTTTTTCTCTCATAAATGATGTTGACGAGAAATGTCTGGCCTGACCTCCATATCAGTCGACGTGTCTTCATCGATGCGAACTCACTACAACGACGTACCCAAAGCTTTGCATGCATCTACGCAGCCATTTACATGAATATATAGGAGCATACGTATGACTACTTTGTAGATACGCTTCAAAATTTTACTATCTGAAGGGGTACACATGAACACATTCACACATCGGCGGCTTGTATGGAGTATCGCCTTGTACGTGTGCGCACCAGGGTAAACAGCAATGTACGCAACTAGGTGCACATATATACCTATCTACATTTACGTCCACCTCCATCTACCTAGTAGCACATAAGTGTATATATATATATGTGTACATCATTTTAACGAACATCTATATACATGTATGCATCTATGTGGATATGTCTGGACGACGACATATAGCCGGAGTAGACGCAGCTATAATATATCACAAAGATATTCATAGAGTCACACACGAACTGCGTATACATATGCACAAACATATATATTTATACACGCCGAGAGAAATAGAGCGATGAACATGGGGTGCGTGGGCTGGACAGAAGCGATTAGCCAGACGCTCATTATGTACCGCGTCCTACCTTTGAGTGCAAAGCAATGGTCAAAAGCCATGTAGAAAGTTCCTCTTGGGTTGCTACTGCGCGTCCCTCTCACAGTCACATCCCACCTGCTGCTGCTGTTCCTGCTACGGACGCTGCTGAGACTGTTGTGCAAGGGATCTTCGTCAATACGCGCAGACTCGATCCCGTCACAGCAGGAAGCGTGTCTCTGCCTGCAGCAGGGGCACGCAGCACAGCGCTGCGCGTTCCACAGGCAGTCGACGAAGAAGTGCGGCTCCTGCTGCGGCACCGGCAATTTTGATGAAGGAGGTGAAGGCTCCTGCTGAGAAATCGACGTTATTTTTGGCAGAGGTGAAGTTCTCTGCTTCTCGTCTGCACCGGCGGCGTTGGGTGATTCGAGTGTCTTCGCATCTCTGTCTGCGGCAGCTGCGTGCGCCGATCTGCTGTGACCTTTTTCCTGCTCTTTTTCTCTCTCTCTGGCCCTTGTCCCGGATTTCTCTAGTTGGGAAGCTGTGTCTGTCCTCCCCCGGTCTCTTTTCTCACGATCCTTGTGTTCCTCGTCTTCTTTTGCTCCTGCTTCTCCTCCTTGCCGTGCTGCTGCTGTCTTCGGCGTGGACGGCTGCAGCAGCTCGTCCTTGCTCCACAGCGTCTGTCCTTTGTTTCTCTCTCCGTTTTCTTGTGTCTCTGCTTTCTTTTCCACCTCTTTAGCGTCTTCGTTTCTCTCTTCTCTCTTGCCTTCTTTCGCTTCTTTTCCACGTGTTTCTGGAGCTCCCTCGACTTCGTCTTGCTTTCCTTCGTTGCTGCTGTTCTCCTCCTGGTCCTGCGCTTCCCTCTGCGACGAGGTGGCAATCCCAGCAGCAGCAGCAGGACCAGAAGAGCAGCAGGTGCAGCAGCAGCAAGGGGAGGACTGCTTCCGAAGAAGCATATCACGCAGGGCGCGTTTCACTTCCTCGACTCCCCAAGGACTGGCTCCGCGTGCGGCGTCCTGCTCTGCTGCTCCTGTGTAGAGCCAACCACACCACCGCGGTGGGGACGGACGACAAAAGAAGGAAAGGAAGGAAGGAAGAAGACGAAAGGGACAGAAAGGAGATCGAGGTGCAACGGAAGGCCGTGACATCTTGCCAGAAACGTAGAAAGAAATTCTGTCCCGCACACAAAGAAAGAGGCACGTCCCCCAAGTCGTTGAATATGTGCAACGGGGAGTTGTAAGACGCGCTGACGCTCTCTCGTTAATGAAAGTGAATCGATTTTCATTCACACGAGTTCTGACGGACCCCGTACAAACAGATCCGGCCAGGGGGTAAACAGGAAGTGGAAGCCGAAGCGCGGATCTTAGTAGTCCGTGTGATACTGCTAGCTTAGTAATGACAGTCTTTATAGCTGTGGCAGTGGTAACAGCCGCTGTGATAAGAGTACCCCTAGGAAGAGGAGCAGCCCTGCAATAGTCGTATAGCTCTACGAAGAGGAGGTGCCGTACAACGTCGTACGGCCCTAGGAAGAGAGTTGCCCTGCAAGAGTCGTAGTGTTCCAGGAAGAGGAGTTGTCCTGCAAGAGTCGTGTAGCAGCAGGAAGAGAAGGACCCCTACAAGAGTCGCATAACCCTAGGAAGAGAGTTGCGCCACAAAAGTCGTATAGTCGTAGGCAGAGAGCTGCGCTTCAAGAGTCGTATGACTCTAAGAAGAGAGTTGCTGTGCAAGAATCGCATTGCTCTGGGAAGAGGAGTTGTCCCACAACAAGAGTCCTGTAGCTCTAAGGAGAGAGTTGCCCTACAAGAGTTGTGTAGCCGCAGGAAGAGAAGGATTCTTCCGAGGGTCGTATAAGGAAGAGAGTCGCGCTACAAGAGTCGTATAGCCGCAGGAAGAGAAGTATCCCTTCAAGAGACGTATAGCCCTAGGGAGAGGAGCAGCACTACAAGAGTCGTCGAGTCACAGCGTAATGGTAGAGGCCGAAGCATCCTTGTGGCCCTGGTGTGCAACATGGTAATAATGGTCGCTGCGTAACGAAAGAGGCCACGGCAGCAGCAGGAACGGCGCTAGTAACGTAGCAGTAAAGGCGGCCGTGGGGGTCGGCGTAGTCCTCCCTACTAAAAGGAGTGGCGTCCTTCCCGTTGTAGCAGCACTAGGAGACCTGGGGACAGTACTAATACCTTAGTGTAGATGTCTCTAGTAGTAGTGTTTGTTCCCGGTTTTCTCACGTGTGCGTCCTGTCTGCCTCTGAAACGAGTGGCCGAAGACACACGACTAGTAGCACCGCTGGCAGTGCTGAATGAAAGAGGTCGTTGCGCGTGGTCGCAGGAGAATGGTTCCAATCCTCTTTGAGCAGGTGAAGAAGGCAACGTCGTTGCACAGGAAATGAGAGAATAACGGGGAAGAAACCGGAGGCGAAACAAGAAGAAGACGAAGGAGGGCGGGTAGAAGAAGAAAACGAAGAGAAAGGACAAGAAGAAAGGGAAGAAGAGAAGAGACGGCTCACAAAGAGGAAGAAGAGGGAGAAGACGAGGAAAACGCAGAAGACGAGTAAATAATTATAGAAGAGGAAGACGAACAAGAAAAGGAGGAAAAGCGAGAAGACGGAAGGCAGGAGAAAAATTGAATAAGCGACAATGAAGAAGAATAGGAAGAGGAAGAACAAGAAGAGGAAGACGCAGCCAAAAGAGAAGTGACCAGTGACACGTGCACACCATGATACGTTGAAGACGAGGCAGCGGGCACCTCTTAAGTTAGGGGGGATCGAATAACAGCATGAAATCACCCCTACAATGTCCTGAACATGGCAAGAGGGAAGCGGCCCACAGCACCCGGGGCACCTGCCATGATGAAACAGCGCAGAAATAGGTCGCTATAACTTAAGGAGGAGCACAAACCCGCTGCTCGAGACTAAGTGACGCCGGCTCATATTTTATCATACGCGTGAAAAGGGAGCAGGAGGAGGAGGACGACGACGCGCAGCTGTCGAGAATATGAAACGAGGACGGGCGAAGGCGGAAGATGAGCGGAGACACAGGAACACCAGGAGAAGTCGACACAAACTCAGCCACAGCCACACAGAGACCGGGGGACGCGGGACAGACACACGGAGGAAGGGGCGGACGGAAAAGAGACGAAAGAGGGAGAAGAGAAAACGTAGGCAGATCGTAGTAGCAGACGAACGACGAGCCAAAATGGACGTACCGGGAAGAGCAGCAACAGCAACAATGCGAATCCCCGCTCCGAACGCCGTTTGAGCAAATGTCGCCCGCAGCTTCTTCGATACCAAAGCTACCTGCAACAAACAAAAAGAGCACCACATACGTCGGTGGACCTTATCTGATACATACACAAACACACACACACACACGTGTATTTACATATAAATACATATATCTATATGTATATGTATGTTCACGTACACACATACATACACACATACATACATATATATATGGATCGATACATATATATATATATGTATATCTTTGAGAATGTGGGTGACTGTATATGCACGTAGACGCAGAGTTGAGTCTACACATGCTTGCGTAGAGCCGAAGGCATTTCTCTCCCACCACGGCCGCTATTACTGTCAGAGTCCTACGGCTAGTACTACTATTGCTACGGCCTCTCCCCTTACCATTCATATATATATATACAAAACGTAGGTGAGTACGCATGGATACAGACACGCACTTGGGTCTACGCATGCGTGAGTAAAAATGACAGCATTTGCCTACCCCCACGGCGGCTAGGACCGACACATTTCTAGAGCTAGTCCTACTATTACTGCGGTCTCCGCCTTTATCTTACACCTACAACTACCACGTTATACACCACGGCGACGACGACTCCTCCGGCTTCTCCTGCTCTAGGCGGGCTACACGATGCTTGGAGAGGTAATCCTCTTCTCAAGGCTACACAACTCAGATTATATATATATATAGAGAGAGAGATAGACAGATAGGTATAGACATAGAAGTAGAAATCCACGTTGTTTACACGTCTTCATACATTATCACCCAACATCAGTATTCGTACAGACACGCTATTACACGAGCCAATACGTACACATATGTACACACGTAGGTACCTGTACGTGTAGGGATTTCATAGTATACTCATATGTGTTTATATGTATGTATGTGTACATGGCTTCAGGGGCGTCAGCAGAAAAATTCACAAACGTGTGGAAAGACGCATAGACACACAGCGACGGACTTGATAGATACATACGTACCTCTACGTGTAGACACGGGTACCTGCACATGTACGGGTTTTATACTGAAACTCATATAGTGTGCATGCAACATGTGTGTGTGTAACAATTACACAAATGTACGGACAGATGGGCAGACACTCAGCTATCGACTCGATAGATATACCTGTCCTTTCCTCTGCTCTCATATACGCGTAACCGCCCCGATTAGTCACTTCAGCCGTACGAAGCAAAATGACGGCAGCAGCAGCACAGCAATAAAACAGCTTTTCACAAAGCGCAGAAACCGCAAAAGAGCACCAGCAGCACCGCACCCACCTCCACACGTCTACTCGTGTGCAGGAACCACGCACGCATGCGCACACGGTTTTATACACCCCTACACACAAACACACACAAAGGCAGACGTACGTCTCTGTGGAATGGCTGGTCCTTCTTTTGCTAAAGCTGCTCTTGCTGCTGCTGCTGCCACATGCGCGTTGCCTCGCTTGTTACCCCTTCCTGCTGCTGCAGATGCTTCTCTGCCGTTCTGAGGCTGCAGCCCGCGCTTCACTCGTCGCCGAAGATGCTGGTCAAGCGTTGTTTCTGCAGTAGCTATCCCTGTGCAACGTCTGCTGACAAGGCTGTCGCTTATGCCTCTCCTGCTGCCGTCTGTGTGTTGCTGCAGATACTGTTCTCTACGCTGCTGCTGCTGCTCCTGCGCCCGCGCTTCAGCTTCGGACGATGCAGGCACATGTCTGCTGTCGTTGCTGCAAGTGTTTCCCTGCTCGCGCCACCCCAGCTGCTGTAGCACTCCTGCTGTTTCTGCTCCGCTCCTGCAGCCACTGCTCCACTCCTGCGGCTGCTGCTGCGGCGTTTTTCTGTCTGTCGCTGCGGTAGCGCTGCGCAGTTGCTGCTTTGCTGGTGCGGCAGGTGTCGCCCGACTGCTGCGCCAGTCGCTCCGGTGCTGCTGCTGCTGCTACGCTCCTCGTTGCTTCTTACTTCTGCTGCTGATACTATTCCTGCTGAAGGCAAAAATTACCTTTTCGTCCCGTGACTCGGCAGGAATTAAGTCGATTTTATTGAGGACGATGATCAACTCGCAAGTCAGCAGCTCTGCGACGACGATACACTCTACAACAACAACAACAAAGAAGAGTATATTGCAGTCGCCTACGTGCAGCCATATGTATACTCCTTCACATGTGAAGACCTGAAGATATATACACATGTGCATATCTCCCTCTCTTTCCTTCTTTCTCTCTTATAAATGTTCACTCACATACACAGAGAGAGACACCTGAGGATATACACACATGTATATATTTTCCTGTCTTTCTCGCGCTCTCCCCGTCTCCCTCTCTTTTTATATATATATGTATAAATATATGTGGAGAGAAACGAATACGTATACGTAAGTACGTACATACATATCAAGCGATAGGTATTCACCCATACAGATATGTATACATATGTAAGAACTGCGAAGGACAGGACTATATATGTACCCTTTCCTCTCTCCGTATGTGTATATATACACATGTGTAGACATCTGTAGTCATATATATATATATATATATTGTGTATATGTATATGTCCGTACATATTGAGCCACGAGCATACATTTGCATGTAGACACGTAGCAGCAGGAGTGCGACAGAGAAAATTGATACACACAGAAAGTGACAAGCCGATATGCAGACATGTAGACGAAGAGAAGGATAGACCGAGTGCCCTAACAAACATAGAAATACAAAGAAAAACACGTCGCTTCGTACACAGGTGTGCAGATCTACTCACGCGTGTGTGCGTGTGTGTGGGTATGTGGACGTATATGCACGTCCAGAGACGTGAGCGGAGACACGGAGGGCGACGGAGAGACGCAGACGCAGGCAGAAGGTGGCCACCGAGGCAGGTGTCAGTGAGGCCGAAGAGAAAAAAGAGAAATATATGCGGAAAGGAGAGCTGGAAGAGCAGAGGGCGAGAGAGACATATCCGCATGCAGCTCGTTGATTTAAAGGACGCAGAAGGACACGGATGCAGAAGAACGCAGAGGCTGCAAGAGGTCGTTTAACAGTTCGCTGCTGTCCCGTATATTCCCTAACAACCTACTAACCCCGAAGTCGGATTCGTAAACATACATACATATCAGTCTTTAGGAGTACACAGACGTGAGTCACATATATATATATATATATGTATGTGTACACATATGTGTGTATATATATGTGTGGAGCAGCATGCAGCAGCGTCGTGGAGTCGCATAATACGTATATGTGTGTATGTATTTGTATGTCCTGGGAGGGCACTTCATTCTATGTTCGTGTCGCATCCTTTAGACAGACGCCAATAGAAGAGAAACAGAGAAAGAAGGAAAAGGAGGGAAAGAGAAGGGGAAGAAGGAAAAGACGAAGAGGCAGGAAATAAGTGAGCGAATACCCACGCACGATATACAGGAAAATCGACATAGGATAAACAAGGGGCTAAGTGACGTGCTGCGAGGGAGAGCAGGAGCGAGAGAAGAGAGAGCGCGCAAGGGAAAAGGAAAGCAACACGCAGGCAGGACCCAGGCCACGCACGAACACGTGTATATCATCTGCAACGACAAAAAGAAGGGGAAAACGCGTCTTCACGCCTGTCGAGAATTCTACCTGCTGTTTGAGACTGAATGCCCTTCGTTGTATCGATGACAAGTAGCACGCCGTGGACGATGTGGACTCCGCCAATTATTGTCCGCAGCAGCGACGCGTGTCCCGGGCAGTCCACCAGACACACCTGCGCCGCTGTCGGCGGAAAGAAGTCTGCGTGAAGAAGCGAAGTTGCAGGAGCAGCAGCTGAAGAGGAAGCGCGAAGAGACGGGGTCGCTGAAGAAGTGGAAGGAGGAGGATGAGGACCAGGAGAAGAAAAGTGGGAGGAAGAAGAGGAAGACCTGGACGAAGAAGAAAACGACTGAAAAGAAGAAGATGAAGAAGCGTCTCGCACACTACGTATGCGTGGTGGTGCTGCTGCTGTTGCGGCAGAGGCGGTAGTGCTTCCGGCGGATTTGCCGAGAGCGGTGTACGTACACCCGACGAGGCAGTCCGGGTCGTCTGGAGAAGCCTCCTTCCCGACGACCTGCTGCTGGGCAGTACGCACTTCTTTTCCCGTGTCTGCTCTGTTTTCCTCTTCTGCTGCGGCGGTTTCTTCTCCTTCCTGCTTCTCGGGCGGTGCTCCTCCTGCCGATCACAAAAAAGTGGCGCAGCTCCCGCCAAACGTTCGGTGAGAAGACAAGGAGCACAAGGCCTACCAGCGCACTCAAATAAAGACACGTATGAAAACTCTCTCTGGCCTTCTCTGTTGCCCGCTCTCTCTCTCTCCCTATTTCTCACTCTCTCTCTCTGTACGTGTTCAGATGGTGGTCCTTTTTCTCTCTCACCTAGACAAAGACACGTAAATGCGTTCCCCATAATATACGTGTGTGTACACCTACACATATATATTTATTACTGTTCAAGTGTCCATCTCCCTCTCTCTCTGCTTCCCGGTCTCTCCCTCTCTCACACTCTATTTACACATAGAGACGTTTGTTCTTTTTCTCCCTCACCTACACAAAGACAAATGCATGGGTCCTCTCTCTCTGTCTAGCTCTCTGTCCATCTCTCTCTCTCTATTTCTCTCTCTACCTCTCTATTTCTCGCCCTATCACTCTACACATCTCTCTCTCTGTCCCTCTCTGTCTGCCTGTCTCTGTCTGTCTGTCTCCGTCTCTGTCTCTCTCTCTGTATGTCTTTTGCTGTATTTTTTCTCGCCCTGTTTTCCGCCCCGTCTGTTTGTGTCTCCGTGTCTCCCGTTCGTTTGTCGTTTGCTGTCTTTCTCTCTTTGCGTCTACGATGTTGACTACGTAGCTCTACGTTGGCATGTCTTGCGGTTGCGAAGGTGCGGGCTTCCTCTCTCACTCTTGCCGCACGTACACAGACACAGGCTGTATAAATTTAAAACACGTGTAGAAGCTGCTACCGTAGAGCTACACACCAATATATACATATATCTATTCGTAGTATGTGGATATATACACACTCAAATATATATGAATGTATACGCGTGTACACATCATATAAATACATACGAGCATATGAATATCTACGTATTCACGTATATATGAATATACACGTGCGCACACATATACGAACACACGAGTACTTGCACATACATATACTCATATATATATATATATATATATCTACATACGCGTGCACATCATCTACGTGTAATTGAGTACATGCTTGCTTGCACAACCGCACATATATACATATATATAGATATATTTATATACGTATAGAAGAGTACATGTATGCATACACATTCATAAACATACATTATATATATGTTATATTCATTTATACGCATACACATCAGACAAAGGCATACAGATACAAAAGCACGTGTATGTATACACATTGATATGCATATAGGCATGCGGGTGTATCAGGCACATGTGTATACATGTATGTATACATATAATTATGTACGTACAGACCAGTATGTGTATGTAGACACACTCGCATACAGATATATTTATATATATATACATAAATGTACGCGTACACATCATAGAAATGTATGGGTATATTCCAGTACGTATACGCATCCACGTTCACCTACATATATATAAATATATATATATATACATGTACATATATACATGGGTACACATCATATAAATGCATACGCATATACGTGTGTGCGTACATATTCATCTATACATATATATATATATATACGTGCGCGTGCACATCATCTGCATGTGGACATATATACATATATAAGCAAATGCATGAGTATGTGTACGTATACACAGTCATATATATATATATACATCTGTTATATTCTTTTAGGGTGTGCAGACGTCTTAGGCAGATGATGTACAACGGAAGAGGACTCATAAAGTGCCGAGGTGACGGGCGTACGAGGTGCTGCGAGGCAGGCAGCAGCAGCAGTTGCACTTTGTGCAGCAGCAGCTGCAGCAGCGGTGGAAGGACGCTGCAGCGGAAGATAGAAGGCAGTGAACCCCAGGTCAAGAGTCATTCCTCGCTGCCTGCTCTGGGGCGCCTTGTCAAGCGCAGCGGTGCTCTTCACTTCTGTTAGAGCCCGCACTAGCGCAGTCTTCCCGCAGTCAATATGACCCAGCACGGCGATGTTCAGACACGCGTGCGGACTGCAGCAGCAAGGCGGCAAAGAAGACCAAGACGCGGGAGCAGGCGGAACAGAAGGCGGAGGACAAGGAGGCGGATGAGGTGCAGGGGAGCACGAAGAAGAAGACGACGAAAGGGAGGGTGACGAAGGTGGTCGCGGAGAAATTTTTGAGGAAGACGGAGTGGAAGAGAGGGCAGGAGCGGGAGGAGGACGAGGAGGGGGGACGGGAAGAGGAGCAGGCATTGTGGAAGGCATGGAATTCAAGGAAAACACGAGGACACGGGGGGGAAAGTCAGACGTGAAGTGGAGAAATGGAGATAAGAGAAAAGAGACGGCAGACCGAAGAAGGAAAGCTTCATGCCGTACACGAAGCTAGGAAGTCTTTCAAGAGAAGATTGCCCTTGACCGAACCACACGAGTACGTCCACCTCTGTGTCTGTGTACCCGTACACATATGTCTATACACGGTATATACGTGTACACACATAAAGTGATATATATATATATACTTATATATTGAGAGAGAGAGAGAGGTAGAAAGAGACAGGTGGGGGGACGGTTAGAGGTCTGCTGAAGAGAAACGTGTGAATACATATATATATATATATACGTGTATCTTTTAGAGGGGTGTGCATAGATGTAGACACCTCAGCAAACATTTGGGCAGAAACATACCTGTATGAATACGTAGATGGCAGGTGGCGGCTGTTTATGCCCGACTTATACACGCAATACTCAGAGACACACCCATGTGTGTAAAGTTAATTGCACCCCCACTCGTGCTCCTGGATTCGCATATCTTTATGGATAGCTACGACGACACGGCAGAAAAACGTCCGGGAAAACAAGCCATTCCTTTCCTCCCCGCGATATCTCTCCATGGTGACCTATGTTCGTGGCTGTTCATTTTTCTCCGGGTCGTCCAGAAACGACGCGCAGGAACGGATGATTCCTTCAGTCTCCTACGCGATTTTGTCCCGCACTTTCCGCGAAAATGGCACGCAGAGATCGACAGAAGCAAATGCCTGCGGACGATACCGTACAGCTCTATCTCCGACGGACAGGCACACACCGTGTCAGTGCTCTCTGACTTTCTACTGAAACGAGAGTGTAACGGTGTCCACAAGGACGACGAAAATTGAAGCTAAAAGATATTCTCAGCACCAGCCTGTGCACAGAGGAAACACGACGGATTTACGGATTTTCCTTTCTCCGCAAATCCACCACAGCAGCACAACAGTTCTTCACGCAGAATCCAGCAATGCAGCACACGGCACGTGGTTCCTGCGCGAGGCAGGCGACGACCAATGACTGCAAGCTACCAGCCAAAAGCTTGTATTCACTTAGAGACCTACTGCTGAACTATATTATGGCCTGTGTCGATGTACTAAATATACAGGTGCAGACACGCAGACGTGGACGTACCATCTACTTCGTCAGCGACCTTGGCGTAGGCAGACAGCTGCATATATACGCGTATATGTTCCCCTTAACACACGAAAATGGGGCGACCAAACACTCATACCTCATACACACAAATGTACCCGCTACACCGTGTAGACAGATATGAACTCGACACACGCGTCTCTGTGCGTTAAGGCGGAAACACGGAGAAAGGTACGACGCTAGGCCGACAAGACGCGGGGACAAAAAGGGCTCTTTCGCTCAAAGCAAGGAGTAACCTGCAAAAACAAGGCGTGTGGCGCAAAAAATGAGGCTTCGCCTTCGTGGACCATAACGAAATGAGTGAATGAAGAGAAATACTGGGGCAATTGAACGGGGACATGCAGCTATAGCGATGGGAGAGAAAGGGCTGCATGCAACAGGGACGCAAATGAGCAAAGACATGCAAATCGAAGCCACTTAACTCTCAACAGAACTCATCTTTTCGCCACTCTCACCCTTGGTTAATGTACTGGCGGGTCTGTTCAGCAGAAACAGCGAAATATGCTTTCGTGCCGGCAGGCTTTCTTCTGCTGTGGAATTGCTCGCCACCGGGTTCGAAATACCCGCAGCGCACCAGGGGTCGAAGCAGAAAGATCTTCCCCGAAAATCGTGCAGTTGGCCTAAATCCTTTGTAGGGACGAGAAGTGGAATTTCTCCATCAGAAGGAAGAAAGCAGACGCATTCGTTCCTCCGAACACCGTGCTCGACTTTCGGTTCGTTTTCCGAGCACGGTACTCAACTGCGGAACAACAGGATCTGCCGTGGAACAAGTGATTAGCAAAGAGTTCCAGTTCTCTGCGTGTACCTTCGGCAGGTATGCATCTTTTGCGTAGACATAAGGCATTTAGTCAACGGGAGCGTTTTTGAACTCTGGGAGCCGCTGTTGCTGCTCTGTCCTCCTCTACGTGGCAGCGGAGCCTTGCAAGGAAAAACAATTCTTCTTTGACCTGGGTTTACATTGACGTGACGTATACCTCGTCGCCTTCCTTGTTGCAACATTTTAGGCCGTTTTACGTCTGCAAATGAATTTCTACACTCCCTCCACTTCCCAGTGGAATTAATGCGGTCCACACTTCTTGCCTTCTCGTACGTGATAAGGACTTAACCATCAGGAGAGTGAGGAGGGTCAACACTTCTTGTTTCCGGTTGACAACAACGGTCACGTCTGAATTGGTACTTCTTTCCCCGTCCGTCTTTTTTCCACTGGTGGACTCGCGGTTCAACCGAGGTATTCGTGCTTTTTCCCTTGCGGTCACACCACCGTTCCTCTCGCCACACATGTGCTCACTACTGCAGTAGTGTATGTGCTGCATGCGGTGAGGCGTAGACTTGCCAAAAAAGACCTCATGGCAACGCTGCTGCAGGAATTTCTCGAGAAGGAGAAATGGCAGAAATCGTCCCGCGATGTTGGCTGCGTGACGTCATCTTGGAAGCGCATGCAGCGGAAGCAACAAAAGACGAGCAACAACAGCAGCTGTGGCAGCAGCAGCAGCGACGCGAGCAGCACCTGCGGCGAACGAAGCGCCAGCAGCACCCAGGCGACTAGCAGCAGCAATGCTCCTGAAAGCTGCGGGTCTGCTGTCCACAAGGCACTTCCAAATAAACAGCTGCACTTCTTACTGCCTCCCACAAATGCAGCAGCAGCACTTCTGAAAGAGGAGGAGGAAGAACTCGGAGTTGCCGTCGCACCGGTACATGCAGAGGAGAGGAATGCTTCTTCTTCACAGAGCCGCAAGCCGGGCCTGGAGCAGAACTCACCTTCTCGTCTGTCTTCTTCTCCACGTCTTCTCTGTTCGTCTGCTTCGTCGTCTCCCGCTTCCGTCCAGACTTCTACTTCTTCTTCGCATGTGGGTGGGGAGACGCAGCAGCAGAAGGACGTGGACAAAGAGCCTCCACGCATGCAAGGACAGAGAGACCCGCGTTGCAGCGTCAAGCAGCTACACAAAGAGCAGCAGAATAGCAGCAGCAACAGCAGCAGAAGAAGCGACGGCAGCCTCAGCAACGGCAACGGCAGGTGCAGCTACAGCAGTACCAGCGGATGGAGCGAGAGCAGCAGCGGGACGAGCATCGCTGTTAGAGAGGACGCAATGTCGTCTTCATCTTCTGTGCGGACAAGGAAGCAACAGCAGCAGCGACAAACACACCGAGAGGGACAGCAGAAGCCCTCTCCTTCTGCAACGTCTACCACTACTGCTACTACTGCCACGTCTTCTTCGGCCTTCTCTTCATCCTCTTCCTCAGCCTCTGCTTCTTCCTTGTATTCTCCGTCTCCACCTTCTTTTTCGTTCGTTCCTTGTGCCGCAGCGGCGTCTCTGCCCGTGCTGCGGCATGCAGCGGCGATTGTCGAGGCCGTGCAGCAGCACCAAGTGACACTTGTCCTCGGGGAGACGGGAAGCGGCAAGACCACGCAGATTCCTCAGCTGCTGCATGCGGCTGGGTTTGCTGCCACCGGGGTCATCGGCATCACCCAGCCGCGACGTGTCGCTGCGGTTTCTCTCGCTGCGCGCGTCGCGCAGGAGATCCGCGCCAGGCAAAAGCAGCAACAGGAGCGAGAGCAGCAGCAGCCGCGACTGCAGCAACAGCAGCAGCAGCAGCGACAGCAGCAGCTACCCCGGGAGTCTGAGGAGCACCAGCAGCTGACGGAGCGTTTCGCGCAGCAGAGATGTGGTCCGGAGCAACAGCAGCAGCACGTGAACGCGGCTGGTGAGCATCAACACGAGAAGGACGAAGAAGACGAGGAAGGGGACGAGGAGAGATACAGGCATGGCGGTGTACGTGTAAAAGCGCCGGGAGTGAGGAAGCGAGACAACGTCGTCGCAGGAGGGGAGAAACGGCGGGTGGCGATAGAAGTTTCTGGCTGCAGCAGCAAGGAGCAACAGCAGCGGAACATGGGAGACGAGGGGACGAAACAAGGAGCAGGAACAAGAGAAGGATCTGCTGGGTCTGCCTGCTGGAGAACAGAGAGAAAACGCGTCCTTCGCTCCGAAGGAGAGGGTGTTGCAAAGAAGCTACTGCACTCCCGTGGCGCCACTTGCCCTGCCGACGCAGACGCAGAAGCAGGAGAAGCAGCAGTGTCGAGAGGAACAGCAGGAGGAGAAAAGACAGCGGTAGGGGAAAGCGAGGGAGGGGAGCTGGCAAGAGCGCGAGCAGGCGAGAGAGCACCGGCAGGAGCAGGTGACGCAGGCGCAGGCGACAGCGCAGCAGCCGCGACGTGCGGTGGTGAATTCGCTTTTGTACGCAGCAGCGTAGGCGGTGGTCGCGATGGGCGTTTGAGAGGAAGACGTGCTGCTGGGACTGCTGCGTGCGGCGGTTCCGAGCGCTCTTTTTCTTCTTCGGCTTCTCTGCGGGGCGCGCGTGACGGCGCGAAGGGAACAGCAGCAGGAGGGGAACGAGGCAACGAAGAGAATATGGGTCTAGGTGGGCTGGTGGGGTATAGCGTACGGTTTGAAGACGTGAGCAGCCGACAGACGAGAATTAAATTTCTGACGGACGGGCTGCTGCTGAGGGAAGCAATCGGCGACCCTCTCTTGCTGCAGTATTCGGTCGTAATTGTCGACGAAGCGCACGAACGGTCCCTGCGCTCCGACGTGCTGCTGGGCTACCTGAAGCTGCTGCAGCAACAGCAGCGCAGGGGCAATCTCCGGCTGCTGGTGATGTCTGCGACGCTCGACGCAAAGAAGTTTCTCTCGTTTTTCCCCGAGGCCAAACTCCTCGCAGTCCCGGGACGGTCCTTCCCTCTAAAAATTTTGCATGCGGCAGAGCCTCAGGAGGATTACGTCGAGGTGCGTGCAGAAACAAGACGCGCGCCTCCCGACTTCTCTTCTGCATGCATGTGTCGAAAGCTCTCTGTTTCATAGCGGACAGATATACACGCCTCTGAAGAGACACACCGTGTCTGCACGACGTGCTTCGAACAGACCTCTCTTTATCACAGTCCATGACCAAAGTCTCGTATATGTAGGGGAGCGCACATGTAGACATAAACGTGGACATCGCGCTCTGCGTACACTTATAGATATAGGTATACGTACGTAGGCAATCCAGCTGGCAATAGACGCCTGTGTATGTGCGTATACATCTGTTGAATATGGCGCTCTGCGTATATGTATATATATAGCTATAAGTAGGTAGGTAATACAACTGGCAGTAGACGCCTCTGTGTGTATGTGTGTGCATACACCTCTTGAAGTCATAGTATGATCGCACCGCACAGAGAGTTGCCACACGGTGTACGTATGCGTGAAGAGATCCGCATATACATGACATATATATATATATGTATAAATGCTACATGCGAATATATATACATGTCTACGCAACATATATATATATTCATTTATACGTGCGCCGGTGAGGCATTCGCTATGGTCAGTGCAGCCGCACCCTTTTCTGCGGAAGTGCCACACATCTTCTGCATTCCCCTGCTGCTCTCCTCTTCTCCTCCCTCTCGGAACCACGCGTCCCTCTCTCCTGCCCTGTAGCTACTGTCCGCGCATACCACCATAATGTAGAAATATATGCCTACACATATATCCGCGCATATATATATATATATAGATAGATAGGTAGATAGAGAGTTAGATATGGATATAAACATGTGCATATGTGTGGGTGTTGTGTGCGTGTTATGACGCACCTATAGCATCTTTCCTAAACATGAATATGTATGACACACAACACATATACGCACTAGTACACAATCAAACGTACACATATATATAGATATATATATATATATGTATCTATACACATTCCTTGATCTGTGAACTGGTGAGGACGGTGTGAGGGAAGCCTCGGGAGGGAATCTTCGAGGAGTTTACATGTGTGTGTATCTACGTGTAGTACATTCGTTTCATTGGTGCTGGCAAGAACGCCTGTCCTGCGTCTGTCTGTCGCGTAGGCAGTTGCTGTCTCTGTCGCATGCGTCCCTACTGCTGCTGGTGCTGCTCGTTCACCGGCGGCATCGCAGGTGTTGCAGCGGTGCTGTCGCGTGTGTCGCTCTTTCTCACGTCTTCTCTGCTGCTCGGCCCACACCTCCGTATCTTCTGCATTTCTGCAGCTGCTGTCTTTCTTCTTTCTTTGTAGTCCCAACGAATGTCCTACGAAATTGCTCTTCCTTGTTCATTGCTGCTGCATAACCAGTTATCTTATGTCGGTGGTAGTTGAACTCTTGCATTGATTTTTTTGGCGGCTATGTTTTTTCTGCGTCTCCGGTGAATCTAGTCCTCTCTTCCATAGGAGTTCTTCGTCTTACCGTCATCCTTCTAGCTTCAGCACGTCTGCTTCTGCGTCTGCTATATGTACCGCTCCTCCTCTGTCTTTTCTCGTGCAGCGAGGTCTGATAAGTGTAGTAGGGTCGTTGCGTTTCTCTTCCTTGTCCGAGTAACTCTTCTGTCGTCCCCCCGCTGCTGCAGTCTCGTGCTTCTCGTTTTCGGTGAGACGGTACTACCTGCTTTGCTGCCGCTAAATCTGTATTTTTCTTGCCGCAGGCAGCCTTGGTAGCAGCCCTGCAGATCCATGTCTCTGCTGCTGCCGGGGACATCCTCATTTTCCTGCCTGGTCAAGAAGATATTGAGGCCGTCCATTTACTGCTGCTAGAAAAGCGCCGTCTTCTCCGCGCTGCTGCTGCACTTGCAAGTAGTCGTGCGGCTGCTCTCCTGCAGCGCACAAGCAGCAGCAGCAGCGCTGGTGAGACGGATCAGTCATCCTCTGCTGCGGCAGCCACTTCGGCTGCTGCAGTTCACGTTGCTGCTGCGGCTCCCCCTGCTGCACCACTTCCTGCTGCCGCTGCTGAAGGTGCAGCTTCCGCTTTTTCTTCTTCATCCGTCTCCGCGTTATGCTCTTCCTCGTCTTCTGGTCCCGCTGCTTCCTCTTCTTCTGCGCTTCCTTCCTCTTCTTCCGTAAATGCTGTTGGAACTGGTGCAGGGGGAGCCGCCGTACGTGTTTGTCTCCGAATCGGAGAGCAAACTTTTACGCAGCAGCTTCCCCTGCGAGACCTGGTCGTGTGTCCGCTCTACGCTGCGCTGCCCTTCGATCAACAGAAAGCTGTATTTGAGCCAGCTCCTGTGGGCTCAAGGAAGGTAGGCTTATATGAAAATTTACCACGTCTGTGTCTATTAAATGAGTAAGTGCGTGCCGTGGTCCTCGAAAAAAAAATGTGGATCCAGGTACATACATAAGTGTACCTCTACACGTGCGTATACGTATATATACGAATGCACCCGTACATATTAAAATATACACATGTATACGTCTATGTGTATATATGCGCATATATATATATATGTGCATGCGTATGCATGCGTTTATGTATATGCATAGAACGTATCTGTGTGTATGCGTATGTGTATGTACGCGTATCCACAAGTATATACATACATGGCTGAGTATTTATGCGTGTATATAAGTTTGTGTGAATGCTTGGCGTGCATTTTTGCGTGGCCTTGTACAACTCTGTGAGGGCGGCGGCCATTCCCTGGATTCGAACTGACAGGCACGTCTCTGGGAGTGCAGAAGTCTGTCATTCCACGCGTCTGCATCTTTCCTTATACTTGTATATAGGTGACAATGGGTTGTATATATTTGTATAGACGTATGTGTATGTGTAAGTGTTTGAAGAGCACGCGGACGAAGGGAGCCATGCGTCGTGAGGGGTGTGCGTTCACGCCAAGGTGTGGAGCGAGGGTGGAACTGCTTGGACTTTCTTTTTTTCTGCGGTGTGGCTCTTAGATCATTTTGGCGACAAATATAGCAGAGACTTCCATCACCGTTCAAGGTATTCGGTATGTCATCGATAGCGGGCTGGTCAAAAACAAAGTGGTGAACCACCGTAGCGGCATCGAAGCGCTTGTCGTGCGAGAAATTTCGAAGGAGTCGGCGGCCCAGCGTGCTGGCAGAGCTGCGAGGGAAGCGCCAGGTATGCCTTTCCTCCACTCTCCCTCTTCTTTACTCTTCTTGTCTTCGTCGTCATCTCTTTTGACTCGCGCGATATGTGCCTATAGATATATATATATATATATATGTACACATATGTATGTGTACGTAGTGATGTGTGTGCATACACACATGTATATGCACACATATATGTCATATAATATATATATATATATGTGTAACAGTGTTCTTGCGTCAATACTCATAGATATGTATGCTCATAGTATGCAATGTATGCAGCCGTACGTACGTAATTACGTGTGCATCCATGTGTGTGTGTGTGTGTGTATTTGTATGTCTGTATACTTACAGACGTGCATATTTGTATACGTGCAGATTCATCTGGCACAGGCGCACGCATGTGTACATCTATATATGTATGTGTGTACGTGTAAACGCACGCTGGTTTTCCTTTCAGTAGCTCTCGACTCTTTATTTTACCCGGTGCCTTTTATTCGTCCTTCCTGTTGGGCGGTTCTCTCTTTCTATTCCATCTTCTCTCGTCTGAAGTACTCCCTGCGTTGGACTCCTATATGCGCGGCACTGATTTTCTCTGCCCTGTGTCTGATTTGCCCCTTTCTACGTCTCCGCCCGTCACAATGACTAGACGTCTTCCCCGCCACTCCTCGTATGCACATATATATATATATATATATATATATCTGCACACATGCATGTATGTATATATACATGTGTGCATATATATGTATGTATATATATTGCATGTCCATGTGTGTGGGCGTGTGCGTTTCATATCCTGCGAGTAACACGTTGCTCGTATGCGTCGGCCCATGCGTATGTGGGGCTCGCTTTCTCTTTTCCCTTGGCTGCGTCTCACGCTGAGCGTCCATTTCTTATTTCTGTTGTGAATCTGTAGGTCCTCCTCAGAGTTCCTCTGTTTTTGTGCACCTCTGTGCCGCCTCTTGAAGGTGCGGCCACTACTTTCTCTTCTCGTGTGACAGCTAATCTATTTCTGTGTGTCGACTTCGTTAGTCGTCGGTCCGTATAGCTCTTCCGCCTTTTGCAAGGGGAAGTGCAGAACACCACGGACGCGCGAGCAGTGTTTTCCTGTTGTTTGTGTGGGGAGTTCATACCAGCGGCAATTTAGATTGTCGCGTCTCTCTGCCGCCCACCTCGTCAAGTGAATTGCAATAGAAAGCACGCAAGTACTGCAGAGCTGCTTTCTTTCAATGTTGTCCGAGGAACAGGGTACTGCGCTGTGTGCCTTGCTCCTATCTCTTCACCAGGCCTTGTCGTTCTCGTCTTGTTCTGCTGCGTGCCCTCTCTTGAAAACAGCTGGAGAAGTTGTCACTATCAAATTCACTATACATGCGCATGTTTGTGTGTGTTTGTATATGTGTGCGGAAGGAGGACGGTGGGAACATGTTGAAAGGACGGCAACAGGCTCGTGGGTGAAGTTACCTGCAGGAGTTTTCTCTCTGACATTCGCGTTCCCAGGGGGTCTCGTTTTTCACGTTGCCATTAAGCGAAAGTGGCACAGAAACCTGCGAACCGATGTGTCGTGTGTACATAGAGAGAAAGTGAGAGCGAGATACAGAGAAAAGGGAAGGACAGGAAAGTAGAGATTCATACATGGCTGAAAAGAGAGCGAGAGTGAAAGGGAGGGAGAAGAGCGAAGGAGAGGAAAATAGAGATTGATACATGGTTGCACGTCATATAGGGAGTTTTTGCAGTCTGAAGAAAAAGCGGCATTAAGATGTGCGTGCGCGTGTATCACAGACGGAGTATGTATGTGTTTTGTAGGGGCGTGTATACACATGTACGTGTGTGTTTATAAATGTGTATGGATATGCGCGTGTACATCTTCTGTTCTTGATGAACGGGAAAAAGCAGCAGCAGCAGCTGCAGCAACACGTGTGTGTGGCTGCTTTTCCTTCCGGTTTCTGAGAAGAGGAGGTGCATCGGGTGAGATAGTAGGTACGCAGGATAACACCGCGCCGTCTGCGTTGGCCTTGTCTCGCTGTCTTTCTGTCCTCCTGTTCCGGCGTCTCTTTTCTCTCCTTTTCTGTCTCTCCGCCGGTCTTCCCGTTCCCCCGCAGGCTTCCTTTCTTTCGTCCTGTGTTGTGTGCATGATACATTTCCGTAAAGACAGCAGCAACACCTGATCGCCGCTGCACGTCTCGTGTGAAACTGGGATGACGATTACTCAGGGTCCGTGTACAGACTTTACACGGAAGAAACTTACGAGAAATTCAAGACGCACCGAGAACCAGAGATCGTCTCCAGCGACCTGGGACAAGTTTATCTCGAATTAAAGGTAAGCAACTTCATATGGCATGCGTGCACCTCTACGCATCGATATGTATGTATATATGTATGTATACATACACGCATACTGTCGATATATCTATGTGTACACATATATAAATGATTATATCTGTCGAAGTATGTGTGCAGGGCAACAACCACCAGCAGTGGCATGTACTCGGGCAACCCCAAATCAGTGTGTACTTAGAGGGGTCCCTTGGGAGGAACGTGGAAGGAATGCATATATAAATATATCCCCGCATGTGTGCGTGTGTCGTTGTTTCTATGCGTGGATGTTTGCGTGCGTGCAGCTGTTCGTACGCCTGCGTATGGATAACTGTTCTCTCAGTTGTACATACTTTTTCTCGAACAGTTCCGTCTCTGCTGTCCCCGTATACGCTTTGTGTATGTGTATGTGTGTGTGTACGTGTGTACTTAAATATGTGTGCCTGGCATACATATATATATATATATATACATATATGCAGTGGTGTGTGTCTCCGGTGATTAATTGTGTATCTGTGCATATGTGTTTCTATGTCCCTCTCTATGTGTATGTGCGTGCTTCAGGCTCTGAGAGTAGCAAATCCTCTCGAATTTCCGTTTCTCGATCCTCCGTCTCCGGAGGCCTTCTTCAACGCCGGTCGTACGCTGCACCGAATCGGCGCACTGGATGCTAAAGGGGAACTCACAACTGTAGGGTAAGAAGTGATCCGCACATGCAGAACAGCCTTGAGATGAACTACCTGCAGTATAATATGCGCACGCAGGTATCTGTTTATGTCTTGTGGTGCAGGGTGCGTATGTGGGAGAGGCAGAACCGAAACCAGAGGCAGCAGCAGCGTCGGGAGGAATAGTGGACCCCACGTTTCCCCACGCATGTGTGTGTAGCCATGTATGTGTGTGTAGCAGAGGCAGAAGTCGCCAAACTTCGCGGAGTGACAGACACACGAGTAGGGGCAACGAGAGCAGCAAAGCTAAGAGCTCTGTCATTTCATCGTTCACCCAGTTGTTTGATCCCACGGGGCACCCAGCAGGGTCGTGCTGGAGAGGTGCTCGCACTCATGCGGAAGAGCTTCTACGTTCCGGCGGATATGTCAAGGACACAGACGTACTCCGCACTTGTCCACACTTAAAAATACAACGGCGCCCATGCGGAGTGCTAGACAGAAACCTAGCACCATGTGGTCCACGATTTGCTATACATAGAGAGAGAAAGAGAGAGAGAGAGTTCGGTAGGTAGACAGATCTATATACAGGCGTACGCGATATACGCGACAAGCAAAACAGTGAGGAGAGACGCACGCAAGACACCTTTCATCTTCGCCTATTCGCAGCTGAGAGAGTCGCTTTTCTGACGGTCTGCAAAGATGCAAACTCTCCTGTTCACAACTTTGCGAGTGTCTTCGCTGCGTTACGTACTGAGTGGGTGGTTGCCCGCACATGTGTGCGCTGTCGTTTTAATAGTAAGCGAGTGCATTGTTTTTGCAGCAGTACGCCTGCATTGCGTTCAAATCCTTGCGCCGATGTAGGCCACTTGTAGTCCCGCCATATACCAGATGGGAGATTTGTATAAACGTGGGTGAGTCTGTCTATCGTTGATAGGCAGAAAATGAAAAGTAGAAGGCGAGGAGCGCAGAGGTTGGTTTCCACCTGGGTATGTGCATCAAAATACAAAGATATTCTGTGTGTGTGTGTATATATATATATGTATAGAGAGAGAGGGACAGAGAGGGAGACACGTGTTCGATCATAAACAAGCAGTATACGCCCCTTGTCTTGACGTCTGCGGGGGCAAGCAGTGGGTTGCAACCACGACATTCTTCGAGTGGAGACGCTTGCAGAAGCAGCAGCAGCGGCCGCGTCTCTGACATTCTTTTGTTCACAGGAGACAGCTGAGTGCCTTGCCGTTGTCACCGCTATTGGGAAAGCTACTGCTGGAGTCTGTCCGGCTCGGATGTACAGCAGAGATTTTAACGATCGTCGCCATGCTTTCGACTGAGTCTTTGTGGAGCAATTGTCGCAGTGTCTCTGGTAAGGAACGCAGAGGCAGCAGTCGCAGCGGCAACAGTCACAGAAACAGACAGCAGGAGAAGGAGCAGCAGTGCTCGTAGAAGGAAGAAGGAGAGACGGAGGATAAGGATCTGGACGATGTAGACTGCGCGACGATGCTGTTGCACGAGGCAGCAAGGCGGTGGTTGTAGTGAGTGTTTTGTACGTATACATATATGTGTCTACGTGTACATGTTTATTCATGTGTGTATGGATGTAGCAGCTCGGTGTAAAACTAACATTAGCATGCAGCGTCGTACAGGGAGGGATAAGCACTGTTACAGCGCAGCAGGTTGTATCAGAAACGAAGTTGTGTGCGTCACAGTTCCAACGCAGTACTGAAATTTGTGTAGAGACGCCTCGTTGTCAACGCGTAGGTGCGTATTTACAGCACTAACATCGTGTAGCGACCGGTAGCGTCCAGGCCATTATACAGAGAAGGAGCACGTAGGCGACCCACGGGCGGATATAAAGCTGCTAAGCATTTGCAGCAGTGCATGGACGCACTCCGCCCCACACCTGAATAATAAGTAGTGAATAACGATACATAGACTTCTGTGAAGACACACAAATATGCCTTGATGCGTTCAGAGGTGCACACATATGGATATATATGGATGTATAATTCTACGTGAGTACTGCGCACAGGATAGCACGTGTGTTGGAGGACGCTACGGTACTTCAGACTTCCTGTGGAGCTCACTTTACGAGTATGCAACACACGTGTGAACGTGTGCATACGCACAGATGAGAACGTGGTAGCGCAATGATATGTAGACACATATTTGAATCTGCAGAAAGGTACAAAATTATAACGTTACGTGTCTTCTTAGTGAGCAAGTTTTCTTTTATGCTGCAAACGCGTGTTCACACCGATCTTGCGCGGAATGCGTGCTGCAGGGTCGAGGACCCAGCGACTCTCTGACACGCGACGGCGTATTATCATCGAGCAGAGCGACCATCTGACGCTGCTCAATGCGTACAACAAATGGTGTGAGGTGGGCTTCCATATCTGTGGGACGTAAGGTGCACATTTGGTGCCTCCCACCTGAGGTTGTGTCCTGTTGTCAAACGAGAACTCTCTGTCCTGCTGTATGGATCTGTCAGCGTGTGTGCGTACATGTGTGTGTCTATACATATAGTCTGCGTACATATTTTTACGTGTGTAGGTGAGGGTGCGTTTTGTCAGTTTCTGCTTACGTGCTTCCGCGCGTGTCGTTATATGGGCTCTATCAAGTTCTGCCGTTCAGCAGCAAAAGCCAGCCACATTTACTTGACTCGTCGAAGGCAAGTGATGCAGCGTTGTGCAAACGATATATGGAGACCAGCGTTGCTCTGTGCCCGTAGCGCACACGCCGCTTCGAGCTTTGAACTGCGCAGAATTGTTCTTGCGTTGTCGGATGCGTACGCTTGTGCTTATACCTATATATATATGTGTTTGTATTTGTATGTCGCAGGTAGACGACTCACGAGCAGATGCAAGGCTGTTAATCGTTTGCAGCTCCGTGTGGACGTAGTCCGCTACCTACTAGAATAAGGAGTAGTGAACGAGGATTAACAGATATATGTGCGTATATGCGTATATTAGTATATATCGATATGTACCCAAACGTATGCTCGTATACAGGTGCATGCCAAATACCACGTGTATGCATATATGTTTTATGTACACAAGTGGTTCTAGAATGAGGACGTGGACCTGCTTGTATGCACATACAGGTGTACGTACACTTAAATGCGGAACGCCTCACGTATCTTCGCTTCCGTATGAAATATTATGGGCGATTCTCGTTGTTGCTGTCAGGCATCCGACCAGAACGCGTTCTGTCGAGAATACGGATTGCATTCTACTGCACTGCGGCGGGCAGCACAGATCCGTCAGCAGTTGGAGGAACTAGTGAAGTCTTCGCATATCGGAGCAAAAGAGATAAAAGAAGGGGGCTCTCACGATAACTGGGCACTGGTGCGCCAGTGCCTTGCTTCTGGCTGCTGGCTGAATACTGCACGGCTCCAGCGGGATGGAATTTCTTACGTTACTACAGTGAGTGGTGCATATAGTGAAACGTGAAGCGGAAAAGATGAACAAAACTGGACTGTGCAGGGCGGACAGTGCTGAGGGGATGGATGTCTGCATATTCATGTACAAACCGAACGCAATCAACTACTTAGATCTTAAGTCTGTGTGCGGATACACCCTGTGTACTGGAACGAAGTAAGGCTGGACGAGAGGCGTATGCAAGGTGTAAACGAGTGCTTTTTGGACCTTGACCCACCGCAGGTGTCGCATCAGAGTGATATATGTGCTCTGACACAGTGTAGAGACGGCTGCAGTGACAGTGTTGAAAGAGTGTTTTTCCGGTGCCTGACCACTGCAGGTGCTGCACAACTGGGAAATGTTGTTGAACAGTAGCAACGCGAATTCACAAAGGCCGGGGTAGAACGTGTCTTGTTGGAGATGGGGAATTCCGTAGATGGAACGGATTTGTAGGAGCATGCACAGTAATGAGAGCGCACGTCAGAAATGGAGAAAGGGTTGCAATCTACAACTGGTGAATGTTTGCTCGGTGACGTATTTATACGTGCCTTTGAACTTCATCGTTTATACGTGGCAGACACTACTTGTGGACTGTTTCGCAGGCACGATCGAATTTCGTGCATGTTGGTGCAGGACAAAAGGGCCAGAAGATGATGCGTGCGATGTGTATTGCACACTTTAGCGGTGGGCTGCTTCTCACCTTCTCTGTCTACCTTCAGAGCTGGTTAGCATATCCTTAAATGAAGTAATTTACTACAACAGGCGCACGCATGTGCAACGAGAAACAACGAGTGTTCCTATGTTTCGTGTGGCACGCGTAAAGCTGCTGTTTCACTGATCTCTGCTGCGGCGCTTCAGGTACAACGACTTGTCGCTAAATTGCATCCGTCTTCTGTGTTATTTGGGAAGACGCCGCTGCCAGGGTAAGCGCGAATTGTTGACTAGATTCCTTCTTTCGTGACGTACGAAGTTTGGACTTCTGACTTTGCTTCACTCAGCGTTAGTTCTCTGGTCATTCGGGGAGCCTCTTGGAGTGTTTCACAACGTATGAAAGTGTCGTATTGCGCGTTTTCCTTCCTGTGTTTGTCACCTTTCAGGTATATCGTCTACAGCGAGTACGTACAAACAACGAAGCCGTATTTACGATGTGTCACTGCTATCGAAGGAGGCTGGCTGCACCAGTTGGTGCCGCGTTGGTTCAGTGCAGTTGAAAATGCTGTGTAAGCTGTACGCAGTGTGCGAATCCTACATCCCGGCGGCGCGCGCGGAAACAGCGGAGACGCTCTTTCCGACGTATATAGATATAAGAAGCGTTACACAATGGAGCTTCAGTGTTGTCAGAGTGAAAAAGTCTCGACCGTGGTGACTCTTGCAGGGTTCGTTGTTCGTTCAGGTGCACAGGAGACACTCAGTCACATGTAAGAAGTATGCGTGTGCTCTTATTGTCGGACGCGCCCTTGTATGAAGTCACACGCGTGCGACCAGTCTACGGGCGTTTGAACCACGTGAGCATGCCTGCTCGTATGTGTAGTGAGTCTTTCATGTGTATATATATATATATACGCATAGTATCCTTTACACGGATGCGCCTCATCAGGGTTCAGAACGCAGTGTTTCTAACTCTGCCTTCGCCACCTGATTCTCGTCGCAATATGATTGTGTGGCTTACAAACTTATTAACCGTTTGTTCTGTCTGCAGATGACAATGGGTAACTGCGCTGACGCGCTGAGCTTCCAAATGCACTATACAATCGACTCAATATTGTCCACTTTGATGAGCAACATATTACGTTTATTCGTAGGTTCCCGTACTCATTATCCGCCGATCAATTCACAAAAAACCGAGATATCGTTGAGTGCATAAAGCAGGCCGCTGCGGGATGGTGCGCGTTGCACGTGCCGCTCTGGTGAAACAGAGAGCGTATACATATTCCGAGGTCCGGCAGAGGCGATACTCACTGTCAATCGCTGTAGAGCTTCTGGAGGCGCATAGGATGCCAGTTGCATCACTTGCATCACACAACGTAGATACGCAGGAAGGTGCCGAAAGCGAGACACAGAGGCATCCACTGCACGTGTACCTCTCTGTGGAAAAAGTAAGATTCCGTTGGAAATTTGACTGCAGACTACCGCTTTCCATAGTATATTATGTTAGTCTACTCACTTCAAAACAGGGGGATTGAAAGCCGCGCTGCCACTATCATACGCAGCGACAACACAGGATGATATTTCGTTTGAGTGTACGGTTGAGCGTAAAATTGTTCATGAGGTTTTGCAGCTTCTACTCAGGAAAATGTCAACGACCAAATCCTTCAGATGAACAAAGTAGCATAGACATACGCGTGTGTGTATTGGCCCGCGTGTGCGCACCTACCACCACTGGCGCGTAGAACAATAGCTGCCAACTGGTGCATCTGCCAGCTGATCTTTCGGAGCCATATGAGTGCAAAGCGGTCTTCACGTAAAACTCTAACGGACGTTCGGTGTGGGGTCAAACACCGCACTACCGGTGATGTTCACTAGTGCTGGGAGTCCGAAGAGGACGTTAGACTAAAACGTACCGAAGCGGATTTATCAGCGTATGTTAACCTCCGTTCTGCACAAGCAAAAGCCTTGTCCTGGACTCACAAATGCTGACTGCCGAACTGCGCTGGTTGCTGGCAGTGCCGCGAGTCGCACTCACGCTGCAGCTAACTCTGCTTACCTAGCTCTAGGAGAATACATTCTCTCCTTTAAATCGTAAGAACTAGACGCTGGACCGCATATTCGTAGAGCTCAAGGACATGTAGATATGACGGTTTGGCAGGGAACTCGACGTCAATCCGTCGAAGCACATGTGGCCGGCTAAAGAAGAATGGCTACACGGCTACGGAAGCACAGTGCCTAGCTCGACCTCAGTCACAACATCGCAGACGTGAACTGTCCAGCGTCGCCCTGACAGATCCGCTGCATCGCTGGATTCCAAGGTGCACCCGCGTAGAAGTGGCAGGTCGATCATACATAAGTGTAGACTCAATTTCGTGCAGAAGTAGAACTCGAAAACTAGCCAGCTAGTGAGCTACAGCTCGTGCCAGCACACCGTTGAGAGTGTTCGAGGGCAGAAACATCTACGGTGTAATTTGCTGAGTGTACGTACACTACGTTTCCGCCGACTGTACCAGTGTATGTCAGGTTCATATGAATGTACGTAAACATGACGGAAACAAGTCCATACAGATACATTGTAGACGGTGAGAGACAGCCTTTTCCCCTAGCAGGTTAAGAAGCTGCACTTTTCCGTTTTGAAATAGGGGGAGCCGAGCGTCCTCATCGCAGTTGCGCAACTTCCCGTCGAATACAAGTCTATCTTTTCATATCATATGTGTGTCCTATGTGGCCCCAATGACTGGGGGCCTTTCTGGCGGCGCAGCAAGCAAAGAAATGTTGATTTTATCTGTTTGCATCCTTATCGTGCTCTCCTGTGACAGAGAGAATACCGCCCAAGCTGACGAAGTAAGTAGGCTGGTTGTCGTCACCCTTCTGTTCAGACCTCGGCCTGAATTTGCTTTCTCAACATGAAACGCGGGACACTCAGGTTTATGGGAGGTTCACTCTTAAAGGGCCACGATTCACAGAAATAATAGTGAGTCTTACCAGTAACGCCAGACGCTATATGAAGCTGTTTCAAACGCGTGTCTCTGTTCTTCATTCTCCACATATCTACAAGTATCCCTCCGTATCAAGCTGGCGAGAGCGTACGCGTGCAAGTAGATGTAGACGCGTATGTTTTCGTCTATTATTTATGTATCGTTATGCATATAAATATATATATGTATATATTCGAGTTTTTTTTTCAGAACTATGACGACGAATCAGTAGATTCTATTCCGTCGTCAACGAAGGACTATCAGTATGTCGATGCCCACCCTGCTGAGCGCTTTGAGCCGTATTCAGCCATCCACGTGCCACCAAGCGATCCGGTGCAAGAACAGTTCACCGGCCTGCACACTCATGAGGTAACACCTTCCCTTACCAAGTGGTCGACTGAGTCACCAATGTCGCTACCACACCGACGCAAAGCCGGCTGGTTTTTCGCTAATCGTTGCCTACCGCGCGTCAACTGTTCTGCGTACACTTCAACTGGAATGCCTCAATGCTATCACTTGAGAATGCTCTGGTACTTGCTTCATTTACCGGGTGTGTTGTGCGTGGGTAATTATAGAAGAAGTGCACCTAAATTAGTCCTAACGTGGTCTCCTTCCGCTGGCTGTCTCTGCCTCGATAAAAATTTGCTGCGTGCTTGTGCACTGCCGCGCAAACCACACAACTTCCCCTAATGCACAGAACGAGTTGTTCCGCTCCGTCGAAGAAGCCCCACAGGCATTCCCGGAGGGCACTCGGGTTGCCAGTGGCCTGGCAGTCGGCGACAAGGGAACTCAGTTTCAAGCGCACAGTCTGGCGCCCGAAGAAGTGGCTGCTCCCGGGGTTGTGCCCCTCTGTCGCACATACAGGAATGCCGCGATGTCTCTCAGCGGTGAGTATGCTACCAAATGAACTGGATGCGGTCTACTGCTTTGTTTTACACCATCGCACTGGGGAATGGTTGTCAAAGCAGGGGTAGATATAATGTGCATATGAACGTACAGCTACACATGTACTGATATACACGCATATACACGTGTATGTGAAGGGGTAGGTATACCCTTTCTTGTCCCTTGTGGAAATATCCCGCTTCTTATGCTGCCCTCCGCAGACTGGGGTTCCCCTGCAGAATGGATCACGTTTAGTGAATTTGGCATCGCGCGTCTCTCCACAAAGAAGCTGTCTCCCGGTACGTGAATGTTTGACGGCAATACCTTCTCATGGTTCAACCGCGGATGCGTCGATATGTGGCCGTTATAAAACATTGACAAGTCAGCCTGTACTGTCTCGCTAAGTCCGACCGCGCAAGCTCATTTTCATCAATACAGCTATCGTACCACTCTCCATGTACGTACAAGTGATGCAGTTACAGAAGCTACGACACTATTGCTACCCGAGCACACGTGTAACGCGGCGGCCATTTCGACGAACATCCGCGTTGAAGACAAATCGGTGGCCGGACTGGTGTTCCGCGCGGAGAGTGTTGCCAATTTGCACGTCGCGCTAATCGACCAAATTAAAAGAGTACGACCACACCAGCGATCGAGGGGATGCTCACGAGCAGAAGAATGCTCTCTTCTTTTCAGCGAAAAACGAAATTGTGCACCCTCTGTGTTCCACAAATAGTAGCCACTTTGCATCCAGTCATCTAAGTGCAAAAACGTATGGCCTGGAAAAGTGACTGTACAGCGTCACGAAAGCTTGTGTTTTACTTCTGCTGCACAAATATTATAATGCAATAAAAGTAATCCCGTCAGTTTCAACATATTGCTGTTGACTGTCACCGGAGATCTACGTGCCAGTTGCGACTGCGACACAAAAGTATTTCTGGTCCTCTTTTTTCTCTTCTCAGAAGGTACCGGAGCAGCTGTACAAAATTCCGCCTTCTTTGTCTCTGCTACGGCAAATTCCATTACACATGAAAACAGTAGCACTGATTGTTACTGAATTGTGTGCTGAAAAATGAAATCCTCGAGTCCTGCATGCATTGAAGCCATTGCTCGATCCGACTTGTGCGCAGGCCGTGGTTCTGAAAGAAGTAAAGGACGGTGCATCTACAACCATTCTCGAGGAGCATGTGCCGTACATTCACCCACAAATGCGTCATGAGCTCAAGGTGGTAAGCTCCGAGAAAAGAAGGAAAGATGCGTCACAGACACACACGTGTATACTCATATTCGTGTGCAGATAGATATAGACGCCTGCAGACGTACACATACGAATTCACTTATGTACGTATATGTGTATACGCTGGTGCATGCAGGTGGACAGCGGGAGGGACGGAACTATTCAGATTTATCTTAACGGCAAGCTGTTGTTGAGGCACTCAGAGCCTTACCAAGGTATGCTGGACGCCACACGGGCACACACACGTACGCACACAAGAATACACTTACATCCGCCCCCTTCAGGCGTGGGCAGCATGGGAGTTCAGATCGATCAAGGGCATGCGATGTTTGATACTTTCACAATTTCTCTAACCGCCACTCCCAACAGCAATTTGCAAAATCTACCCGCAATTCACGGTTGAAGCCGTACAACTCATTCCCCAACTTCGACTAGATATATATATATATATATATGTATATTCATAAGTGTACGCAGTCGACGACGTATGCACATCTGCGGTCCAGGCCATGGCACTTGGACGTTCGCATATGTACAAATAAGTAAACCCGTGAACATCTGCAGGCAAACTGCTCACGCTGCACCAGCTGCCCCTGTACAGAGGCGCGCAGGTATAAACGTATTCATTCAGGAGGTCAGGCATTCACATGCGCACACAGGATCCCTATGTATGTAAGATGGCGTCAATATGTCCAGCACCCGGTCCAAGATACCAGTCATTTCTCGACTCCGTATAAAGCAGCGTCCCTTGCGTCAGAAAACATGAACAAGTGGAGGCTCCCCTCCGGATGATGTCCAGCTCTAAGGCCCCAGTCGACACATATGTAATTGGGACGGTTATATCACCTTTGTGTGCATAAGAACGCTTGTAACACTTTTACGCTCGTGTCAGTCCAAAACTGTATATACGGATACAAGAAATGTATTCGAATATATATATATATATATATACATATATATTTCTACGTTACATACATACATTTTCTTCCTTCTGCACTCGAAATGTAAAAGCGCTTCATGTCAAAAGCACTGTTATGATAGGCGCCGCCAAAAACTGGGTGCCTCACCTATCGGCCCAAACATAACAGGAACGTTACATCTCCTGACGGCTCCCCAGTCTTAGTGCCACCACAACAACCACTGGATGAGCATACGCGTATGAAGCGTACTTACACGTTAGGGTGTACAGCAAGACCCAACTGGGTGCCACATCATTGGGGTTTCTAGTCTTCGACAGTCGTCAGCCGCAAAAGTGTCACACACATCCCTGTTGCAGTGAAATAAACGTAGTAAAGCGGACACTACGGCTACTCCCGTACACCAACAATGATGAGACAGCACTAAACGGTACAGGGGTTGGTAGCATGTAGATAAAACGCTTACTGAAGTGAACTAGTAACCGCACATTCACATGAACGCTGTGAATGGTGGCAGACATACAGAGCCTATAGTGGACGCTAACCACGAAGACCTGCGAAAGAAGGGTATGTGAGATGTACGCACTACAGGAGATGAGGTGGGAGCCACATACGACGTACAAGAACAGGCTGGAAGCGTGTGACCACCTGGAGTCTGCGGCAGCGCGCAGGAAAAGCACATAGGTGCAGTGATTACCAGTCAAGTTGTACGAGAAGATTATGGTCTAGTTCACGGTTTTAGAAGCAAAATCCTCATGCGTACAGCGTGTGTACCATTTACACTTCAATAGAACACGCTGGTCGAGCATAGCAGTATTCAGGGAACAAAAGCATTATCTTGCGTACGTGTCTGGACACACCTTCGAATCATAAATCCTCGTCAACAGCACAGTGCAAAGTCGTTCTGGCAAGAGAAAGGGGAAACGAGCCACACGGTAGGGTGCATATATTTGAATGTTACATACCAGACAAAAGCAGCTAAAGGTCACCGCGCGCGTTGCTATATCTAACATCTTTGGTTGAGAGATCAACAGGCTGCACCGTAAAGTGGATGCACCGGTGGGGCACAACTACATCCTCCCTTTCCCACAACTGCTTTAAAGCGCACTCTTCTACAGCACGTGTGCTGCTCGCGCCTATACGTTCGAGCTGGTCCGACAGTTCTTGGAAACGAGTGAATACCGGCAAACCACAACTGCGTTCGATACCTCACACGTCTCAGTCGCTGTTTCTCAAACACGCAAAACCTTACAGCGGAAAGGATATAGCAGGCGACTGGGAGGTCAAGCGTCTTCCGCCCGCCCGTAGCTGCTGCCTGTCATCTATCTAGTGCTGCACCACTACAGCCTAGCAAATGCGCTCCACCTGCTGCTGCTTTTGCAGTTGTTCCACTTTTACACCGCCATATCTCGTTAGCTGTTCCCGCAGCTGCTTCTCCCTCTGCTGCCGCTTCTCGTGCTTTTCCTGCGGCTTTGCCTCCGATCCGTGGCAAGGCGCCAGCTGCCGTCTTCGGTGAAAACTGCTGTTGCGGCCGCCGACGCTGCTGCCCTCCAACAAAATAGACACCGTGGAATACGCGCTAGAACCGTCACCCTTCCGAATACGTTCTTCCGTTACGTGTGCGACTCGAAGGAGGTATCACGGTAGTGGCATACCTCCACACGGGCAAAGTACCCGGTTACACTTATTTTTGAAAATCTATTCCTAGATACTTCCAGCTCCTTTCCAGGGCATCATCGATACACAGAAGGGCCGTACACTCACTGTCCCTGTTTGACTCGCTCATTTGCGTATGTATTGTTGAACAGTATTGCCCTGTGTCGGAGATACTGTCTATTCCTCTGCGACATTATTCCCGCTTGAACGCAGTATTCCACAGTTGCACCTACGCAGTTCTGCGTTGCTACAAGACCACTCTTACGTCCGGCAGCGTCCCATCAATATAACTCAACGCTTCGACCTCTCAATTTCTGCGACACCACACTACTTGGCTGCCTCAAGCATTCGTTGTAACGTACACGTCCACATACGTACATATATATGCATGCATACATGTTAAAAGAGTGATCAGGGAGAAAGCAAAGACAGGTGTACGGCCTTCTATTTCTCCTCCGCATACGTGCTCTCCCCTGACCATTTTGTCTTACGTAAGAGAATACCATCGAGTGCTCCACACTTGCGGAATATCACTCTCACATGCTTCTCCTCGTACTTCTCGTGTTTTTCTCGCTCACGACATGTAAACGTAAACGTCTTGCTTTGTATTCTCTTGTCAACCTCCTACAACAAATGTATGTGAGTAGCAACACATTCCGTGCTCTCGACGGTCTTGAAATCAATTAGAATTCCAGCTAATAGAGCAAGGTGAACTTCCAGCAGTTCCCCACGACCCTCTGCTGGGCGTTCATTTGCTTTTCTTCTTCCATGTTGTCGTCCACAGAACCAAACTCCACGTGTTTCGAGTTGCCCAGCACTAGGTGTCTGCTTCGAAAAAATGAAAGTGAGCAGCCCTGGTACTTTGTGCGTCACGATCTGCAGCCGCTAATCAGGTCTTTCCAGGTGAAGCGCCACTAAAGGTGACACTGGCATTCCCATTTTTCATGTTCCACTGATGCCCCAGAATCCTGGCTTCATCCACGAGTAGCAGCTAGCACTCACGCCTCATCTGACCACAACAATTTACTTCCTCCTCCATACATTCGTGTACGCTGATCCGCACGGGAAGTCACCGGACACACGTCTTATCGAAATCTACACGTGCTTGTCCCCCTATACAGCAACGGAGTAAGCAACCCGCTCGCTCGACTGCAAGCTACGCTGGCGCAGCGCCGTCGCCTCCCTGCCCCTACCTTTTCGAACACAACTTCCTTTTTCAATCTGCCTTGAGCGGCAGAACTTCATTTGCAGCACAGGATTGATGTGGCTCTGCGAAATACTTTATGCCATACGTAGCGTCCTCTTGTAGTTGTGCTGGTCGTGCGACCGATCTGAATACGCCGCCCCTGCTGCTGCGGTAGAGTGTTGAAGTGTTGCCGCTGCTGCTGCCACTTTTCTTTTGTCCCTGCTCGCGTCACTGCGACGCGTCGGAACCGTTACCCTCCTCTTCGTCACTGCTATGATTTGTACTTTTATGGAGTCCTATAATCGATTTCTGCAGGCAGCAGTACAACAGGAAGGCAGCTGTTTCGGTTTCGTACCGTGTACCCCGACGTTTTGTCTTCAGTGGAGCGAAACCAACAAATCTGTATCTTCAGTTGTATGCAGATACCCGCTACTTGGGCTGCCACTATGTAGGCGCACACACGGGTAAACCCACTATAACGTAGGGATAGGCCTGTGCATTTGATACATAATCAGCTCAGCAATTAGCCCACTTTTAAAGTGTCTCCCTCGTTCCATATTTTAAACAAACATGTATACATACGCATAAGTGTACCTGTGTCCATACGGGCGCAAGTGCGCATACATGCACGTACAGAATGTTAGTACTTCACGAACTTGGGCGGATACTGTCCACAGTCACGTAACCCTACGCATGTAAATGTCTGCACAAGAACCAATGATTTCGGACCCATTAAGACAACAGAAAAGAGCATAGGATTCACTGCGTAACGATAAGCAAACACGTCAGAACATCTTCTACGTCGGCCTGCTGCAGGGGCGTACAGCTATTGTACTGCAGGACACTCTGCGCGGATATTCAGGAACTTCATCAGCAACACGTGAGTGACGAACAAACCAGGCAACTTTCCACAGTAGCAAATACATAAAATGCGCATACAGCTACGAATATATATTCACATACATGTACACATACATATCTCTTTATTTGTGTACACGTGTGCACACACACTTACATAATGTAACCTATGCGAATAAAACCTAAACACTATATTTTTCTCTTCGCAGAGGCGAAGTCTGCTGGCGTCGCTGTCCTCTTAACACAGGCAAACGTCTTCGTCCATTAGGGCGTACAGCTGATATCTGGGAAAGGAAGACTATCAAGAACAGAGGGAATACATACACATATGTACATATATATATATGCATGTATGAATATATGTGCCCGTGTACGTTTGCACATTTTCATATATACACGTATACGTGTGTACATATTTATGACGGTGGAGTGCCTCATTTTTATCGAAATCCAGAGACACATACCATCGGCTCGAAGCTCCTTGCGAAACCTTGAAGAAATCTGTGCGAGTGCGCACGCCAAGAGTCATACGCTTGGTGAATGCTGTTACGTAACTTATCCACACTCTGGTCGAAGTTGACGCCCTGCAACGTCGCCGCAAGCAGAACACAAGGAAGAGGCAGCGTGCGACGCATTCACGTATGTACAGGTATGGACAAGTATATATATATATATATATACATACATACATACATACATTTTGTACAGACAGATACATGTGTGGATGTGTGCCCATGTATACGTATTTGTAAACTCACACAGGCACACGAAGAGCATGCGCACCCACGTGATAACGCAAATATGTACTTACAGACGTGCAAATTCACGACTACGTGAACTGGTTTCAAACTTCTGAGTAGATCTCTACACATGTACACGCACAGAAACTTATGGAAATACGAATATACAGACAAGCACGTGGATATGGGAGGGAGGCATATCCATCATATTGCAGACAGGATGCAGCACTCATTGTTCATACATACACAGACGTATGCGTGTAACTTGTGTATAGCGTACGCATATCTCTCAGTTCACACCTATGTATATACATATATATAGGCACAACGACACGCGACCGACAACGCCGAAGCTCCGTGGCTTTTGACGTGTTTGACCCCTCACCTACAACAGCGCCTACATAATTGCTTGTGCGCTGGTGCAAACATCGCACGAGCTCTGCTCTGCAGCATATACACCAGGGGCGTCAAACAGATATTACGCTGCGCAAGTTCACATACATACACACAGAGATACATGTATGTATGCCGACAAGTATACGTCCACACACGTGTACGTGGACACAGACACACGCACGCATGGAGACAATTATACACACGTTCATCTGTACACACACAGGTATCTGTAACACACAAGAGAGCAAGCATATAGATTTCATACGCACGACTACATATGGCTTGCCAAACGCTTCAGTGGGAGGAGCGTTGGCCTCACCAACGGCCGGTCCGTAAGCGTGACTTTCGTTAATTCGTCAGAGACCTTCTCTCCCCACCGTTGCATGTTCTTCTTCATCTGTAGGCAGAAAGTGAATACACACCTTCCATACCAGTGGAAAAAATGTCGCCGGCTCGTTACAGGAGGAGCTGTCGCGCATTGAACAGTCTTTTTCATCTTCACGTACAGGCGGGAAAACACCAAAGCCACGTTCACATATATATACACACATATATACATATATACATATATATGTATATGCGAAAATTTTCAAGAGACGGCCTGCAGTCATATATATGTATGTACGGACGTTTTCGTTCGAGTCTTAAATCGCAGCTTTACGTAGGTTTAAGAACACGTTACCCTACACACGTACTTTCTGCACGTTCACGTGGATTGTCGGCACGCACCTACTAAGTAAGTCTTCTCCAGGCAACACGAATTCCCACTAAGCCCATGCGAAGTGCGGCTGATTCCGGGCGTGCAAGAACCCCCCTATCTCACCGAGGTCTACTGCCGCGTGCGTGTGAAAGCCCAGCACGTCCAACTCCTCCGAAGCGACAGCAGAACGGCAAGCAACGCATTTCCTGGGTAGTGATCCAAAAGCATCCTCCACACGCGTAGTCCGCGTCTAAGAAACGAGGCATGAACGGTGCCTGAACGACTTTTCGCGCCTGTTCTATGTGTCTCGCAAGCACAGTACGTACGTCCCCCGCAGGTGCCACGCATGACACAAGAATGCACCCGGCGGGCACTCATGGATACTACCCGACCGCACTTTGTGCTACCCCGCAAGCATTATTTCCCCCCAAGACATAACGCCTGTACCTGGCAAGCGCTGTACCCCTCCAGACACCGCCTGTACCTGGCAAGCGCTGTACCCCTCCAGACACAACGTATGTACTCAGCAAGCACTTGTCTCCCGTCAGCACGACAGACACCTCCCGCAAGCATTCATTTCCCGGCAGCACACGGACGTACCCCGCAGGCACTCTCCCCCGCAGCGCTACACACGAACCCCGCAGGCACTACGTGTGTAGACCACGCAAGTACTATTCGTCGTAGGCCCTACAAACGTTTCCCTCAAGCACTGAATACGTACGAAAGGCCCTATTCTGTATACTTCCCGGACGCCCGAGATGTGCGTGCCCCACGGATGGGCTCCACACACGCGTCCCTCCCGCGTGGAGAGGTGTGGGACACGGACGCGTATAGGAAGATTCTATAATTAATTGAAGCTTTTTGTGCTCCTTTGGGTGGCGGCAGCGGACGTCTCACGCTCATATTACAGCACATCGCAGAGTGCCACGCACCGATGAAGATGACGTCTTACGTGTCTCGTCTGACCACACAACGTTAGGAGTCAGGTACATGTACGGACTACGGAAGTGTACCTTGCCTGCAGATTATATATGCGATTTTTCACCTCATCTTTGTTATCCTTGCGAAATCACACGAACAACTTTAAAGACGGGAACGCCATCCACATGCAGGTCAACGAACATCCACTACTAGGTTCACACTAAAGTACAGCAGAGTACTCGAATGCTTGACCACAAGTTCTTTGCCGGACTCCCAGAAGGGCTCACGTGCATGCATGTCCAGCGACAGCCTTCGTACGTCTTTCACGTGTAACACAGAACATCCTTCACAGATGCAGAAGTGCCTTGCGCATCAAGCACATCCTTATATACACAGTTTCCCACGTTAAAACGATATCAGTCCACGTACGACGGAGAGCGACGTTTGCTTGTGTTACTTAGAGCGTGGCGCTCGTTCTAATCTTACCGATGTCCAAAGGGACGTCTCGTGGTTCTGCTTGTCTTCGTAGTTTATCCGCATAATATCATGTACTAAAAATAGGAAGGAAGCGTGTATCCCCGTGATAATTCGCTGAATGTAAACCTTCACGCAGACGCTCTCGACCTGCTCCGATAGCACCCTCCCCTTCGCAGCGCGAAGACGGTCTTAGACGTGCAGTGCAGATTATGCTACACGTACAGACGCGTCTACCTTTCCGCACACATCCTGCAGAAAGCCTCTCAGCTGCTCTCTGCGATTCAGTCCTTCTTCTCGTACTCTGTCTTCATAGACGCACACACGTATACATATATATATATGTATATGTACATTCGTGTATTTATGTCTCTGCGTAACATGCGTATACGTGGACATATATAAACAGCTCGAAGCCTCATGTTGGAAGCGCTGCCAGCTGGTAGTGTGCAGCGGTACCATGAGACGGGGACGCGAGTGAGAGTCTCTCAGCGTATGTATCCTTCCACGTTGTATTCCCCACTATAAGCCAATTCCTACCTTTATGGCGTTGGCTGTCGTGAAGCCGATATTCATGTCTTTTGGAGCTACTCCCTTCTGAAGGGACCTGACAAAGGAGAAGAAAGTCCAAAACCCACGCCATATCACAGCAGACACCCTATATATATATATATATGCATATAATTCCACGTACACGCAGGATAGCTGCCCAACATACAGGAAAATAACATTTACGTGATGTACAAAGCAGCAAAACAGCATGATATATGCGCGTATACATACGTATGATACACGCGCACGGCGCACTACCAACAAGTTGAGGACACGGTGGACGGATGGACGTACATATCTGTGTGTTTGATACACGCATATAAATGTACGCGCAAACACAAAGAGCCACACACGTAGTAGACACACAAAGAAACCTAGAATACGGATGCTGTGACAGCAGGGAGCAGCCAGGCTTTTCATTACGCCAAAAAGGATGCAGTCGCCTACACCGGCAGCAGCACGTCACGTCTGTCTGCAGTCCAAGTCCTACGCGAGGCAACAAAAGAGACGCAAGACGTACGCGTCCTCATAAGTAAATCGCACTCTCCCATAAGGCTCTTACTGTCTACTGCACGAGCACATATACATATATATATATATATATTTGAGAGTTCATCAATTGCAGCAGAAAGATGTTAGATTACGCTACATGTTCTGCTATGCACCCACGCACCTGTATATAAATGAGAACACCTGCACACTTTTACACACGCGGGCACATGCACACCAGTGTAGCAGTAGGTTTCTACGTACATAAATGTACACAAGCCTGTCACGTATACACGTTGTTTTTCGCACGGATGTGTACACCCACCGATCGACGTAGTCCTCGTAATTCTGCAAAATCCTCACGATCAAGTCCGTTGTCGACACCCCCTCCGTCCGCTGAGTGGCTCTGAACTTTCCCTTTAGAAGGCAGAAGCAGTGGAGCAGCAGCAGAGCACCACAGCAGCAGCAACAGCAGGGCGGCGGGAAATAAAAACATCCTGCGACCCCAGATGCAAACGACCGCGTGCAAGAGTACACATCCACTCGTTCTCCGGACACTTGAGATACACAGGTCGTAATCTCAAGGACGTAGAAGCATACTTGACGAAAACACACAGAGAGGTCGGTACTGTTTTGTAGGTACGTAAACGTGCTGCTACGTAGACTCACTTCAATGGGAGAGCATGGCGGCTCGCGCAACGACGTGTGTGCACACAGTACGGGTAGACACGAATACCCGTGTACATACGTGACACAACAACAGATAGAAAGCGCACGTGCACGCACGTAGGTACGCACACGTACACACACGGGTACACGTATCTATATATTCGTTGTACATTCACCGGCGTACACGTACAAAGACAAATAACAGGACACGTGTGTTCTCCGTTAACAGTGACTTACACGCACATATGCACTCACGTAGACGTAAGGAACATGAATGTATATATATATACGTACGAGCACGCGTGCTTGTTGTGATGATACATGTTTTGTACAAGGACAGCGTCGGGTCCTGCTTCCCTGTAAAGCATTGTCTACAGAGAGAGGGCAACGAAGAAAAGACACATCACGTGACTGCCTCTTTAAAGCAGTCGCAGATACTGTCCGCCAAAATCTACTTTGGTCGTCCTCATTTATTGTCTTTTTCCCTTTATACACATGCCTGCATGCGTACGCCTGCACGCCTGTGCACGTCTGCGTCTACCTCCATGCACGATACGGATGCACGCCTGCAAAGCAAAGGCCTGATTCGATCAGCTCGCTGGCTTCGGGGTGCATATATATATATATATATATACATGCATGAATGTACCGGTAGACACCTACCCACGTGTTTCTCCATACACCCACACAGGATTGCGGAATTTACATCTGCGTGTGTGAAGCGCTAATGTTATTCACAGTCTACCGAGTGTGTACATGAGAATGCAAACATGCACGCGGACGTGTGTAGTTGCGCGGGCACTTGCATGCATTTACGCACACGTGAAAACGTGTGGACGCGTTTGAGGTTCCCAGACTCATGCCCGCTGTACGTGGCAGAAGTGACGTCCTGCGCACTGGTGAACTTCACCGCATACACGCCGGCGCCCACACGTGAGTCCATATTATAGGAGCCTACCTTTCTGTCTCTTTCTGTGTCTATCAATATATGTATCTCGATACTGAGACCACATGAGGAGCAGATACACCGGTGGGCAGCGGCAGACCTGTTGACCAGGATAGGGTCACGGTGTGGACAAAATATAGTGGACAAAATATAGCGGGACTCCTGGTTTACTCACAGCTTCTTTTAGCCAGCCGTAGATATCCCCTTCAGACGAGCTGCTCTTGTCCTTCTTCTTCTTCCTGTCTGCCTTGTCCTTTTTATTCGTTGCTTTCTGTACCAACGTGTACGGCTCTGCGTCGTGTGCTGTCCACGAGCACCAGCACCCACCGCACAGCAGCACATACACATATAGACCAGTATAGCTATGGAACAGACATATGAATAGATATATATACATGTGCGGAAACGAGATATCTGCATATACACGTCTGTACATTTCTTCACCAACATACGTGCAATTGACGTTATTCACACACACGTGTATATGCATATACGTACGAGTATACATCCGATGCATGCGTTCCTTGATGTACACGGAATATCTATGTTCACACAGGTAAATGCGTACGGTTCCGCGTCGCGTCTGCTTCGCTTCCACCAGCTCAAAAAAGTAGTCACCACCCAAGCTGGCGGTCTGCGAGGTCACGTACATGCACATATATATATATATATACATACACGTACAGTGAGAGAGAGAGACAGCCAAAGAAAGAGACACAAATTCGTATGAGCGCTGCCACCGTACACCCACGTATACACACAATTAACGCAGAAACAGATTCTATGCGATTCCATGTATGTACGTGTACACCCTCAGAGTATCTACACGGACGAGGACATACACGTGCGATGCTACTCAAGAGAGCGACAGCAAAGGAGAAGCTCTGAAGCTGATAGAATTTCCTTTCCGGCGCGACAGTGAGGCTGCGACTCTCGTAGTGTGTGGACTCTTCCTGTCCGAATGATGCTTCGACAAAGATACTTGCGCAGCCAGATCCGTACAGAGAGACAAGGAGACAGGAAGAGCGGAAAAGAAAGACACAAAAATGTGTGCATACAGGTGAACGGAGAAACTCACGTGTACACGTGTGCATCCTGAAGCATAGAGGGCTATGCTAGTAAGTACTTTTCTACTGATTTTATCACTCGTGATCTGCACCGGTCTACTACACGATTGACGGTGACAAATTCGCAAAAAAACGCATTTCCCACGTACACCGACAGGCACACAGATGCGCACGCACACGGCGATATCCCCTGTTGACATTTTGTGTGCACCTACGCAGACACAAACACCTCTGATATGTACACGCACATATATAGATATATATACGTGGATACCACACGTGTGTACATCTGTACGTGAAGATCACTACGGTGACGCATATCTGTAGAAACCTACAACAGTACGCACAGATTCACGTATACACGTAGGAGCTCGTAAACGGTGGCACGTGTTGACGTGTTATCGAAGGCCTGAGCTCACACACACACATACAACACCGCCTTCGACGAGCGTCTGTGCACCGCTTTTTCGAGGGACGCATAACATACGTACAGACGCAGGCACGCCTTAACTCACAATAACATATGTACATATATATAAAGGTTGACCGAGTATGTTTACACGTATACACGAAGGCACGCCTACACTCGCAATAGCATATATATACGTGTACATATGTAAATGTTAACCGGGTACGTTTAGACATATACGTCCACGCACACGGGCACACACGCGTACCTATAGACACGTAAAAATGCATGCGTCGGAAAACGGTTAGAATGTCGTCCCACGTCTGGGCAAGTGTACTTTTTTTGGTCTTACCGACGTAGTCAATTTTGTGTTCTTCGATGAAACGCGGTGTAAGAATCCAGGGGCACGGTGCGATAACTTCGTCAACCCACTTGATGTGGCGCAATGTTTCCGCACGTTCTTCAAGTGTCTGTACAGTGCGGCCCTTCAACCTGTGGGTGTCTTCATCCGACGCGACTCCAGCAATCAAGTGGACGTGTTTGAAAAGTTTCTTTGCCTGCTCCAGCTGCCGCATGTGTCCCAGGTGCAGCAGATCATAGACTCCTGCATGCATGCACATCGACAAAAAAACGTGCCAGTGCACAAGACGCCTCGGCGCATTCACGTTATACAGACATACGCAGGCATATCTGTGAGCAGGCATTATCCACAGATACTCCGACTATTTATATTTATCAGTCTACACAAAGTCACGAGTATACATATGTGCGTATCTTTGTATTGTTTTTTCAATCGAATACTGCGACTACATACATACATACATTACTCCACAATGATGCAGACATACAAATCTGTACTGGTCTCTTTATGTATCACCACCATGACCTCATGGAATTACTACAGATGCTAGGTCGGGTGCATACGCACACCCACGTATGCACGTGTCCACACGGGTCGCTCCAGTGGAGCTACACGCGTACCCGCACATAGATACACACATACGTACATATATGTGTTTACAGAGACGTGATTATTTTCCCTGAGTGCGTCCTACAACTTTGACTCACAGTTCTTTTCATTTAACACTGGGTGTCGCATCTCTGATTGCATCACAGTTACTTTCCTTCGAGACATGCGCCCCCCGTGCAGTCAATTCATCTCGGTGTTCAGCGTCGACGCGTCAGACACAATTTTGTCTGACTTCTGCAGCTTTTTACGAGAAGAGACTCACCATCAGCATAGACCCGCACAGGGTGGTCGGGGTCTTCGCCTTCTACTTGTGGGGTATTTTTCGCCTTCTTGGCTGGCGGCCTGGAGCAGCAGCATTCCCCATCGCTCCCCTTCGTCTGCAACTCTTTCCTCTTTGAAGGACACATGCTGCTAGTACTGCTTCCTCCCTCGTTGTTTGCCTGCGTGCGTCGCAGAGTACGAGCCACGAACCTCAGCTCCCCACCAGTTCTAAGAACCCGCGCACATATCCATATTTGTGTATTAATATATATGGGAGAGACGTCGTAGCTATTAACATAACTTGCTCAACTATCTACAGCTGCCCATGTAGTAATGCAGTTGCGCAGTGGAGGCGAAGATTCAGACGAATTCTCACAGGCGCAACGAGTGGACAGAGAATCGAACGTATATGGAACACATATATGGGAAACATATCACGAACTCTCCACACGGCTGAGACCACCACCGCTTCTGTGTACGGACAGAGGAAGTCAGGCGGAGGAAAGAAGAGCGCGAAGGGCAAAGAGTCACGTGGTAGAAAGCGAGTCGGCGCGGCACGCGTGTGCTGCTCTGGGGAAGATATTATTATCTGGAAAGATGAGTAGGTGACCACAGAGACCCAGTAACGCTACTGCAGGTGAGTGCCTGAAATTCACCTCTACGATAGTTTTCCTCTACAACCCTGTGAACAGCCCGTATGTCTACATCTTCAGTAGCTACACTCCTGTATCTCTCTTTTCGCTGTGTGCGCATAGGTGTGTGTGCCTTTGTGTATACAACAACACGTCAGGTGCGAGGTCGCTGCGAAGAAGGCACTGACATCATCAGAGTCAATCTAGAGAAAGAAGAGAACTCCGTGAGCAGCCCCAACCACCTTAGAAAAATAGTTGTAACACATTTTCTCAGACGCTTAGGGTATTGCAAATAGCGCCGCAGGCTGATGTCGATGACAGAAAGTGAATGAAGAAGACACCTTCCCAATCAACGTAGCGACAGGGAAATGGGATTTAAGTAGTACACGTCAACGGTTCTAAGTCAGTCGTATATTGTGGAAACACGCAGGTGAAGAAGCCATACGATTTAGTGAAAGGTCGCTTCACAGCAATCTCGAACCACTGTTCGCCGGGTCCCAGAAATCTCTCCCCCAACCGTTTCTCTTACTGCTCCCACTCCTGCTGTTGATCCTGCTGCTGGTCCTGCTGCTGCTGCTACTACTGGCGCTGCTGCTACTGCTGCTTGTGCGTATAGATGCGACTAGTAATGCAACCCTTCGCAGACAGACGGCGCGTAGCACTCCGTTTTCACGTCCTGCTGCTATCGACCCTTCCTCAGTGACGAATTTAAGCGATACGGGACGCAAAGTGGGAAAAAAATCAGTAGAATCGTCGATGCCTTAATAGACGTCCACACAGAGACATGCACACGAAAACGTGTAAGATGCCTATCAAAAATATTCCCCGGGGGCCGAACGCACTCGCGTGCGCAAGAAGTGCACTCTTTTCATGTGCCGCCATATATACATGTAGATATATATATACGGATGCAGGCGTGTGCGCATACATATATATATATATATATATATATATTTACAATTACGCAAATACTCACTGACATTCAGCTGTGTCTACCTTAGTGCAGCGACCACGGAGAGTTTTCAAGTGTACAACATTAGTAGGAAATCATACAGATGAACGCGTTTTGAAGAGTGAATGAAATCTTTCAGCCCAGGCAACATCCACCTGCGAAGACGCAACCGTAGACGGGGAGGAACAGGCGTGTCCTACTACCCACACGCCAGCAGTATTGATATTTCTACACGCGGTCTGAAGAAACATACTGTGTCCGTAGGTGCGGCTGCGTCCACGAGCGATGCGTATACATTTTAAAAGTCACAGTTATATAATTACACGCACTTCAATATATACATATATATGTTTCTGCATCTGCGGATATATACATGTGCATGTGGCAAAAATTGCAAACGAAACGGTACCCAGGTTCCTCCGTGAACGTACGTAGATGCCGCCCACTACAGAACATCACTGTTGTGCAGCGGTGGCGATGTGGTACAATTGACAACTGTGTGTGTGTGTGTGTATGTGGCTGAATTTTTCTCCTTCTCCAAATTACGAGGTGCTCACAGACCACCGCCTTTGACACTGAGCATGGAAGACCGCTTTCCATAAACTCGAAGAGTACAATTCCTGCCAGCGGCTTTTCGGTCACTCTAGACAGAGGAGAACCAGACTGCGTCGGACACGCAGATGAGCTTTAATACACAGAGTTTACCGAAACGTATCCCTCCAGCATGGTGTATACATACGACATCCATACTTACTTGTATTTGTGCATCTGCACTGAGGCACGAAGAGCCGACACCCAGCCTTGCGAACGAATACGCAGTTGCCGGCAAACGCACACGGATGTACAGCGCTTATTTGAAGACCTCACGAAGATACGGATACGCCGTGTGCGCATAATTCACGCCTATGGCAAATGCTCGTACAACAGACACATAGACATCAACAGAAGTGCACACGTGGATGAATTCATAGGCATATGGAGGCATCCCAATTGTCTACAGAAGCACACACGAAGATGTACCCATGTAAATGCAATGATCTAGACATACGTAGTTATGAAAGACAACCAATGTAGTAGATAATAGCGGCGTGCACGCATATGTATGCCCAGCTGGCTACTCGTCGGTGTTCGCGACTTACCTCCATCGTTGCCGAGATGATCGCTCATCTCAAATGCGATCGACGCCTTTTGCAAGCAAATGTGCACCGACACGGCTTTCCATCAAAAACGAGAACTGCTTATGTGGCAAACCAAAACACTCGAACGCGGCTCGCCAACTCGGCGTAACGCTGCTGAGACGTGAAAACAGTCCACTGCTATCCCTCATAGACATTTACACATAAAGTACTCTAGGGAAGCCAACTGATACAAGGACGGTATAGTCATAGCTCTTTACTTCCGTACGTAGAGGGCGGCCCCTCGTGTACCACTTCATTCGTGAATGGTTTTACGTATGGTACGGAGCCTGGAAGACAACGCGACTTCTAGTTGGAAAATATCCGAGAGTAGGTGAGTCACTAGCTGTATACTAGTCAAAATCTTTGTCTGAGCTGTTCGCTTGAGGCAAGCTTCATGGAAGACCAGGCACCCGGACAGCGGTGTTAGGAGGATACCAGAGAGTAGATTTATGAAGAGTCACGCCGTCGCGGAGGCGGTCTAGGTGGGAGAATAGTACAACAGCGGGGACAATTTTTAGGACACCGTGGGAATTCTCTACGTGTTCCAGCGTGACCGTACAGACTGCATCATTGCGCGACACCAGAAGGTTAAAGCATATTTCTGTAGATGATCTAGACGCGAAGATGTGCCAAGAAGGTCGCCGACGCGCCTGGCGGGCGGGCGGAAGACCTGACCGTTGTTTGTTTTTCGAATTCAGACGTCTTGCCTGGCAGTTCTGAAAGGTATCCTAAGAAGTAGGTAAGAAGAAGTTTTTAAAGAATTTGTTTCTGTTTTGCATGGCATGCGTCTAGACAATCGCGAACACACAAAAAATGTACGCTCGCTCTGTCTCCCTCGCGGAAGAACAACTGCGGAATGAATAGCGAGCGCACCGCTCCCGCGGAACCACTGTGTGTGTGCCGCATGCGCATCTGGTGTTTTCGCATCCAAACGATACACAAAATGGAGGTACTTTTTTCCATTCCGAATATAGAAGGCCTCATTCATTCACCCATGATTTCAGCTGGGAACACGGAGGTGAAATACAGTGTACAACTTGTTGAGGACTGAAAACGCGATTAGCCGTGCGGATGATCGGTGCCTCCGCTGGCGGGCCTCAAAAGGGCCTGCCCAATGAATTCGAACTCGACGTAAGCGGATGTAGTTTTTCCTTGTGATGCTAGAAGCTGTGTCAAACACCCATCCAGAAAAATGGACGGATGTAGTTTTCTCCTATCGTGTTAGACAGCCATCCAGATAGAAGCGCTCGCTCAGATACTTGCAGAAGATGGCCATGTTGAAGTGAACGAACGAATCCCAGAGCCCGTCCAGTGACGCCTCACAAGCGGGCGTATGTATGGCATTTCTCCGTGTCCTGTGAGGATCGATTTCGCAACCCCGTGATCATGTAGGTCAGCTGAAGCAACGAACAACTCACATCGCAGGTCTGAGCAATGGTCAAGGAAAGGACGTCTTTGATGCCCACGTTATAACTGAAGAATAATTACAACGCCCATGCACATCTTGCGACAAGGAAGTACCCGTCAAAAAGAGGAAGACAAACAGTGGAAGCCTCTAGTTAAGCATGCAGTTTCGCTTTTGTTCTTCAAAAAGAGGTGGTGTCTAGTGGCACCTGTAAGGTGTAAGTAACCGACGGAAAAGCTTGGGAAAATCCTCCGCAGGCGTCACATTTTACATAATTGTTCGTTACGAATTCTCTTCGTTCCTGACTGAGGTCAGACAGACGCTACTCAGTAGTTCCGGGTGTAGAAACTGCACAAAGGCCTGCTGCCCACCCTCGTTCCCCAAATACCGCGCTCACTCTTGCTAAAAGATGCTTCTCTCTAGACAGAGCCTGTGCCGGTGTAAAAGAGTACAGCAAAGTGACAAATTAGCGAATCTACGTGCGGACTGCTTTGCATCCTTCTGCCGCCCCGTAGACTTTGAGTTTGAACTTACCAGCAATGTTTCGCCGTGGGAAAGGTCGCTTCAAATTTTGCTCGGGGAGCCTCCCTGTAAAATCATCCTGGCGTGTATCCGTGCTGTGCCCGCGTTTCTCAGGAGTCCGAGGAACAAGTAGACACTGTCATTTCTGCAATGGGCAGCAGCTTCACCGATCTGACCAATATGATATGCGAGCAACTCAATCAAGACTTCGAAATTGGGAACCTGCTACCCTAGTACGTCTTAAGGTTCCATGCGGGGGTGAGCGTATTTGGAGTTAAGGATTTGGGACCTTAGCACTGTGTAACATGCTGCTGGATAACAGCGCACATTTTTGCAACATCAGACTAACACTCTGCTTGATGTCTATTGGAGACTCTGATCCAATTTTTCCAGCCCCGATCAAGTGGTAATTGCCGTCACTTTGTTGCCCATGTAACGTGACCGAAGAAACAGACAGCTCTGAATACATTATCGTGCGTGATTCAGTTACTGTTGTCCGGATTCGTGTGGGATAGTGTAATCGAATTTTATTGTTTTTACGGAAGTGCAAGAAGGTCGAAACGACTCGTTTGCTTTGGTCCGCCAAGTACTGCTTTCACGAAGTTACTATGACTTCGATAGTGTTGATATGCTCGCGGTGGATCTGCGACGAGCTAGCGTCCTACAAGCACAACAGTGATCTCGTGGAATGGTCGTTAATATGAGGGACCCACTTTTGTTATGCGATCACCAGTTCGGTTAAACTGTTTCAATGTAAATAGAGTCCATTCACGGGAAATGATTACCACCTGAACAGAGGTATTCTCAGCTTCTCTTGAAGCTCCTCTGCGTACGGAATGATTTCCTATTTCTCCTTAATGCTGTGTTCAGTGGCAAGTTCATCAGCGACATGCTAGGCCTGACGGTAGGGTATTACTCGTTCGAGACGTCATGTAGAGGCGGCGAGGGATACCTGGCTACTTGCTCGCCAGCACCAATCGGTTCCCTCCCTCCGAATCCCTTTACAGGGCAACAGAACGACAAAGAATGCCGTGAGTTGATACCTGAAATATCAACTCGCGGCTGCGCTAGTGGGAATCTTGATTTTACTGAAGCCACCATTTTCCTGCTTGTGGAGTATCCCGCACACTACTGGAAAGCTCTTACGTGCTCAATGGGAAGCGGCTGCACAGTCTTCTGCGCGAGCGTGTGCTTACCGAGTTCTCGTCCGTTTGCCTTCCTGCAAAAGCATGTTCGTGCCCAGGTAGCAGCACTTCCATTTTACACAAAACATGCGTCAGCGCACACCGTTCATAATTGAAGGGAAGCGTATTCATTTTACGTAGAAGGCAGACGCAGGTGAAGGCATTGCATTTGGCCTCACTTAGGGGTTCTCTGCGGCATGCAAGCTCGTACGGATTTTAGTGCAAGGAGGCACTTCGCCGCTTGAAGCAGGGTGTGTGTATTATCAACTGATAAGAAGTTCCTAAGGGCTTTCGAATTATTTTTGTTGAGCACCGAATCGCGGAGGCGCCGCATTGGTGTGCGGTTTGAAATGGTGGATGGCATCGGTAGGAAGAGATGACGTACACACTAGGGAAGTTGCTGCTCATATGCAGAGTTATATCCGTACGTGTACAAACTCACGTGTTGATATATATATATATGTGTATATACCTGTTACTCTGTACAGTTGTACATAGAGACTTGTAGTTATGTGCGTGTGTATGCCGCTATAGGGGTTGTGCATCTCAAGAAGCCTACGGAAGGAGTGGAGTACTGGGGCAAAAACAGAATGTGATCCTGATGGGTGGCGTTCAAAGTTCACCTTTCGATTATATGTCTATTGTATTTTTGTCGAGTGTCTAGGTTCACGGCAGACACGCTCTGCGTATACTGCAGTCGCGTAGAGGCGTTGAATTATTTTCTCGTGCGTGCCTGTTGTCTCTGGTGCGGAAAGGTTAAAGGTCGTCTTTGTTCACATAGAGAAGCTTACCGGTTATGTGTACACATATATACCCACTTGCGTCCACTTGTCAAGGTGTAAACCCAGCGCGTCCCTCTTCTGTTCCGCGTATTCCTAACGGTGGGAAACTATTTCTGGCCATTGTAGATTGTTGTTTTGTGTGCGTGCCTGCAGTCCTCGACTGCCTGAGTGCCCTGCCCAGCGAGGAAGAGGAAATTCGAAGAAGAGATCTATACACAGACTTCTGCAGCAAATACAGAAACTGCATGGCGCCTAAGGAAATGTTTCTCTGCGTCAGCAGCTTCAACAAGCAGCTGCAACAGCTCTTGAGCGTCATCGACGACGACTTAGGTGCTCCTGATACTATGTTTCGATTGGTCACCGAAACTTTCAGTTTGAATTTTAAGAACATCTCATATCGCCTAATATGTCTACCACAAATCCACTTTGTAGAAACGTAGCTCTTCTTGTACTTCTGTGGGCACACATATGTTCATGCGTGCGTAAGTGGAGCTATACGTAATTGTGAAGATTCAAATGTAGATATGCGTATATGCATGTGCACAAGCATTCCTTTATGTGTATGGGGCTTAGATTTATGCAGTCGCCTTCGTCGGTATTGATTACATACATATACCTGTACACACATATATGTCTACACATATTTGGTCTGGGCGGAGAAGGGAGATGCATGTAGCTGTCTTGCACAGGTGTCACCATCTTCCAGGTGGGCCGCAGCACTTGCTCAGTGATCGAGGAGAAGTGAGGTTTCTGAAATCTTGTGTCTAACACCGACCAGCAGCGTCTTCGCGAAAGCTAAATTACTTCTGTGTGCCGCAGTGATAACGCTGTCTCAACGTGTGTTCGTACAGTGTGAACGCATCGGCGATTGACGGAGACCTGCGTCCACATACGCGTATACGTGAAAAGGTGGTGTGTCCCTAGTTGGCTTTTTAGATGAATTGTTATTGAACGTAGTCATGTGGATGAAGTGATTCCGGTGGCGGCGACACAAGCGCGCACTTCTACACACCCAAGGTTGTCGTCCTTTTTACATTCACTTCTGCCTGTACGCGTGTGTGGACGTATGTATCGATGTACATAGATATTGTTGCACACAAAATGTATTCAAGTTCATAATAGGTTGAAGCGGAACAGAGGCGCTGAGGCTGCAAAAATGAACCAGTGATTGCTACCTGGCTGTGAAGTATCCGGGATAAGCAGCAGGAGCAGCAGTAGAACAAAGGGCAGTAACAGCAGCATCTTTCGGACATTTTAGTAAAGGCAGGTGTGAACGGTAGATAGCAGAGGAGCCGCAGCAGCAGTAGCAACCTACTGGGTTGGAAAGGAGCTGCGAGCAGCAACGGCAGTCGTGCTAACGTGCGTAGCAGCAGGGGAATCAGAACTAGCAGCAGCACCAAGTTTACTGCCGTCGAGCTTGCCGAAGAGACCACACCAGCAATAACAACGGCGGCAGTATCAAGGGCTTGGTCACGAGGAGCGGGATTAGGCACTTCGCAGCAGCAGGCTCAGTTTAACTGTGTAGCAGCAACAACGTTATGCATGTGACGAGGAAGCAGGAGCGGCACCAGCAACAAGTTCATGTTCTCTTCCATTTCACAAACACAGTCTTGATCCGCACGAGAAATACCTAGAGAAGCGCCGAATGTGGGCCCTAGCGAAGTAGTGTAATCCAGCAGAGTTTTGTGACTTACCGTGTGCTGCTGCCTCTCTGTGCAGAGAAACCGGCACCCTATCGATTGAAGCCGGTGTTCAAAGCCCGTGCGACGAGGGTAACGGAGATTCCGAGGGACGCGGGCCAACTCGAGCAGCTGATGGTGATGATCGAGAAAGGATATGGTAAAACACCACGCAATCATCACGCTGATGCAACGCCCCTCATATGCGTATACACATATGTGTATATATATGTATGAATATTTGTGTATTTAGGGGTAGATGGACAGAGATATACACACGGGAAACATAGATACGCGTATACATATACATATATAGATATGCGTTTGCAAGTCAACTGTAAAGTTTTGTAGATATATATTCATCGATATGAATATATATATATATGCGGCGAACCGCCTACATGTAGTATATGTATGTATATATATAAATATATACATATATACGTGTACTTCGTTCCGTGGAAGGACCATGACAGGACACAGTACATTTGTCCTTGCTGAGCTATCACCGAGAACTACGTGCTCGCGAGATGACGCACCCTCAAGCAGTGGGGTGAGAGAAGTACAGCGTGTTTGCTTCTACTAATTTACTGTAGGTGCAGCTCTCTGAAAAGCAGGACGAAGAAATTTGCGTGTTGCACCATGTAGAGGACCCACCACTGTGTACACCGTATTTTATGCCTTCGTCCTCTACTCGTAGCGAGTGAAGGCATGTGTTTCACTCTTGTGGGGAAGGAAATCATGAGCTAAATGGTAAGGGTATTAAGGTTTACTCTTGGGGAGAAAGACACCGTCGTTTGTGCTCTCATGTCACGAGCGCGTTCTTCCCCCTCTTGTCAACATTTGGCGAGACAGTTCATTCCACTGTCCTCATGTATGGATGTGCACTCTGGACGTTCTGGCCAGAAATTCTGCTGCGGAAGTTCCTCAACAGTGTGGAATAGTACTGCAGATGTTCTCTCATCAGGTGTGCGGGGTTCTTTTTTCACGAAACCGGTAGAGTATGCCTTTCTACAGAATTTAACCGGCACTGCACCAGATGCACTCATCTAGTACGAGCGTCCAGAAGCAGAAGGGGCGGCAGGAGAACCAGCAGCCGCAACGTTAATAGTAATATTGGTAGCAGTAGTAGGAGTAGCAATAGGAAGGAGAAGTTGTGACAGAAGAACCAACAGCCGCAAGAATAATAGCAGTACTTCTAGCAGTAAGAGTAATAGTAGTAAACAGAAATGGTCGCAGCAGAACAGGAAGCCGCAAGGATAAGAGGAATAGTGGTGACAGTAGTAATAGTATTCCAGCTACTATGGTAGTCGGAATACCAGAAGTGATCATTGTTGTTGTATCATCACTAGTGACAGTAGGTTTGAAAGTAGTAAGCATATCAATGTTAATAGGACTAGTGATAATAGTAGTGTCAGTGTCAGCAGTTCTCTGAGGATGGCTACCGTAGCAGTATCCGTAGTAGTGCCAGCAATAGTAGTGATAGTAGTAGCACAGGCAGTACTGTCAGTGGTAACAGTATCAGTGGTACGGGAAGAAGTACTAGCACACAAGCAGTCTTAGGAGTGTTATCATTAGAAGTACGTGTACTGCATGTGTAGTTAGTAATAGTGTCTAGGACAGGCTCAGTAATAGTAGCAGTAGGAGTACCAGTGGTAGTAGCGGCGGGATCGGCAGTCGCAGTATTACAAGTAGTAGAGCGGGTATTCGGAGTAGCAGTACTAAGGGTAGAGTGTGCAGAAGCAGCAAAAAGGCGAAGCAGTGGTGTCCGAAGAATTGCGGCGGAAATTAACGGAGATGTGAACCAACAAAGAACATTTCCCCGACACTTTGGTTTCGTGTGTGATGCGGACAATTGTACTTGACTATGATAAGCTTCACGATGCACGTGTAAAGTGCTTACGCTGCAGCTGCAGCAGCGGCAGGATTTGGTAGCTTATTCGGCACAAGTTTACTTTGTAAATACGGCGATGTATTCACACAGAGAAAGTGGGAGAACATTTTTTTTGCAACAACAGCAAGTTCTTTACTTGATTGAAAATATACTTCAGAAACGCGCCTCGTCTCCTCTCATCGCGATTGAAGTCAAATTATGTTCTTCTTCCGAATACATCACAGTAGTAGGAACATCAAGCAAGAACACGTGACGGCCGTTTCTCCTCTCCCTAGTGTCGTTTCTGTTGGCATTATTCTCTGTGGAATTGCAAAGCCGGCTGTTTGTTTGTTTCTCTGTTTGGCCGTTTCTGTCGCAGCGCATTACGGCTGTGCGCATGCATTTCTTTGGTCACATTCACTCGTCACTTTTTGCCGCAGATTCTTAGCGCGTGCTCGTCGAGGATATTGCAGCGCCGGTTGACCACTGGGGCGCAGTTGTGCGTGAGCAGTCAACATACGGCACTCGGAAATGGTGGAAAGAAGAGAGTTTCTGTACATGGTTACGGGTACTCTTGACATTTTCAGAGTGATTTAGTGATAGCACAAAAGTATTCCGGCGCTCTGCACTTTCCCTGTAGGGGAATTTGGAGGAGGTGGTTGTTTAAAATTCGTTTCCACGTTCAGCTTAATCCTTTGCTCTTTAGTGTAAGAATTCTCAGCGTTAAATTCCATCCGTTTTTGCACAGTGCACAGTGCTTTGAAGTGAGACCGTTTATATATTCCCATTCGATCACCTTTGCCCGCCGCGAGTCACCGCTGGCGACGACAAATATTTTGTTACGACTTCCGAAGAAATATGTTTCTGGCTGTCCTTTCGTTTTCTCGCTTTCTGTTCTCAGTGGCAGGACAGGACAGCAGAGCTCCGCTGTCTGCTGCGCGAATGCGGTAGCTGCAGGTGGCGCATCAATGCGTTAAGTTGAGCTCCGCGGAGACAGGGAAACTACGGCGCGGCTTTGGAGGAGCCCTCGGTAATTTTTGGTTCTGGGCAGGCGTCTGTTGAAGCAGCCTTTTCAACTGATTCGCCTTGAAAAAGAAGCATGTGGCGAGGCTCCCTGCATTGCCTGGTTGGAAGAGAATGCTCTGTTCAAGTTTTAACTTCCACGTAGCTTTGTTACAGGTCATTTTCCCCGTGAGGTGCTTTCGAGGGCAGCGCGTGAGAGTCTGTCCGCAAGACGAATCTGCAACATGCGTGAAACAGACAAGCCACCCGTCGACTACGAAACAAAACTGTTTTACGTATCCACCTTGGTACAGGTAATGATGTTTTGAAGAGGAGTGCATGTGCAGGCCGCCCCGGTCAAATAACAATGATCAAAAACCATAGTAGGAGACAACGGATCTGTGGGCATGTACTCACGTACGTATGCACGTGGTCAAATCGGTGTTCAGCTCTGTGCATCCCTATCCGGACACGGGCATGTATGGGACCGTGTACACGTATGTATGCAACTATGTACACGGATGCGTGCATTCATATAGTTTATACCGTCTCGCACGTGTATGTTTTTGCGCGTGTCTGGTTGTAGGGTCACTTGTATACTTTCCCCAGCCGCGAATCCGTCTCTACCCGTTTGAAATGGCAGACGGATAATATGCAGTTGTATTCGGCAGAACACTAGAACACACTCCGATACAGGATGAATTTGAGTTCACGTATTGTACAGCATCATACGTATATATGTGCATACAAGTACACACGTGCGTACAGCTAGATATGTATTTACACTCATATATATATATATATATATATATATATGTATATACGTATATGCACGTATACGAGTGAATGATTAAGAGTTTTATTCGAGTTCCCTACAAGCCGAACTGCCCGTCTGGACAGATCAGCTTGTCCAGGGGGGTTCTCCGGAATCTGCCGGTACCGACGTCGGTACTGTTGAGGGGAAATTACGGTGATCTGTGGTGTTCTTTTTCGAAAAGGAGTGCAAACATGCACTGGCGTTGAGGCATGCTACATTTCTCTGCCTTGTTCCTTTCCTCGGCATGCGGAAGAGTAGAAGAGGTTACTTCCAGTAGACGAATGAATCAACTGCTCTATTGTTTCTTCATCTGTGTTCTGTGCGACAGCGCTTCCCAGCTGCACTACCAGGCAACGCGTGAGTGCCCATTTGGGCTGTGATAGACGTGATTCCTGCTATGGTGTAATAGTTCTGCTTCTCAGTACGTTGTCGTCCCTTCTCCCACATATTCACCGTTATGCCCTTGTGATTTCAAATGACGAGCCAGCTGCATTGAAACAGTACTTTTTTTCGTCGTCTGATTGGAAGAGTTTAGTGCATTCCCCGTCACTTCTGGTCCTGGTGTTATTCATCTTGACGGCCGGTGAACTACCTCGGGCGTCGTAGCGCAAGCGGGCCACGACCATGAAGACTATCGGTCGAACGAGTACATTTGTACTTACGCCGCACTGGTGTATCGGTTTTCCTCTGATTTACCGATATCTGGATACCTTGTGATGGAGTTCGGCTCTTAACAGCAATTTTCATTCAGTCTTCCCACCCGCGAGCAGACGGACGTGCACATCACATTTCTTGGTACTACGCAACGCGGCCGCCCCTTATTATCAAAGCGCCCACGCCTCTACTACCCGGTATACATTTTCACCTGCGTAGTGGACGAACAGCGCGTACCGGCACTGAAGACAATATATATATATATGCCTACTTCATGTTTATTGGGGGAAATGCTAGGAAAGTAATCCCTTGCTGAAGGGCTGCGGAGAGCTTGTGAGGTGGAAGCTGTACGAAGCAGGAACGTGTACTCACGAAAAATGTTTTAAAGCGAGCACGTCCGCGTGCTGCAAGCACTATGCACAAGTATTCGTATTTTGCTAGTATCAGGCAACAGGTAAACTGCCAGCCATGTCTGCTGTTGAGAATACTGGTCATCCATCCCTAGAGGTGCGCGGTTCCCGCAGCACCGTGGCTTTTCCGACGTATCTTGTTTGACGGCTCAGCATTACTCTTTCAGCTATCATCCTCTATTCGTCGTGATGGTTCTTTCAGTTCGCCACTACCCTTCTTTAGTGGTAGTCATTCATCTTGAAGATTTTTGTGATACGCCCCTACAGCTGAGATCTATCTAATTATATCTGATCACAGGTGATCACCCTCTGCGCCGTCTCGCCAGTCGCTGATTTTGAATGAGGATCTCGGTGTTGCCATCCTACATTATTTATTAGTTATTCTGTGGTTTACGCCCACATGTGTCTGCAGCGAAGCGTGCCCTGTTTTGGCTACCACCCGAAACAATCAGAAACTTGTGTTTCTCATGGCGTCCGGATTTACGGTTGAGAATGTTCTCAGTGTCCCCTGTTGCATTTCACTTGCAGATTTCCTTTTCTCCTTTGTTCCATCTCTTACATACAGCTAGGGGAAGCGCTTCGCTGTACTATCCTATCACTCCTTAGCTTCGGGTCTTCACTTTCTTCCCTGCACCTCTTTTTACTTAGGATACTGTTGCTCTTCCTTCCGTCACTGCGTACTTCCAAATTACTGTGCTTTATATATCCTCTAATCGTTGGCCCACTTAAAAGACGTTCCTGGACGTTTCTCCTGCAGCGAAGCTCGTGTTGCATACGACCTTCGCGCTCATGTAGAGCTTTTTTTTCGTGGCCTGCTGGATTCTTCGAGACCCTCTGAATTCTCTCCTCTCCTGGTACCCTCGTCTCTTACAACACGGTCATTTCTTAGTCGTGTTTCCATTCTCGACCACAAAGATGACACTCCCGCCGCGTGGTGAGCTGTTTCCAGCTTAGAATTTCCTGCAGCTCCTAATATGTTGCAGTGGCTGCGAAATTCTGGTGCACGTACGACGCACGACGGCCGACCCTCGAGCAAGAATGTGTCCCCTTGTGCATTCGTAAAAACCTCCCCTTTGCACTGCTCTTACAGAGGATGACGGATCCCGTTATTCTGCCTCACACCGTCATGAAAGCGGGATCCAGAAGCGTAGTGTAGTAATAAGCGTAACAGTATTCAAAGCTTGTTATCTGTCGCTCAGTGATTCGCTATCCGTATCGGAGATACGCTCTATTTTCGTTCTTCGTCTCACGCATACAGAGTACAGTTTCCTATTTTTCGTAGTGTTTTTTTACCGGTTGACAGATCCTTGAGTTGCACAATCTAGGCATTAGAGCAACGCAAGTATCGAGGGAAACGCGGTGGCCAACGGAGACGATGACCGGATTTCTGCTGCGAGCAGACGGGCGGTATAGTGCGCCAAGCAGTTCAGTATTCTCCCTGTTGCGCAGATACAGAAAGGAACCCTTCCTGAAGCGGCAGCAATAGCAATAGCACCAGCCGTTGCAACAGCGCCAACAGTTATGGCGCCGGTCTGAGCACTGAAAAGAGCCGCTGCAACTACTGCAGCAGTACCAGTGCAAGAAGCAACAGCAGTCAGCAGCAGCACCAGTGAATGCAGGCCCGCAAACATCAGAAGAGAAAGAGCCGCAAGCGCATACGTTCGAGTGTAACCCTTCACAGAAACTTTGTTCCGGTGTGTGCGCGCAAATCCGGTCAGCACGTCTCCGCAGCTGCGATTGCAATCAGGTCTACCACGTTTAGCATGCTACTGCTTAGGGCATGTGTATACACACACACACACACACACACACACACTTGACACAAGTTACTGTACCAGTGAGGTCACGCACGTAACGGCTCGCATAGGAACACCCACCCAGCCACCCGTACACACACACACACACACCTCTCTACCTTTTTCGGTGTACGCCATCGTACATATACGTACACGCATGTGCATACCCTGGTGAACGCGAATATCTCACTCGTGTAGGTACTTATCCGCTAGATCGCGGATGAAGCGGCGGTTGTAGCGATCCACCTTCATGCACTTCTTCGCCACGCCGAAGGCGGGAATGTTGAGTAACACGCCGACGTGACAAGCCAAGCCGCACCGCCGTGGATGGAAAATGCCATTTCCATCCACCACGAGAAGCTGCGGGTACACTCCAGGGCACTGCGCCTACAGGTGTAGGCGCAGCGAAGCACACAGGCAGACCACGTCGTTCGCAAGAACTTCCTGTGCTTGTAGCACACCTATATTTGACACTCATAGTACACATATTATGTACACGCGATATCGCTGGAAGGGAGCAGAAAGTGCCTTTGTGTGCTGCACCACGCGTCGGATACATATAAAAGTACGTACACAGTCAGAATGTTGTAATTTTTGATGGCGTTCACGAGCCAGCTACGCGTATAGGACACACGCAGGTGAACCCCAACGAGTGCAACACGTATGCGGCACGGCTGCATTAATTTTGTACGCCGCGCTCTCAACACGACGTGTGTCAGACGCAGCTGGCACAATGTACCACATCTGGTATCGCGGAGCAACGGTGTTCCAGTAATCCCCAGAGAGAGCATAGTCTGCAAGCGTGCAAGGTCAGGATGGCTGCGAGCTCCGAGTGAGTGAGTGTGAATGCGCCGGTGTAACGCACGTACACGGAAGGACTTCCATTTGCACGATATGGACCCGTACCTTCAAATCCTGGAGGAGATCGACAATAAGGGGTGCCTCTGGGATCCGCGCAGTGGGAGGGAGGTACGAGAGGTCAAGAGAGGACACGGAATCAAAATAGAATAGCTAATGAGACAACTTGACACGTAGTAATCCTCACCTGCACGGCAACCAGCGACAGATGTATTGATACTTTAAGGCTACATGCTGCAGGCGCGCGGTATATTTTTAGCCGCTTCGTTATGGGAGTGTCACTCGAATCCCGCTACCATGCCAGCCCATTGCCCACCTACATATACACACCCATACATATACCCATCCCAGCAATGTCGATCTACGGGCCAACGAATGTTTGTTGAAAGTCCTGTAGACGCATGCACGCGCCTGTCGGATGAAACTCGCCTCCTCTTGTGCCAAAAGCACGGAGATACAGAAATGACTCGTAGCTTCTGCCGCACCTCGAAAGCCCAAATATCCTGGAACGTAATCAACGTCAACCGTTGTTCTTTTGGTACGCATTTCCACAACCTGAGAGAAGCACACGCTCTATCATGTTTCCGGTCACGCGCGGGGGAGGCGTGACAACTATGAATTGCCTGCTTTCACGTGGGGTTTCTCTCTGCCAAGAGCCCACAGTAGCCCAAGAAAAACATTTCTCCCATGTATCAACAACGCACTCTCTACATCGTTAACCGCGCTCTGCAAATTAGATGCTCAAAATCCGGTGGCAAGGAAGACGAGACAGATGTGCCGGTTGTCAGGAGACCTGCAACTGTAAAGCCTATACTGGTAAACAAGCGGAGTAATTGCAGCGCTTGTACCACTGGTCATCGTCGGATCGATTACAGTGAAACAAGAGCAGTCAAACCAGTCCCAGTGCAAGGCGCTACAGCAGCATAAACATGAGTCCTCCTGGTTACTACATCCGTTGGTGTTTCGTCCTCGTGAGTCCGTGAGTATATGACGTACTTCCATCGATCGAAAGTTTATCACTGCTAGGGCAGCGACAGCGCGGAAGCCATCGTAGCTCACGTCAGCACCGCCCACGAATTGCAAGGTGCACTGCGATAAGTCTTCATTGCCGCCTGTTTTATTCCCGCACACGAAGCAGGACACTACGCGTACATGGCTCTATTACAAACACAGTGGGCAGCACTACAAGGACGCAGCCACAGAATACATGCATTTATATGTATGTATATATACGTGCGTACGTGCGTGTGTCCACACTCGACACACCTATACTGGATCTGAATCTTACACCCGTTAGTACGGTTCTATGTACGTGTGGATGTGTACCTGTGTATACGTCCACATAATGCCCAGGTGTACGCTTGAGGTGTAAAGCGGCACAGGTCGGAAGCCACAAATCAGCCCAATTCTGTATTCAGGTATCTGCGTGTGCTGGGTACATAAGTTCTCCCGAGGATCGCAGACCCGTGCGCCCTCGTACACACACGCAACCGCGCCAACTGCATGACGCATAGGCGGATGCAACTTGCGACGTGCTTGAGTGAGAACGTATTTCTACAAATAAACACAGAAGTGATACATTCGTGTATTCTTTACATAGGTATATCTGTATCACGTGCAAGCTAAACCTGCCTACGAAAATCTAGCAGTCACCTGTTATACGCAGCGGCCACATTTAAAAACAACTCTTCAGTGACGCCTCCACGCTCTACAAGCATAGTCGCAAAGACTGCACGTTTCCTGCTCAAGACTTCATTTGCTGAACAAGTCCAGTGATACTCAGAAGCGTTATTACTACTTGCATTGCAAGTAGACGGTGCACACCTGTACATTTGGGAGCGTGACTCACCGACTGTCCATTCAGGGTGTAGATCCGTTATGATTACTCCTCTTCTGATATCACTCTGGATGCTGAACGTAAAAGACGGTCCGACGACCAGAATATTTATTTTTAGTTGTTCAACGTTTGCCGCGAAAGGGGCCTATCAAGAAGACCAGAAATACACCCGTTGAGTTTACTGGTGGTCTCAATTTGATGCCAGGAGGATATGCGCCATCTTCTGCCCGACAACCCGATAAACAACTGCCCCTCCAACTGCAACGCAGTTAGTTCCTCCCCCAAGACTTTACCGAGGACCTCGTACGGCATTATGTGCCAGGTAGACGTACTTTACGAGCGGCAAAGAAAGCACCGAGATATTTCCGCGTGTGCCAGTGAATCGCTTCTCGTCCCGTCTCCCTTGTGCGTCAGGGGACAGATATACGCTCCTCCACTCTCTTATCCCCTCTAGTGGGAGAGGCCTATGGAAATAAGCCGCAGCTTCTCGATAGTCTAATCCGGGCGTAAATTGCCAAAAGCTTGTGAACCTGTTGCTTGCGACAGCGGACTCAAAATAATGAGTAAATTCGTGTATACATATATATATACATATATATATATATTATATATATCCTTGCGTGTATATATATAGTAATAACGCACGCGTGAATGACGAAATTTCAGAAACCGACTAGGAAGTTGGGATGCTGAACTCTATCTGTCTGCCGGTGGCATCGGGGCTACCTAAGTGGAACATAAACAACATAGTAGAATGTCAGCAGGGAAAGCACACGGTGTGCTCCTGACTCAAGAAATTCACCCTGCACCTCAAGTTTTGTGACATATCTCATTCTCAAACAGCCTCACATACTGGCAAGTATGTGCCACGTAAGTGGTGTTCTCCGGTCGATGATCTTCGCGTGTGGGATTTGTTGACGCACTCGGGCACTTGCCACTGCGTGTTCGCATTGCACGCTCCCCTTTTCACGTACAGCGCTACCCTTATTTACCGCAGGTGACCTACAATCTGCTCCGGCCACTGCCTTCTTTTTGTCACTCCGTGCATCCGTCGGAGGCGCCTTGTTACGGAGGAACGACACGTCTGTTCTCATGTTAATAGTTCAACATAGAAGTGCCCTATTCTGCATTGAATCTACTGTCAGGAATCCCGTTCACACGTGGAATCGGCAGATCTCGTCTCCTGTAGTCCAACGCTGCTCCGCCGGTGTGATCAACCCTAGCAGTGAGTGTCTTCTTTAGTGGCTTACAGAGTTTAAGTCATGTCCAGATTCAGTTCACGAACAACCATGAAAATATGTCCGTTTAGAACTGGTCACAGACATTACTATATATATATACACGTACCTATGTGGCAACATGTGTGCTTACATATTTGCGAACATACGGTAGCTGACACCTAGCTACACATTCTTGTATGCACATCCTCGTCGAGTGATACACCTCACAATATCGCTTACTTGCTCCATGTGTCATCCGCAGGAAAGCTTTTTGAGTCGGTAAGTGGTGTTGATGTACTTCCGCTCCCTTTGTTTCCATCTGCATAGTTTTTACAATTTGGAGGTCGGTTGGTATGAAAAGCATCCGAGCTCGGCTGGTCCTCTTCAATCTGGTAGTCAGAAGGTTCCTGTCCACCACGCGTCTGACGCTCCATAGAGTGTACCGCTGCACTCTTTGGCCATCTCCCGGTGCCCACACGCTTCCTCCCTGCACGGCCCGCGATGCGTGTCTACTGAGCCGACCGTGTAGCCCTTCTAAAGCTGTGCTACAAAACGTGACAGAATGCCTTTTCACCACCCTACGAGTCTGTGACAGCAATAAACGTTCAGATGCTTATTTTTCGAGCTTTCGTTGGTTCACGTATTTGTAGTCGGTAAAGGCAAACAACGTAGTCGGTATACGGGTGTCCAAGACCATAGATATTCACCGCAATATTAGCCGTCCTTCACTACTTCACTTACTTTAGCCGGACACCGGCACATCGCGGAGTCACTCGTGTACTACTGCATGTCTTACATTTGAAATTTTCGAAGCATGTGTAACACCCCGTATCCTAGTACACGTCGCATGCGTTACGATGTGTCCGCCGCCGTGGCTTCGACTCTGCACACTTCAGTTAGTATGGAACTGCCTGCACTCACTCTGCAACGGGAAACTCAAATTTTGTTGGTGTAACCGAACCGCTTGTGGGGTGCCACAGTGTCATCCTCCAATTCCACTGTGTTCAGTGTCAGCCGCTCGAGTCCCCTCCTGCACAGTAAAAATGTGCAACGGGAAGACCGCTGAAGTCCTCACTATTCGGTCGTAGGGGCGGTAATGTTCCTCATTAAGGCAGCTGCGGAACTTTCCTTTCAATCCTGGGACAGCGAAATCTGGCAGAGTCAATGGAAGTCAGAATTCCGACTCGTACACTGGTTCTCGAAGTAATGATTTATCACACAGTCATCCTTCCGTTGTACTGCGGAAGAAACTACGACATTTTGCGGATGAATTGTCATAACACGCTTTGCAGATGTCTTATTCGCAGCTAGACTTTGTCAACGAATACACAGTCTCCAGTGGGGTGTTTCGCGTTCACGTAACTATCAATCAAACTGCTCTTAGTGTAGTACACGGACGCGGTCTTAACCGCGAAGAACTCCTGTTGTTCTGTGTGGAATCTTCCTGGGAAGGCTTGCGTAGCTGTTACCATATCCCATATTTCAGCGCACGCATCATACATAGTCGGGTATGTCTAACAGTGGACAGGCCTGGTATCAACGGTTCTTGTGGCCAGCAGGAATACGTGAGTTTCACCTGTTGGACCGGTGTATGTTTCGACAAGACAGGAGCGGCACTTACTTTTTTCGGCGGCGGCTTCACTACTCAGGAGAACAAATTGTGTGACTGTTGCTCTTCGGAAGGCTGTTCGACTTGTAAGGAGAGGTGGAAAAAGGTCTTGCATGTCTTGTTCCGGTCACCGCCCTGAAAGCACACCTGCTAGTGCCTAAGGATGGATTAGAAACACTATATTTCTTACGGTGCGGACAGTGACTTATGTACCCTATCGGAGCTGATGTTCGACTAGTCCACCAGCGCTGGAAGCCCTGCTTCTACTTTTTCGTGGCCAAGCATTCACACCCAGTCGCTTCAGGGTATTCATCATGCCGAAGTACGACTTATTCAAACCGTTGGATTTCCTCGCCTATGTAAAGACAATACATGTTTCTTACCACCCCGGACGCCCTCGGTGCGATGTTTGTCGCCAGCTAATCCAGCACATGCATTCTGCTGAAGTAAAAAAAAAGTTCCCTGCGCTTCAAGCCACCTATGAGCTCCTCGGGTAAACCTGAAAATTCACTACGGGACAGCCGAAAGCATTAATTCAGACGCGCACTTTTGTCGTGAGCTACTGTGAACTGCTTAGTGAAATTTCCGCGCATATGTATATATACATATGTATATCGTTGTGAATTCCGTGTTCGTCAAAATGTTCTGTCATGACACAAAATGACACAAACGTTCACACGCACGCGGGCACACAAACGTACACACACTAACAGAACGCAGTTTTACGCGTATATTAGTCGTGTACAAAATGAACGAATCTGTCCTGTTCATACACCACCACCCTCACGAACGCGTGCATATGTAGTAAGTGCGTGCTTTGTTGTGGAGATCTGGCTGGGGATATATATGTAGCTGTATGCAGAGTAAGGATGCACGCATATGTTTATGCGGGGCTGAAACGCTCTAGTATTCAGGCGGTTGAGTGCCGATACGTTTTATCCACGACTTCAACATGTTATGCAGTGTTTATCGCATTTGTTTCAGTTTATCCACAGGTGAGTGCTTGTTCCGCTTTTGTTACATCCCTAGACTACGTAGCAACGCTCAAGCGTCTGATTTTCCATATACGCCGTGGCGGTGTAGGGACGCGCGCGGGGTTTTAGTGTTCTCTGTGGTCGTCCAGCGGCTGCTCACGTGTAGACGCGTGTGCGTCTTAGTATATATCTCCGCAGGGTGCCCGTATCTGCACGTTGACGCCGGAAAAAATATCTACTGGCACATGTTAGAATATGTAGTCTTTTTGAGTTAGCATTACACATGCCTCACTACGAATGAAATGGTAATTCACAGTAACAACCTAGTTCCGGTGTACGTGGCGTGCACCTCATCCGTCGGTTTGTTAGTCGTTATGCGCTCGTGCATATGTGTACCGCTTCGGGTGGAGGCCGTAGGATTTCTCCTCTTGTGGGTCCACAGAGACGCACAGCCTACCGGCCTTCACTACATCAGTAAATTCTGCGGTTCTACTTCCAGTGTTTGACGCCCTACGCTCTGCTTCTCTTCGCCAGTTACAATGCGCCGTCAAGTATCAAACTTGAACTAACAAATGGAGCCAAGTACCAGTAAGCTATCACCACAGGTGTGGAATTAATCTATTTTTTAATACAATTCAAGGATGCACACACAGCTACACAGATCACTGCGTATAAGTGTGAACACGTCTTGTATGACCCTGTCGAGGTGAATGGGACTGTATCTGCCCGGAGTTGTGGCCTGTACGTACCACCTGTGCACGAGCATGCGTACATATACGGATACACACGCGTTTCTTTATCTTTCGCAAAGTGTCAGCGTGCTCGTAGCTAGCCGACAGCAAATATAAAAGACAGTCATCAGCGTGTAACGGAGAGGGCGCAGTCGACGCAGGACTTGTTTCCTGGAAGCAGGCAAGGATAAAATCTGGCGCACTAGATCTACCCAGTCCCACACATACACGAGTACGCGGCGGGCTCGCTGCTTTCAAACCTTGACACGCCGAGGAACACTCGTGCGAATGAAGACACCACCACCATCACGTGTGTTACGCTGTACACTAAAGGGTGGGTTTGCTGCTTGAGTGTAAAGCTTCTGCTGTTTGTGTCGCTCTTGCAGCTTGCCGGCCGAGTCCTTTTCGCTGAGTGAGTTGCAAAGCTGTTTCGACAAAGAACAATTTAGAGGTAAAGAGCCGATTTTCTGATTCCATGCGTACGCGGAAAAGAAAAGTGTCACTTGCTTTGCGTCTGTTGTTACTTGCACGTTGAAGGGCACCGTTTGTCATTAATGTACGCGTAGGTTCGTATATATTGGATGCCGTCTGCCTGCATACCTACGTACGCATACAGGAGTAGATCTGCATTTACGCATATATATATATATATCTTCAGATGAACGCACATTACTTGCACACGTATGCATGCATATATATATATATATAGACGCAGGGATGCGAGCACACAAGGACTATAAAATTCCCTGTAAAACGTATTTTAAGGTACGCGAACTGAGTGCGCGCTAGGCAGCTCTTGTCTCCATCCAGCCCGCATTAGATACGCTCTTATACAGAGCGTACCAGACGACATATCGTGGTCCCGCTCTTCATCGACGTCAACACTTAGGGCGCGCTAGCTTTTCTTCTGCGCCAGCTTCCCTCCACGTGGATTATACTTGGCTTTGCTCACAGCGTGAAGAAGACGTAGGTGCTGGCGACGGTTGCTGCTGTCCTCTCGACTAAACAAATATATCAGCACTGAGCCCTGTTATGCTTATTCATATGTTTATATCTTGCGACAAGTGCAGAGAGATCTGTATGTCACTTGTTTCTTCACGACTTCACGCACGCGCGTATGCTTAGGTGCTACCTAAGGCGCTTCGAATGACGTCTTCGCAGCGGGCCAATATAGACTTACATGGGAATTACGTGGTTCGGTCCCAACTGCACCATCATACTTCGCTGATCTTAATGGTCAGGCGTGTGTACACAGTATGCCGTGATACTCGGTGTGATGCATGGGGGCTATGTGTGTGTGTGAATACGCGTATGTGTGCCACATACCTGTTGGACGTCTGCACGCTCATTTGCCTGCAGTGTGTTCATCTCATACGCATTAAATTCAGGTCGTACAGAATGTGCACGCCAAACTGTGTCGGTAGTTAGCTGGCGTATAGTTGTACACGGTGAACAAACGCAGCACTTTTGTTTCGCTGCTGCTGATTGATACAAGGCAGCGGTGCACCAGAACTTTAAACGTGAACCATACGCGGTGGCGTCGAATGCGGACGGGCACTTCTGCTGAGCGTCGCTCCTTACACGCACGCTGTGTGCGCCGGCTGGATACCGCACCTGGCGAGGCGTGCGTAAACATATATATATATATATATCCCTACTCTACCGTCGACTACTTGCACATGTCTACGTATGTGTATCTATGGTAAAAGGTGAGTATGCGACATACAAATAATCGTTTGAAACCTTCAGAGGATTCAGCGTACAGAGCCGGTGCGTGTTGCTGGCCACGCACCGGCTCTGGTGTGTGCCGGCGTCTGCAGCTGTTACAGTTGTTCCTTTCTCGTACAAGAAGAAAGAATTTCAGTGACACGATGGCAAGGAACTTAAAGAGGGAGTGTATATCCGTCCACACTTTTCCGGCCAACATTCGGCCTATGCGGGTTTGGAAGCGTGTGTGTGTATGTGGTGTGTCCCCACGTGCCACAGCTTTCCTTGAGCATATGAAATCACACTCCATCGAGGCAAAACCTGGCGACGAGGACCTCTAGCAAGAGTCGGTGATTCCTTCTAAATATTTCCCTGTATCATCGTCGTAGTGCCAATTAACGTAGTGTCGTCCTTTACCACGTAAAAACGAAGGTGGAGACCAAAAAAGCAAAAACCTCTCACGCGATTGTTGCGTGTTCCTCTGCAAGAAGATGCTGGAATGTTCAATCGAAAGTGCCTTAATGCGGAAGGTGTACGTTCGCGTATGCGCGACCAGCTGTACCTGCGCACTGTGCCAGTGTGAGAACAAGCTATGACAGAAACGATTCGAAAAACAGCGCAGGGATCCGGCTGCAGGATAAGGAGCAACCCTCGTGGGCTGCTCCTACCTCAACCGGGGTGCAGGTTTTTTGAGCGGATGTTACACAGTCCATGATGACTAAGCTCCGTGCCAGCCCGTCAAAGGTCACACGTGGACAATGGTGCCGAGCCCTGCCTCGCGCGGGCTCTGAAGTTTCTTCACGAATCCAGCTAATTCAATTCGTCGGACAAAAAAGGAGAATTTAATTCGTGCTGCTCGCTAGCCGGCAACTCGGACAGCTGCGTTGGGAGGGTGGCATTCGCTGTACATATTTTCTTGCATAAGCAAACAGCTGTTCGGTTGCGGTCGCGGAACTTCGCATTGTCAGCCACAATCACCCGTAAGACATCCAAATCTTTATTCTAAGGTGCGGAGACGAGCTGCAGTACGGTCGTGTAGGGCCTCAACGGCGCAACGCCATTGTATGGCAGTTAGACGGATACACACGCACATGGATACTTACACATACAGTGTAATTTTTGCATGAACACAGATAGACACGTAGCTCCAGATCGTCACCCACTTCCTGCTTCCATGTCGTGGTTCGTACGCATGCTTTCTTTCCACTCGTACACGAAAGCGTGTCGCCGCACGCAGCCACAACTAGTTATGAAGACAGGATGTGTCTCTGACGGTTTCGCGGCGTCTAATTGTAAGATCACACTTTCACAAAACCAGGGCGACAAAGACAACTTTGACTTATTTACGATTGACTAGCGGGCAGTCACTCACACACAACACATACAGAGTAATGTCACTGTGATCGATGTGGGCGAGCACGCACGCACACATTTATTCACAAGTTCGTGTTTCACACAGGTGTGAGTTATTTTTACCACAGATCAAAACGCTGGTTTCTTCTTATCTGCATTCCCCACTTCAGTTTCACATCATTGGGCCACGTCTGCTGTACCCCTTAATGGCCGCTGCCACGTCAAAAGTGTCGCCGCCTTCTTAACGGAGGCTCTGACACACCACTGCCGATAGTACGTGAAAGTTCTACAACTCGCGCTGGTTACGGCGGACGCCGTAACAACGTTCAGGCTACACGGGATCTCTACGCCGAGTTCAAACTTACTGCAACGTGAACGCCGGTTCCGCGCAGTTCTAGACTAAGTTGTCAATACCGAGAGGCACCATCACACCGCTTCTAATCTTCCGTGCCGCCTTCACGTATCTGTGGTGTTGTTGCCTACAGTGGTATTATCACTCTTCCATTCCACTGTTTTCGCCTCAGGGTATTTTAAACAGCGACACATTCGGCGAGGTACAATGGTGCGCGCAAGCTGGACCAAACACAGTCACCTATTCTTCGACCGCGCTCTTCCTCATGTGTGACTTCCTCCGCATCGCACCCGGCGCACGGGCTGTGGCAGGTTTGTTCCCACGCGGCGAACGTATTTTTCTGCTCACGTGGCAAAGGCAAAAAATCAAATCTGCAACTTGGAAGAGCTGGACATCGTAGAGGGCGTACAATAGAACACGTCAGACTGCTTTTGAAACCCCTAGTGTGGACAGCTCCACCACGCGGAGCGCTCAGATGCTCCAGGAAGCTGTGCTGGAGTAGCCGGTGAAGCCCACTGGCCGCATACGAAGTCCCGTTGTGCACCCTCTGTACTTCCAACAAAAGACATCACGGCGTGGACTGTGGACACTTGCACACCGTTCAACAACCAGGAAAAACGGCTTTAGTTCTACGCACGGCGGCCGCTGCGCAAACATGCTGTCGCCCGCCATCAACAGTCCCAGCACACACGCCCGGTTCTTCGCACATTACTGCTATTGACTAAAAAAAATGCCAGGTTCTTCGCACATTACTGCTATTGACTAAATTCGCACCGAATGGAAGTTCATGCCTCCATCTCCGCAGTCGACACCGCAATACATGCCGTTTGCGTTTTTTAAAAAAAAAAGCAGGTCTGCAGTGCTTCTCGTGTGTCTCCATTACAGAACCGCATCGCCGAGCTCAAATCCCCACGACTTTCCTTCGTAGTGCTGCCACTGCCATCGTTGCGGCTGCTTCTTTCTTGGTAATCTGCTCCTGCCCCACCCCTGCTGCTTCTGCTGCTGTTGAATCTGCTAACGCGGCGGCGCTGCTGCTGCTGCTTACGCTGCGGTGCTGCTGTCGCACATTGTTCTGCGCAGCTGGTTCTGCTCCTACGGGATTGCCGTTACTGCCCATTCGTGAACTTCACTGCGCCAAGACTCCTGCGTCTTATAGAACAGTTGGTCAAATTCCCCGTGACTACGGCGCACTCTGCCTCAAAATAATACTCCCATACCTTTCACGTATTCACGTGTAGACACAACGTGTTTGCAGATCGCACAACTCGACACAGAAGTCCATTGTACAGGGCCGCCCTTGACGCTACCGGCGTCATCAACTGCAAGCACATGCACACGGATGGTACACTGTGGTGGAAGTGTGCTGAGTTACAAGGGGGAGAAACGCTGTCAATTTCTTCTCTAATGCAGCCTCCGATTACAGCGTCCCCTTGTTAGTCGTCTGCCCGCACACTTTCTGTATTGTTGCCCTTATGCTTTGAATGAATGCAGCACGCAAAATATGCACGCAACCCGCGTGCAGCCGTACACATTGCATCTCACGCGCCTAGTCCCTAGCCATTTTGGGCCCCCCTTTCTAGCACTACAGTCACCTTGGCTGCTCCAGAGGCCATGCAACATGTTCCACGCGCGCCCCGAATGATGCTACCCCATAAACGTGTGATAGACTTCCGTTACGAGCAACGCACGAGTTCTCTTTATTTCATTCCCCTGCTGCGCCACCATGTCACTGCCTCCAGTGCCGCTATCAGTGGTCGTGTGAACTCGCGCTGCGCTGACCGGCGCTGCGAGTCACCCTGCACTCTGAGTCCTCACAAAAATGGTCCCGTAACCTGCTATCTCCCGTGGTCCACATCCGTCTGAAATTATTTGTTGCACCACCTTCCCTATCTCTGGTGTACGAATATGAATGAAGTAAGAAAGTGTGTGAGACGCGTGCGCTTCCACGTGTGCCTCACACACTCTGTCCTCCTCCTTCTGTCCCCGCTGTGTCCACGAAAAAACCCTACGCGCACAAGAGTGCGTACGTGCCTCAGGACACAGAGACGTGAGCAACAACTAGCAGTCGGCCCGGCTCGCGTGTCCAACGTGAGGAAGAGCACTGCTAATACAGCAGAATCCCACCAACCTTTTAATTCTCACATTACGTAAATGAAGAAAAATAAACGTGGAAGAAAATTTAAAACAACGAGAACCATCCTCATATGTCATCCGTCAGATCCATGAGCTGAACCTTCTTCATTGACACCGTCGTCGCCTGCTTCTCAACTGTGCGCTGAGCCTGAATAAGCAGCAGCAGCAGCAAACAAGGCAGTCACAGGTCAGCTAACAAGAGCTCGCAAAACATGAGTAGTAACGAAGTCCGTAAGAGCGGCTCGTACGGTTGTATGAAGGTATACACACGTAAACAAAACACCTGAAACCATCTTCTGTCAAACGGTATACCGTCGCAAGTACGCCACAGGAAAAAAAGGAGACGCCACACAAGGTAAAACGAATCTAAGATACACACAAGCGGTCGACACGAACACGAAGTCAGCACCACATGCATCTCAATTGTTCGCACATTTTTGTATCGTCGAGCTTTTCCATTAGTATGCGCAGGCACCACTACCCGCGCATCCAGAAGAAGATTTGTACGGTGGTAGAAGCAAAAAGTCAACACCGAACTCTTGAGTGTGGCAAGCAGCCATCACCTTGCACTGGGTCAACTGATGCAGAGGCGGGCAACAACAAATGAAGCATATGAATCCAAGACTACCTACACTGGATGGTTTTTCACATATGCGTACATACTCATAACTACACGTACACCTATACATATAGATACGTATATGTGTATATACATATATATACACATTCAAACAGACCCACAAGTGCATGCAACACGCAACAGCTCTATGCAGGATTGTACAGCAGGGTTGGCGTTACTGCATTGTGCTTACTCCAGGGTCCACTGGCGCCTCAGGGAGTAGAGAAACCTTCTCTCCCGGTTTGAACGCAGGCAGACCTGCAGAAACACGCACCAACCCGCAAAAGAGAGTAACACGCGATATACCGCAGATTCGCTAAAATACCTCCCCACACGCCCGCACCGCAGTCACGTCGTGGATCTCGCAAAAACCTCGCCAACACGCATTCATTCTCCCTCCATGCAGGAATGGTTTTGAAGACCATCAAAAGAACAAACGGTGACTACCTGAGGGATCGAGAAACCTACACACAGCACCGCTGTAAAACATCATCCTCTAGCTACTTCCATCTACTAACATAGGCAAACACGTGCACCACTTATCAATATATACTTCTACGTACGCCAACTATTCATACCCACGTATACCAGCTACTCGTATGTTTACACAGACCACGAGCGCGTGCTCGTCGTTCTATACGCACGCGGGAAACGCCTGCGGCTCCTTCAACGCTTGTTCCTCTCGGCTGCTTGTCTGCCTTCTGTAGTACCAAGAAAACGCGCGTGTACAGACGCGTGTGTGCGTGATTCGCACCTCCTGTTACGCAGATAGAGAGTGCATTAGAAACAGTTCGCTGAGGAGCCCCACCTCGCTATTCGAGTCCTCTGCGCGTTCTACAATTCAGTCTCAGTGTATGCACGCACACGTCGTATCGAAGCACATGCATGACCATATACATTCATTACGCATGGGTGAATGCAGTTGATACTGAGAGACCTAAGACACAAGACGAATCATGTCTTCACTCTCTACATCAGGCAAGTGAGCAAAGAATACGCCGTAGACCCGGAGACGACTGCTCAGCAGATATGCATGTGCCTTAACGTATAAAGGTGTGTCTCTAGGCGCTTAACACGTATACAGGGGTGCACGATATACGTGCACGATATAATATATATAAATATTTACACTGAGGCCTGCACACCGCACGCTTCGATTAGGCACAGGGGTAAACCAACCACCGACAGAAGCTCAGAAGCGTGCAAAGGTCGAAACGGAGACAGCGGGCGCGGTAGAGTAGCACGGCAGTCGGTGTCTGCTGGACGCGAACAGCAGAATCATTTTATTTCTCACCTCTGTACGGACAGCCGGCGCAGCGGAATGCATCGCCCAGGTAGCACTGCAAATGAAGCACAGTAGGTGGCACAAGCAGCAATCGAGAAATATCAGGAACCTGCCTCACATATTCACGTATAGCTACGTCTCTGTACGTCCTACCTCGCGTGTGCGTCCCAACGGACACCAACCAGGCACACTTCTGCAGGCACTACCAAAATCACACGCATCATCGTTCCACGGTGGAGAGGTGGTGGCGCATTGAGTTTGTACCGTGTCACGCTTACTGCAAGCTACGGGAGTTGATTTGTGCGTATATTCCCACACAAATATACGTAGGCCTACATTTACACGAACGTATAAACACATGTGATTGAAACCTACAATGCGTGCTCTACTGACGGCTGCGAACACAGCGAAGTCACTGGAATCGGACACAACACATCCCATCGCTGATGCACTTGCATCAGTACAGCGACAGGAGGAGGTCCACCACCAAGGCAGGCTTGAAGATTCCGCGCTACAGTTTCTGCAGTGCAAACGGAGGGGCGCAAAGACGTACAGTCCTCGCAAGCTCCTATGCAGCACAAATACGTGGTTATATGAAAAACGGTGTGCACCTCCATACATAAAAATATATTTAGAGAGAAAGTGCACAGGCATGCGCATATCTGCACGTCTCTGAGTGCATCGATCTAAGCGGAGCAACAGTGTCCTAGTATGTGATACTTCTCCACCAGATGCAACACAGACGGTTTGCAAGTGTAGTGGCATACGGTAGAGTAGTCACAATGAATACGAATTCGTACAAGAAGAGTAAACACCACCACAGCACGTCCCTCGTCACCTGTGGAAGAACAGCTGACGCATGGGCAAGACAGAGTTGCGGGGTAATGCTTAGCTGTACTTCTGTGAACGCGCGAGAGTTCTAATACATTCTTCTCTAGACGCTAGAGCAGCTGAAATTACACAAATTTTTGGTCACGTACAGTAACACTCGACTTCCGCTATGTAGAACAGGCAGGAACCCTCTCCATTCGCCACTTCCACTCGTAGCTCACAGAGAAGACTAACACACACACACAGAGAAAAGAACAAGATGACTATCTGGATCTCCAGCAACATCACCAAACGTCAACTGCCTGTGACACCAGCACCTACTAACGTTCGTGACTTTGCACCTTCGATACACTCAAAACAAATTTCCTCTCCCGTTCCCCGCCCAGTGAGCTCCGCAAACATACTAATCCATCCGGCTCGCACACCTACACCTACGTACATGTTGTCGCACTAGAATTCGAAGGGGGAGACAATGAAAGCAGCAGATCTCGCACCATACATACATACACGTATGCAGTGGGAATGCGGACGACGAGAAGGCAAAAGAAGCAGACTTCACCTTTTTCTAGAAGACGCGGAGAGGCAACAGGCAGCGAGATCAGGACACTCACGCGTTCTCAATACTCAAGCTCGGGCACCCCAACTAGTGGCTTCATAGCGCTGAATTCTTCCACACCCAATACTGCAGACTGAACCACGCATCGCAGTGGAATTTTCTTCCACCGATCTGTGAGCCTTAATCAGCCTGAGCAATCAATGGTTCACCAGCCGACGCCAAAGATGATTGAGCTAGTACTGTAGTCTCCACGTGTGTGACTCCTGCTCGCTCTCTCCCTCCCGCTGCTGCTGCTGCTGCTGGTCCCGCCAACCCTGCACTCGCTTTACTTTCTACGAGTTACTGGGCCGTCTACGAATGTTATTCGGGGAATTCCGCCGAAGGAAAAACTCACAGAGCCACACGATGACCGCACTTCTCCACTCTCCAGCATTTTACGTCTTGCTTCTCTTTCTTCCGCTTCCTCCTGCTCCTTCCGTCCGCACGTGCAGTTGGCGCACGCCTTAGGGCGGGACGCGCAGCTCGACCGATCTACAAGAACAGTTCCACCAAACAGGGTTTAGAAATTTACATTACCAACCGACACCTGGTGCGGTAGAACTGAAAGATCGCATGCACACAAGATACCCACGGAGAATGCGAACCGTGGAAGAGAGACGGACAGTTGTGTGTGTGTGTGTGTGTGTGTGTGAAGGAGCGCGCAGCTGACCTGCGTAGGGACTACCACAAAAAATCTTTTTGCGTAGAGGGACGTACTCAAAATATTGACACACCCACACACAAACATATACATATGTCGACCTCAACACCTATGTGGAAAGCGACTACTGAAGGACGGACCGACGGGCAGAAGAAGCCACGGTTGTCTGAACATGCCTGGAACTGCAAAGAGTTAATCAACATGCACCTGTTCACCCGGAAGAACACAGGTCAACGTCCGCGCTGCTGCTTCTGCCCTACTCTCTCCGCTGCACAGCCCACGTGGACACGTGTGCATGTGCAGTCCGACAGAAACGAACTCGGCCAGAGAGAAAATCATCACTGGAGCGAAATGACCGCCACAGGAGCGCTGCCAGCAGCAGCAGTCCTGGCGACAGAAGCAACTGGAAAAGTAGCAGAAGTAGCAGCAGAAACGGCGACCGCAGCAGAAAAAGTCGCTGCAGCAGCTTCTACCGCAGCAGCAGTTGTCGCACGAGTATCAGCCGCAGTAGCAAGAGCAGCAGGGGCAGTACCGACAACACCAGCACGCCAGCAGCACCAAGAGAGAACGTACCCTTCCCGAGAGGAATATAAGCCTCGTTTCCTTCAATAAGCGCGGACTCGTCAATTAGCTCCGCCTCCGCACCCGCGGTGGCGCCGCCGGCTGTGTCGGCAGCGGCCGCTCCGGTGCCGACAACTTGGAACGCGCCCACTTCCCACGTCGGCTTTTTTCCACACCATTGCAGCGAGAAATGCTATCGATGCACACACACAGAGACACAGAGAAGCGGAGTTACCCAGACACACGTGTAGACATACATACCAAAGTACTCGCCCAATCGCCCACAAGTCCGTACTTATCAGCTTTTTACGAAACTCCGCCGGTTAAACCCCAGCCTGGAACCGAGGAGGTCAATTTAAATGAAGGTCTCCTCGCCGGGATAAACAGGAGGCGCACAAACAGACGGCGCATCGGGTTTCTCTCGCCTGCCGTTCATCTGCGACACTAGACGTACGCACACACGTGTAAACCCTCAGACTTCCGCAGACAAACGGATCTATAGACACGGACAAACAGATACTTTGGTGCGAAGACAACCCATGTGTCTGCCCGCATTTTAATGACGAGGTACAGAGATGGGGGGTCGCAGGTTACTAGACTAGACAGATCCATTTATTCACTCGCCACGAGGTTGGCTGGTGGCAAGGAACCTACCTTGGTGAGGCTGCTGTCAACGGCGAGCGTCTGCAGCACGTCAGGCAGGTCACTCTCAGCAGCAGCGACAAACCCGCTGTACGCCAAAAGCCGTCGAAATTTGCGAAGTGCGGCCTGTACAAAACCACATACGCACCTCGCCAAAGATACATATACATATGTGTGTACAAATGTTCCTCTGGTACACCTGTGTACGACGACACACAGCAAGCAAGTAATCGAACACGAGCACGTACCTCCGAAGGTATGTGCACATGGAGTGTACGCATATACATATATATATATATATACAGATGTATATAGGAAGAAAAAGAGAAACAGATAGAAAGTAATACAGAGCGCAGTGGACAGACAGATTTGTATGCGACAGAAGCGTAGCACAGGAAAGATACGAGTGTACGAAGGTTACATACAAACGCGTTGGGTGGCATTACTTTTGGGGCTACAGAGCTCCACCAAAACGGAGAAGTGCACAGAGGTAGATACGAAAGTCAGCCCTAAGATGTTGGCCCGTTGCCTACTTCTACAGTGTTCAACTCCTTGGCGATACGCCAGTGCCCTCATGGATTAAAAGTCCACCCCATGACAAACACCTTCGCTGTTCCGCACTTGAACAATGCCAGTATTCATAGAGAGCACTATCTCTTAGGAAAACTGTATCTCGACCCCTCCTCACTTCGTCTCTCCCCCCGCGTGAGACGACGTAGGGTCTGAGGAGACGCAAAGAGCATGCTGCCTCGGGGCTCCTGCCGCTAAACACAAAGTAGTCTTCCAGCAAGTCCAGGAATCTCATGCAGGCTCCATGCAGTCTCTTCGTACATTTGGACTTCTGCGTGTATCCAAACGAACTAAGAGAAGTGGAAGGGCATATTCAGTGGATACACCGATTTTCACTTGCGGATGGAATAAGGATATACGAGAGTATGTTCCCGCCCTAGCAAGAGAGAAGGAAAGACACAGAGAGGTACACACGCAAAAAAGTACGGCATGGCGCGCAGACTGAAGTGTCTGTACAAGTGAGGCACCTACTGCGGATTCAGACTCCCCGTTCTCCATTCTCTCACTGCTTCCGCATTTCTGGAACAACAGAAAATACGCTGCCGGCTTCGCAAGGCGGAAAAGCGTCTTCGCAAATGAGAATAAATCCACAGACGCAGTGGGGGCACCACATGCTACGATAGCGTCGTAGCAGGGTGAGGACGACGAGGACGAAGACGAGGAAGAAGAAGAAGGGGATGATGGGGAAACGGGAACATTTCCTGCAGCTGTTTCAGAAACAGATGCTGCGGAGGAAGTCGGAAGGCAATTCGCTGGATTTTCGAGGAAACTGCATATATCTCGCACGTCCAAGGCTGCCGCAGCGTTGAGAAGTGACGCAGCAGCGAGGAAACTGGCGTCGTCTACTGGAGAGCCAGTCTTAAGAACCAAGACGGAGATACGAGTTGAAGAATTTCCCGCCATCATGCGAGAGAAGAGGAAAGAGCTGGTAGACAGGAGAGAAGCGTTGCGTAACAGAAAACTAAGTACGCGAGTTAATTGAGCAGAACGCGTGAAACAGATATGAGCGCAACTTGGGCCATGGAAACAGCAACCCGAAAAGGGGCACGTAGTCACTACGGAAGGAGAGCAGGAACGATAAACAGGGGCAAAGATAGAGTTGTGCCTGCTTCCCGACCGTGTGAGGTCTGTCCTCAGATATCAAAGCAGTAAACGCCTTGTAAAAAACTGAAAACTGCGTTTACTTCCGTGGAAGTGGAAAAATCAGCGGGCCGAAAGACAGCAGTTACACAGAAAAAATAGAGTGCTGTCGTAGACCCGCTCGTACGTAAGTTGAGAGATGACTGAAACTGCTACGTCAGCCGAGTTTACAAGGAACGGCTGGCCAATAAAAGGGCTCGAAAGTAAAAAGTCACGCGGATCTCCTCTTCGAATCGAGGAACAAGTGGTCTTTTCCACCCAAAATATCTCCGCTTCCGTCTCACAAAATCGTTAGCGCTCCGAGACGCTACGCAACTGTCAAGCTAGTTTTCCGTCGCGCATCAGATCGTCGAACAGAAAAACCTGCCGCAGCCAGTAACACAAAATGCCCACATCTCTTCGTTTATAGTGCTGCAAAGGAAACAGGCTCGAAAAAACGGAAAAGTCCTTGTCTTTTTCAGTCCTTAGGTAGGAGTAGGGTAGAATGCGCACGAATGCTTGTGGAACACTTGTGCATGCAAAGCGGTGGTATTGGCCGCGCGCTAGCAAGCCGCAAGCCAACCTATTCCGCGGGGGTCCAGAAATCTACTGGTAGCAACGGAGCACATTGTCTCATAGAAATGTGTGTCTTCCCCAACAGTTTCCTCCCATGTTACTGCTTTTTTCCGACATGCGCTCTGCGGAACGGAAGGGAAGCGGCTCGGCCAGTAAGGTATTCGTAGTCGAATTCTGGGTGTATTTCCTTTCCCCGTACGCGTTTTTCCGAGATATACCTACACTTCCCTTCTGCCTGTTAATACGACCCCATTTCTTCTGCACTCATGTCGTTGTTTAGGGTGGTTTCTTCAGTTCGTCTCCTAACCTTCTGCCCGCTACGTTTTGTCTAGGTTGTGTTTTCTGACCGGAAAAACGTTGTCGACGCCCCCCTCGACGGAGATACGGGGAGAAAAACATGTCCCGCTTGAATCCTCTACCAGAGTCGTCATGCGTCACTCCCCTCTATTATTATCTGTCCCTCCACCACAGATTTCCGGCTTTTCGAACACGTCTGGCGTCGTTGAGTGTTCTTGTCGAGCCCCGTCGCTGCTACCTATTTCTACCCGCGTGACCCTGTTGCTTATGATGTTACTCAGCCGTTAATTCGTCTGTCCTACATACTTCTGTGTGTACGCATCCCCCCTTCCTCCGTCGCGCGCCAAAACTTTGCGTTTCTACCTGGTCTCTCGAGTATGTCACGTCTTCCACTCCTCGTGCATACGTCTCCGTATCACAGTACATGTACATATATATATATATATGTATATAATATGCAAGGTACTGGGAGAACTTTTTGTTGTGCGTGAACGCAGATTTATCGTTAAGAAATTATAGCGTGGTCCTTGGTTTTCCTAGACTTGTCTTTTCCGTGTACTGTTTCCCTCCATTCCACTTACCCCGTTCGCCGAGTATTTTTCGTCCCTCTTCGAAGGTATTTGTCTGCTTGCGTTTTGTCATTTCTCCGTCCCTCCTTTTGGTGAGTTGTTAACGGCCTTCCCTGCTCTGAGGGGCTGGTCTAAGAATTCTTTATGTATCATTCTAAGTATGTTGCGTTTGTACAGGCACATTCTTTTTCGTGGTTTTGTCGTCTCTGTCCATCCGTGACTTCTTCGGTTGTGAACGTTTCCGGTGTTCCCGACGCTGTTTCGCCGCGCGTCTATGCACGCGCTTCTCATGTGTCGTTTGTTTTGTAGGCATGCCTGTACTAGTGATCCTGCCGGTGTCCCTCTTTAGTTTGTCTCTACACGGATACAGGCGGGTGGAACAGCATTGGGGACCGCTTCCGTTGTCACCCGTGGCCCATCTTATTGGGACATGCCGCGTACAACGCGGAAGGAATAGCACCTAAATTCATAAACTGTTGTTGATAGTGCTCTGGCCTCTGACGGCAGGCCGATACTGCTGGTAGCGGACAGGAAAACGGAAGAATGGTTACTAGGACCCTGAAAGAGTAAAGGAGTGTTGGAGACAGACGGTATCGCCGAATCCATCTGGCGTCACCTGCGGAGTGCTGGAGCAAAGGCGAACGAAAGTGTCTCCACAGCAACAGCAGCAGCAGCACGTGCTGCTCAACACCGCTCAGTGCCGCACCGTAGTAGCACAGCGGATTCGCCTGCCAGGCCTGCAGCACCACAGTAAGAAGGCGTCCCCTGCTGCAGGCAGCAACGAAATGCGTAACGCTGCTGAAGCAGGAACAAAAGATGCACGTGGCCGTCGCGGTTGAAGCCTTCTGGTGTGGCTGAATGCTCTGCAGCTCTTGCAGTAACGGCAGGAGCAGCAGTGAAAACAGCGGCGGCGGAGCCTGCTGCACAGCAGGAGGATGCTGCGGCATAGAGGCAGTAGCGGCTAAAGAAGCAGCACCCCTTACTGAAAGCGGACAGCGTGAAGGGCAGCACCGGCAGCGACAGCAAGGGTATTAAAGGAGACAGCTGCATGGGCGTGTGCTGCAGCAGCTTCGCTGCGTCAGAGGCAACTCTAATAGCAGGAGCTGTGGCAGAATAAAGGGAAAACACTCCTCCCAGCAGCGATAGTTGCAGTAACCTTTCAAGGCAGTAGAGTAGACACTGCATCAGCAGCGGGTGTCACGTCAGCACCAGGCTCCCGTGGCGCAGCGTAAGTAGCAGCGGTCAGGGCATGAGAGATTACAGAGGGAATGCACGCAGAAACTGTAGAAACAAGCGCGCCCGGCGCAGCTGCTCTCCTGCAGCAAGGCCACTGCTCAAGCGCAGGAACTCTCACCTATGCAGTTGAAAAAGTGGCCTCGACCCTTGCACGAAAGAAGACGGGAACGCCAAGAAGTTGGAGCCTTGACAGTCGACAGGAGATAAGCCGCAAAGAAGGCCTGGCAGTCATCCACACGGAGGAAACGAACATTTGTCGACACGTTCCTGCTTCCAGTGCGCCTTTCTGCTGCTGCATTTTCAGCTGCCGCTACTACTGTGAGTGCCCCTGCTTGTGCTAGGGTGGCTGCTCCTGCTGCTGTTAGTGAAGCTGCTGCTGCTGGTGCTTCTGCCGCTGCGGCTGCTCCTGCGGCTGCTGGTGTTGCATTTGCTGCTATGTCACCCGCTGCAGGTGCCTCCTTTGCTGCTTGCGGAGTTGCTGCGGAGTTTCCAGCTGCTTACACCCCTGCGGGTGCTCTCCTACAACCTGTTACAAGCGCTGCTTGTCGTTCTGCTGCTTCTCCTGCACGTGTCCACGGTGCTGCTGTTACTTCTCGTGCAATGGAGGGTGCTCAGTACCTTGCTGCCGCATCGTCCGCCACCCGGGAAGCTTGCTGCGTAGAAGCAGCCCAGCGGCAGCACGAGCGCGTCCACGGTGCATGCAGCCGCACTGTTGCAGGACCCACTCCGCACGTGGAAACCAGCAGCAGCAACAGCAGCAAGAAGACACCCTTGCGTTCCCAATCTTTCAAAGAGTACGAATGTGTGGGAAGGACGCGTCTGATAGGCAGCGCAGAATTTCTCGGCCCTTTACTCTCTGCCGCCGCTATTACTCCTGAAACATCTGCGTCTTCTGCTGTACCTGCCGGTGGTGTCTCTGCCGCTGCGACCTCCATTGGTACAGCACGTGCAGCTGTTGCACCTCTTACTGCGGTCTCCGCGGCTGCTGCTGAGATCTCAGCTGCTGCTTCTGCGCGACACGCCCCTGCTGGTACGTGTGCTGCTGTTGCCCGTGATGGTATTGAGAGTGCCCCTGCTGCTGCATTTGCTTCTGTTGCACCTGCCGCTGCTGGAAGAGGAGGCGGTGCAGGAGAAGGAAGCGACCGTCTTCCAGCAGGACTGATAACGGCCGCTCACCGATCCCCTCCGTGGAACCAGCTGTATGGGCATCCCTCCAAACTCTTCTCTTCCTCTGCTGGTGCGACGGGTGACATGATGAGGCACGCAGGTTTTACGTCGGTTGGTCGCGAAGCTCGTGATATTGAGAAAAGACTCGCTTCTTCTGCTTCTGCAACATCAACCGCAGCTGTCAACGCCTTATATCCCTCCAGACTCTTTGGTGACGCGGCTGCTGCTGCTGCCGTAGTGGCGGACGTAGTCAAGACGAACCACAAGTGTCGTCCTGCCTCGGCGGCTTCTGCTCCTGGTGCTGATGCTGCTGCAGCTGCAGTTGGTCGTGGGGCTCTTTTTGCGAACGACGTCACTGCAGCTACTGCTAGCGCTTTCGAGAGAAGGCAGGGGGAGGGATACTCCTGTGCTGCCGCTCCTGCGGCGCCACGAGTATGTAGGCCCCGCTCCCAGGTGTCAGCTCCTCCAGGTGCCGCAGTTGCTGCTGCTCGTTTTTCTTCCTTTCCACATTCATACCGAGGGACGTGGCGTTGCCTGCGAAGCTCTGCTGCAGCAGCAACTGCTGCAGCTGCTGCTGTGTGTTTGATCTGCGTCAGCGCAGCAGAGGCGATCGTTTGTCGCATTGATGCGTCTGACGGATTGCTGGCAGCAGCAGTAGCAGCAGGCAGCGCGATGCCTGCAGCGGAAGTTTTCTCGTTTCCTCTCTGCCGGCTGCCCTATTTAGTTAACTCCGACGTCCCTGCGAGAGATGCACCCCACATCGGCTTATATTCGGGAGGTAAGCAACCTGAAAATCTGGACGTCGCACTGCAGCACGGGTCGCGCCTCCTGTCTTGAGAACCCGTTTCGTTTGCGGTGAACGCTTGTGTCACTCCTGTGCGGCCCCCCCGGGCTCGCCAACGCTGGTCTCGCCGGTCACTCTGCTATTCGCGCCGCTTCTGCTTACAACGTCTACACGCCGCAAGGACCCTTCGACTCTTACGTATATGTGTGTGTGCATGTGTGTCGTGATCTTCGTGCGAAGGAATGTTGTCACCGGTCTTCTGTAACGCGGCAATGTTGTCCTCACCACTCCACGCAGACCAGACGCAGCTCCGAATGGCGGCAACACAAAGTGATTGGACGCATGCATTTCACTCGGATGCTATTCACCTGCAGACTGTTCTCTGTCTGCATATGCCGCCCTTTTTTTCCGTATAAGTCTCCCACGTGGAGACACCCAGGCGAGTAGATGGGAGGGGTATGGGAGGGGGAGGGGACGCAGTCATGCGTGACTCGCATCGTACATTACATGCAGTCCTGCACTTTGGGAACGCACGGGTCAAAAACTCCTTACTGAAGGTCCTTGATTTGCATACGCGCATGCATATTTCTGACAACACAGTGCCACCCCCCGGTGGCTGCCAGGCCTGCAGCAAGTGTGTGCCACCCACCGTCCTACACCAGTCGTCTGCAGGCGTCAGTGTATGCAGATGTAAATCCACCGGTATTTCCTAGCTCCCCTCCGCATGCACCCTTGTGTCCTTGTGACACTAATGATGTCCAGTCTTCGCGCTGTACATGCACGCGCGCTACGTCCAAGCTCGTGACAACTTCCGTATAGGATTCGCGTCCTGCGTGCGTGTGTGCATTAGATCGTACACTCATATATATATATATATATATATGTATGCCGTCTGCTGGAGCATGCGTGCTTGCGTCTGCGGGACATTCGTCTACCTTGCCCCCCTGCGACACGCACATACACCTGCAGGGAGTATCGAGATCGAGCTGGAGCTGCTGCCGTCGGAGAGTTACGCGAACAACCTGCCACTATCGGAGCCGCGTTTCCACCAGCGCTCGGGAGCTGCTGATTCGCACCGGCAACTGGACACGCGCGAGAACGAAGGTGCTGCAGCAGCAGCAGCTGCGAGTTCCCCAAAGAGGAAGCAGCAACAAACGGGTTCCCCTTCTGGCATCAGCGCGCCGACTGAACAACAAGGGCAGCAGCAGGCAGCTACCCGTGCAGCGGGCGGAAGCGTGGCTCGCGAGCTGGCGGCAGTCGCAGACCCCGACGTCGGCGCCGCTGCTGCAGCTTCCTCCGCGCTCGCTATCTCCAGCAGCACTGACACAAAAGCAGCAGCGGCACGACGAGAAGGAAGGGGACGCGAAGAAGGAACAGCAGCAGCGCCGTGGGGTACAGCAACAGGAAGAGATGCAACAGGAAGAGAAACTGCAGCGGAAAGAGCCACTGAAGAAAGAAGGGAAAGAAGCGCAGCCGAGACAGAACAAGAGGATGTCGCATTAGAAAGACAACGGACGGGTGGCGCGGCTGCTGCAAGAGCCGAGACGGAAAACAGATACACGGTGTCAGCTGCGTGGGGATCACCTACAGCAGAGAGAATCGTTGACCTGGCGGGTGCACCCAAGGAGGAGAAGTCTCACGAAGAAAATGGGGAAACCGAGGACCGTGAGGGAGTCACTTTTTTTTCCTTCCGTGACGAAGGAAAAGAGAGACATTCGCCGTCTGCTACGGAGGACGTGGAGAATTCTCGGAGAGTCGCTTTGCACGCGTTGAGAGACGCTGCGGCTGAAAATTCCCTGGCACCTGTATCCGCTGTGCAAGCTGCTCCTTCTGGACTCCATCGTGCTGGCGACGGCGGTGTCGCAGTTGCAGCTGAAAGCCTTCCCATCGCTGGCAACAGTATCGCTGGTGCTTCGTCAAGCATTTGTCCTGCGTCTGAAGGAAATGTCCCTGTCACACCTTTCTCTGGGTCTCCGCGCGTCCTGGAGCCTCCCTCTTCTCCATCTTTGTTCTCCTTGTATTCTCGTGTGCTTCCAGATGCTGATGCAGCTGCCACCTTTGTCAGCAGTAGCCTGCAGCACATGTGGAACCGCGCGCGACGCTCACTGGCTCTGTTTGCGTACTCGGTGGTCGCAGCAGCAGATCTCTTCTTTGGCACACAAGCGTCGCCACTTCTGCTGCCGGCGTCGAGCAGGACCAGCAGCAGAGCCCACTTCTCTGCTATACCCTTCTCTGATACAGACCGTGCGGCTCTCCCCAAGGCACACCCCACGACGCGCCCAGCACTTCCCTTTTCCCTACTCTTTTCCTCTTTGTACTCTGCGGCGCCGTTCTTTGGTGTGTCCGCCCCGAAGGCTTCCGGACAAGCTGCCACGCACCAGCAGCGGGAAGAAGCTCAGCAGCAACAGGAAAAGCAGCGGCAGCGGGAGACGGAACAGAGCGAGGAAGAACAGCAGCAGTTGGTGAATGCAGCGGATAACCGAGACAGCGCGACGGAGAGTGGCGAAGTAACAACAGGTGCAGCAGCAGAAGCGGAAGAAGCAAAGGAAGAGAACGGTATTTTCAGAATGCGTGGTGAGTCAGGAGTAGCAGGAGAGGTACAACCATTAGCCTTCGACGCAGATAGGGATGTGGGTGCGGTAGGACCCGCAGAAGCGCCGACAAGAAATTTGCAAGAAAGTCAAAGTGACTCTGTCCCACGACTACATGCAGTGGCAGGAGACGAGGCAGAAAAACAACGTGAGAAAGAAAACGAGAGGCTCGCAGTGCAAGAGGAAGGAGAGGAAGGAAAAGAATTTCAGGAAAAAGACGAAGAAGAAGAGGGGGAAGCGGGGGAGAACACAGACGCGGATGGTATAGCAGAGGGACAAACGAGTAGAAGTCTTGCGGCCGGAGAAAGTGAACTGCTACGCGGAGCCGATACGGAAGCAAGTTACACTTGGGGCGAGAAAGGAGCACGGAACACTGGAGAAACATTTGAGGAAGATTTTGATAACACCGGAGACGCGCGTGAGGAGCTTCGTATCCCGCAGGTCGACCACATCCCTGCGTCCTACGAGGCCGGGGACGTTCGGGCTGCCCGTTGGGTGCAGCAGCAAGAGCAGCGGCAGGAACAAATCGCAGCTGCAGCAGCAGCATGGCAGCGGCAACTACGGCAGGACAACCCGGGGGCGGTGGAGGATCCTTTGGTGCACACCGTAAACAATACCTACGTGCTGGTCATGAGTCACTTTCAGTACGTAAGTCGTTCACCAAACGACGGGAATCTTCTTGCCCATTGCACAGCCGTACGCACAAGGATGATTCAAAAGAAAGGGAAGCGGACATAGTTCTCTGTTATACAGATGTAGAGTACGGAATACAGAATCTCTCCTCCGCCCGTGGCTACCCGTGTGTACGCGTCGCGCGTATATAAGGATGTACGTGTACGTACGTGAGTACACACATATATACGTATGTATGTTCACGCATTTGTAAACGTACATATGGTTGTATATGTGTATATTTCTGTAGGTTTTGCGTTTGTGTATGCAAAGAGTGACCTTCACATGCAGTTGCAACGACGTCTGACAAAAGACAACAAAGGCCTTTGCAAGCGCTGCTGGACGCGTATGAAAAGGTAGAAGTATTATGAGAGGATTCGCGACTCTGTGCAGTTGCACATCTCCGTGTGTCTGTGAAACATCTGTCCCACGTACTACATGCGTGTATCTGGTAGGCGCACTTCTACGTCTAAGTTTGAGGCGACACAGCTGTTGATGCAGACGTGTATATATGTGTATATATATAATACGTGCGTGTGTGTTTGTGTGTATGCGTGTAAGTGTGTGTAAGTGTCTGTATGTGTGTGTGTGTGTGTGCACGTAGGTGAATATCAGCGAATATATACTGGAACCGTACGTCTTTATATGTATCTATGTGTATTCGTATACGTATACGGTTCACGTGTGTGCTTATGTGGACATATGTATGCATATGTGCAGATCTTCCCTACGAATATGTGTCTGCCTGTGTGTGTACATGTGTGTATGTGTGTGCGTATGCGTATGCATATGTCAATGTGTGTGTTCGAGGCGTGGAGCATTACTGTATCTAAGCTGTTGCGTTTCTGATTTCCCGTGTTTTTGCCGCCACAGATGGTCTATCAGCAGGACAGCGGGTGGTTGCGGTCCTTCACGGCGACGGACGGTATTGTTGCGAACTCGTACGTCCCCGCTTTCAAGGTAGGACGAGGTAGTCTGTCTGCGTTGCATCCGACCTCCTGAAAAATATATATATCTATATGTGCACACATACATATGCAGACGCACGTGCATCTTCATATATAATGTGGAGCTGCGTGACTTCCAGCTCGACAGTCCTGTTGCCCCTCAGCCCTTCAGGAGTCTCTTCCACTTCACAAGGTTAGGCACGCACTTCCAGAAGTCGTGCGTTGCTTTAGCATATCCCGTTTCGGGACTCTCTCGAACTCACCAGTATTTCATTTCTCTGGTCCCGGTTCCCTTCGCTGTATCGCTACGTCTTTGTGCTTGCGAGCTCCTCTCTAGAGGCGGGAAAAATTCGTGGGAACGCCTCATTCGTTTTCTGATGTAACAGGTTTGATCCGCACTTGTGCTTACATGTATGTGTATATATATATATTTAGGTATATGTGTACTGGGTGTACCAACGTGGCTGAGGTCTGTCCTTTGTTCCCGGTTGCATTGCCTGCGTAGCAGTCACACTCTTTCCCGTGAAGCCGTATCTCGGCTTCGCGCTACTCGCTTGGTCGTCTACCACTGAGGCCCTTTGGTGGATCTACTGCGAAGTGTTTCTCTTGTTTGAGGTCAAAAAGAAACAAAAAAATTGTTCGGTGGAGGGCGAGCGCGGGTACTTTCCAGCCGACCCTTCCGACCTCTCAGCGGAACAGCGTTTCAATAGTACCTCAGCAAAGCTACGGTAGTAGGAATAAAAGTGACAGTGCCCGTAGACAAATCGGTGAAAGTACTGGCGATAATTGTACTAGTAGTAGCTACTGCTCTAGAGCACCAAGTAATAGTTGTATGGCTGCTAACTCGTACGTGTGCCAGTAGTAGTAGTAGGGGAAGGAGCAATACTGGTAGCATCGCCAGGGCTACTAGTAGTGTGTTACTAGTGGTAACAATAGTACTTCTACGACTAGCAGTACGCGCAGTACGAGATGCAGTGGCACTGCTTCTTCCAGTCGAAGTATTTCTAGTACTTACAAGCTACGCGCATCATCACTAGCAGCAGTAGTAGTAGTGCCATCAATATTAGATGTGGTACTGAGCGAAGAACTGCAGGGTGTGTCTCACACTTTGTTCTGCCTCGGTCGTCGTCTCGCTAGTCGTCTCTGCGTGGCTGTTCTGTCTACCACGCGGCCACTGCTTCTACTTTTCCCACTTACGCTGTGCCTCGCGTGCTGCTGCGGTGCCGCAGCGCCTGACGTTTACGGGGCCTAAACTGCATGCGCGCGTGGAGGTACCGAAGCTCGACCGGTACGCAGTGGTGCTGCTGAATGCCGACGGACTGGACCTGCGACTGAAAGGACGCATTACTTTTTTGAATCCCGGGGATCAACAACTCTCTGTGGAGCAAATTCCTCTTCCGAAGCTACTCCTTTTTCTGATGCTCTTGCATCTCCTCACGTACGTCTCGCACTGCAGGAAGACGTGTCTATATATATATATATATATATGTATCTCTGTGTAGGGTGACGTGTATGCCGACACATGTGTATGTAGACACATACATACATCCAAATACCAGAGACATACACACACATATGTGTACACGTGTATACTCCTACAGAACACGTATGTGTAGATGTATATGCGTGCACGTGTGTGTGCATGTGTGTACGTGTGGATTCCTGAAACGATATATAGAGGGCACCACAGCTTGTGTATGGAGGACTAAACCAGCATTGTCTTTTGCAAAGTTATTCATACCCCGTGTCTGCTGCCTTTTCTTTCATGCGGCTGCTGCCCGCGGTTTCGACGTGGGTGTTCGGCACTGCTAAAACATGCGCATCTTCGTGCGTGTGTTCCTCCCACCAACACACTGTGAAACACACTTCCACGGCGTCCCTACGTGGCGAGAACTTTGTCTGGTGGACAGTCCTTCTCCGCGAGAGCAGGAGAGGCCTCTGCAACCTGTTCGACGCTGCAGTCGACGAGATACACAAACTGCTTCTACAAGCATGCCCTGTTCGTTTGTACCCAGAGTATGAGGTACGCTTGTGTGTAGGTGTCTCCGCGTGTACGTATATAATTCCGTGAATTGGCTCTTACGTGTCAGTCAAAATGTGTCACGATCTACTTCTTCAGACCCTAGTAGTCCTGCGCAGTGAAACACTTCTTTTCTCTACGTGAGCGTGTGTGACGCGGCGTAGCGGACGGACGGTCACGAACAGCGACGATCGTTGAATCTCCAGCCCTGCTTCCCTGCGTCTCCCGCGTCGGTGCCGCGAGAAATGCGTCAGACGAAAGAGGGAAAGACAGACCGAGAGACAGAGATAGCCGCACACACGGAGGGGAGTGGTGGTTGCGGTTGGTTGCTTTGTGTAGGCAGAGCAACTGACGCATGTCTACCTGCGTGCTCGTGTACAGGAGCGTCCACAGAAGTCCAAATAAGTAATTGTCTGTGGGCGTGTACAGGTCTGTACACGCACGTATATATGTGTGTATGTATGTATGTATTCATATGTGTGTGTGCTTCTGATGCGGACAATCTGCGTGGAGAAGCAAGCTGTACTTTTTTTATCTCTCTGTGTGATGCAGGGTGGCCGTGCTGGCGATTGTGATGCTCTCCTTTCGGCGGAGACGCTGGAGTCGTATCCATTTCCTCATTCTCAGCAACCTTCTTCTTTGTGCCCTCTGCTTCACTCTTGATAGAAGTCAGACCGTCTTCTTCGAAGAGCATGGACAGAGAAATCCAATCTTGTGGTACGTTTCCTTTCCAAATGCCAACATACATATATATGTATACATGTAAATCTATCTTCAGGTATGTAACGCTTATGCGTCTATCTATACGTGTGTGAATATGTATATATGTACGGGTGTAGATGTAACTACACTGAGAACGCCACTTCCACAGCTATTTCGTTCGCTGTTACTACAGGAGGTTTCACAGCCTGTGGCGTGTGAGGGGTTTCTGGCAGAGGAGCTGCACGTACACCCGCCGAAGAAGAAGTACATGTATGTCTCGGTATACGCACCTCCACATCATACGTAGATATGATCACATAGCTGTAACCACTTCTTCTATTCGCCCTCCCGTTCCAGATCACAGCTACGTCTACGGCCGCCCTCGTATTGCCTATATGTATACGTGTGTAAGTGCATAGATCCGCCCTCGTATTGCCTGTATATTCACGTGTATATATATTTCTTTATATATGTGTCTCTCTGTAGCGGTGGTCACGCGCGTGTCTACGTGTATGTCTCTGAAAAGAAAGAATTAGGCTTCCGCCTATACGTGTCGAGACGTTTGCGTGCGCCCGTTTGTAGGCCAGAAAATGCGTATCTGAAGCGCCTCGCCTGCATGAGTGAGCGCAGACGATCGATACACAGGTGTCGAGTAGAACACAGTTCAGTTGTAGAATTCTCAGTACTAGATTATTGTTGAGGCCCGCCTCTCTTTTATGCCAGCGTGTTTTTGCTGCGCTCATGCGTATACGTATGTAGGTGTAATTGTATGTCTATCTTCCTCTTCAGTTGGTTATATGGTACACGAAGTCATCAGCGACTCCTGCTGCGTCTAGTCGAGTATCTTCTCACCGCACGTTACCTCTTCGTCGTTGTCTGTAGCGTTCTCTCGAAGACGTGGGCCTTTTGAGAGTATCTGCGGCGCGTCTGAGTTAGTCACACTTGCCGCCTTCTCCAGCAGACACGCGTTGGTATGTACGTGTATGTGAATCCTGGCAGTTGTCTATAATGTGTGTACATGCATACGTAGCAGAGTATTTCAATACTCTGTCTGTGTCTGTGTATCTGGGTAGTTTTCTCTTGAAGATACATACACACATGCGTAGATAAGTGAATCAGTGAGCAGACATCTTCAACTGCGTCTTTGTCTGCTCTCGGAAGATATCGTGTGTTCCTTCGAGAGCCGGTGGTCTACCAGCTTCGTCGGTAGCGCCAGCTCTTCCTTGGTCTTAGAGTTTGTTCTTTGACTAGAAAGTAACTTTCCTATGTCCAGAACTCAGTGGAGACGCCGGTACTTTGCCTTTACCACTGCAGGCTAGCGGCGCGGGTTTGCAAGAAGCTGCAGGATATCATGGCGCTGATGGTCTTTATCCTCATTGCCCTTGGTACGGAAGACAAAACGACGTGGAGAAGCTTATACTTGTGCATGTCTTGGCACGTGTTTATGTAGAGAGAGCGAGATACCAACTGTGCGTGAATATATGCGTATACATATTCTTGTTGAGAGGAAGAGAGAGAGGGCGGTTTGTAACGTATACTTGTATGTCTATAGACACATATGTGTATAGTCATACGAACGTGTATAGCTGTACGTTTGGATATGCATTTATACACGCGTCTACATTTGTTACGTATACGTACATTTACGTGTTCGATGCTTGAGCGTACGTGTGTGTGTACGTTAAGTCAACCTATATCTGTGTATATGCTAATTCCAGGTATAGCAGAGGGACGTGCATGTCTCTGTCAGTTCTGTCTGTGTATGTATCTGTCCATTGTACATGTCTTCACACCTCTCTGTGCAGTATGGGTGGATACACAAGTCTTCACGTGTACACTAAAGAAGAGAGAACGAAGCAAGGTAGATCCAGATTCTCACGTAGCCATCGGAGAAGCTGGCCAGCAGCCTTGCGGCGCACGGTAACGCCCCTGCTGCTAAAAGCTGCTGCCGGTGCTACTGTGGTAAGTGCGTTGCTTCAGCTGCTCTGACTGTTTTACAAGTATAGCTCCTCCTCGCGTCGCATCCCTCAACCCTGCGAAGACCATCCCTGACTTGAGGCAGCCGCTAGCAACGGTGCCGGTCTTGTTTCCACTGCGGTTGCCGTTGCTGCTATTGTCACCGCTGTTTCTGCCTGTATTCTCGCTCCGGTGTTGCCTCTGCCGCGATGCTACCTGCATTCACCACTCTTGTTGCGGGTTTCCCAGCTGATTGCCACTGCTGTTGTTGTGGGCTCCGCGGTTTCTGCTGCTGTGCTCACCAGTGCTGCTGCTGCGGGAGATCGGGGGACTGCTGTTCCTGCTGACTGCTGCCACCGTCGCTGTTGCCCTGCTCCTGTCACTTTGCTGTGGCTACTCTCACTGATGTTGCCACTTGCAATGTACAGCTGGTGCTGCCGCTGCTGGTGCTTCTCATGTGTGACTGCTGCTGTCCTATGCCAACGCTGCTGCTGTTCAGGGTGGAAGACGCTGCGGTCGCAGCTGACTCGGATAGAAGTGCAGTTTGTGGCGGGGCTTTGCGTCATTTCGTTGTATCTCGGCCTTTTTGAAATTATCCTTGGCGGCTTTCAGGTACTGCGAACTGCATCAGACGAACGCGTATTTAAGTGTGAACCTACTTGTGTCTATATGCACGCGTTCTTACAGACGTCGCTACAGACGGAAACATAGGATGACGCGGACTGATACACGTGTATATGAATTCAAGTATACGGGGTAGAAGCAGGGGTATATAGTTCGTCCAGCTATCAGCGGTGGTTTTCGGAAGGGTCGCTGCTTAGCAGAAGCATGCACAGCTGAAGCAGGTACACACCTGTGCATGTTGGTGTATTCACATGTGATAACACTGCATATGCACGCATTTATATATTCAAAAGTGAATACAAATGGATCCAGAGCCGTATTACTCAAGCGCGTTAACCTTCATCACTACTGAACACTTGTCCACCTCGCAGAAACCATTGCGGGAGATCCATTAATAGCAGGTACACGCATATGTATACATATCTGTATGTGTGTAAACTTGCCTGAGTGTGTCATCAAATATGTGTGTGTGCGTTCCCTATTACGCATGCGGTCGTCTTTCCGCGTACAAAACTTCCGTAACCGGTGTCGTCGGCTGCATGTAGAGAGGAAGGAGCATACATATATATACGTATATCTATATATATGTATATATTATGTTCATGTGCATGTATGTACGTGAAGCTGCATGGGCAATGTGTGTATTGTGTCACTGCTGGTGCCTTACGTTGCTGCAGGGCACCCGCTACATTTTGCACGCGCTTGGATACGTGTGCGTCCTCGTGGCCATCAACTTCAACCTCGCGGTTCTTCACGTATGTCAACAGAAAGGGCAAAGAGGGAAGAAATCTTGAACAGTAGGAGGATGGAAGAGAAGAAACCAGCCAGAAGCAGATTCTACGGTTGCTATCGAACAGCACGTCTGCAAACTGTACAGCCACCCGTACTGCAGTGCCTCCGTACAGTATCGTTCTTACCGCAACACGCATGTCTTTGCGGCTGTGTAAACCGAACGGTACATATTCTTTCATGTGACATCCGGGCACCTGTACCTACACTGCTTTTATAGATGGTGATGGAGTTCGAGAGATTTACCGGTAAAAGCCAAATCGTATGGGGAATTTGCTTTTCGAAAGGGTTGCTGCTACGCTACGTATGACGTACATATATACGTCTGTGTATGTGTATCTGCAAGGGTGGCCGTGGAAAATGTTATATGCCAGCTGTCATACGGGAGCCCAACCTCTATCCACAAACCATTTTCGAGCTCCTCTGTCGAGTGTGGTGTGCGGCGAGAAGAGAAAACGACGACGTTGTCGGTGGCAAACTCCGCGAGTTTGCAAGTTGTTGATGTTCCGCGGCAGCGTGAGCAGCACACTGGCGAGGCAGAGTATTTCTCTTCCGTTTCCTGCGTATTGTACCACTCCCGCGTTTACTTGGCTCAAGCAACATCCGAATGACGCCAGTATTCGTTGCGGGTTTTTTTGTGTCCCTAGCTGCGACCGCGATGCTCATTCCTCTTGCTAGCAGTTTCCACCTCCAGCGTATGCGATTTATGGTGAGGCATACTGAAGGGTGCTGTTAGACTGCAACTTCCATCTGTTCTTCGTTTAGCCTGTTTCGGCAGCCCACGAAGGAAATCTTGCGCCTTGTCTTTCATCGCACTGAAGTACTTCTGTGTCGTCGTGGGTATATCTCTTTCAGCACCCCTGTGTTCTTGGTGTTTTTGGCTGTCATTGCCACTACACACTGTCAGTAGCATGTACCGCAGGCGGTTGAAGGAAATCTGTTGAGGGCAGCCTCTGCGTTGATGGAGGGACATGTCGATGTTGTGAGTGAGTCTTTTCCTGCTGAGCGCCTGACTAGACGACCACGCACAGATCCTGGTGTTTCGGTTGACTTACTTAGCACACTGCATCCATCGCTCCCGTAACAAGGCTTTTTCCATAATTGGCGCGAAGGGTCATTTTTGTGGAGACCACGCCGTCCCCCGTACACATCGCTGATGACTCGACAGATGTGTAGCGGTGCACAGGTACGCCGTGCACCTGCTGTATCTGCACCGATGCGCTTCTAATTCATGGTGTGAATGACCACCCTCATGCTGCTTACACAAAGACGTGCGCGTCTGCGTGTTCGCGGCTGTCTTTCTCCCGATGGGCTGTAGATTAGCAGAAGCCGGTGAAGTTTGAAGGAACATTGTCTAGTTAAGCTGCAGGTCAGTAAGACGGGTCAACTCTCCTTTTTCACATGTGGTGTGATGTCGTACAACGCAGTCTCACATTATGGACGCGGGGATCACCGCTACTACGAGCGATCTGTACCACAAGTATGACGCTTTTAGGTAAGTTGGTATGTTCTTGAGTACGTGTGCATACATGTACGTATATATATATATGGGCATGTTCAGACACAGGTGTGTATGCGCTGCTGACCTTGCTACTGCTGTTGCACTGCCACGTGCTGCTAGTGGTCCTGTTGCGACGTTGTCAGTTGCTGTTGTTATATGACCGCCGCCCCCTGCTGCCTCCACTCTGCCGCTGCTGCTGCTGTGCCAGTGCCGGTGGTTGCTGCTGCCTGCCTCTACTGATTTGGTCTTCTGCTGCCGGCAGCTGCCGCCTTGGTACTGCGTAATACTGCTGATGCTGCTGCTGCCACGCCGGCTGCTGCTGTGCATACAGCTCGCTGCTGCGACAAGACATCTGTTCTGCTGCGGTAACAGCCTGTTCCTTCATTCTGCCTGAAGTCCCAGCAGCACGAATGGTATGCGGTGCTGACAGTATTCTCTCCTGTCCTCTTTCCTGCTTCTTGTTCACTTTTCTGACTGGCGCTTCTTTAACCTGTGTGTGCTGCTGGGCGACGTGTATGTGTGTTGCCTCACCTGCTTTGGACCCGGATTTCTTTTGTGGTGCTTTGCATGTAACGAGGACTCTTGCAACAGGAAGAGCACGCAGAGCAACAGGCAGTTGCAGAGGGACAGCCACTAATAGGAGTAGTTGTAGAACAGTAATAGTATAATAGTAACAGTAGAAGTACTGCATTTGTAGCAGTATTTTCAGTAGTAGAAGCAGTAGTAGTAGTAGTAATACTGGTGGCATCCGAGCAGTGGTATGCTGGCCACCGTACAAGTGACAGGAGCATTGGTTATTGCTGCGCAACAGCAGTAGAAGGAATGTCTGTCTTCAAACGTTCAGTCGAGTGTGAACATCCCACTTTTCCACGAGCACCTCTGTACAGTGCCACTACGGTTACCCCCTCTCGCACCTTCTATACGTACACGTAGTCACACTCATTACCTATTTAGCGCTTGCCTGCGGGGGCGCCCAACGCTACGTAGGGAGGTGCGTGGTTGCCCGTAAACGGTCGAGAGACGTTTGCTTCTTGAGCAGCTCTACGCGTAGACAGCGATGTGTCCATTCCCCGTAGCCGAGCTACACCAGAAGTTTTGTGACGCCAAGTTTTGACGAATCGGCCGTGCTGATATCTTCCTCTTCCTGTTTTGCAAACAGAGCGTAGGCATACCTCCGTGCGCTTTACGCTTGCTGCATTCCGCATGTGGCGGCTGCACAGCGTCTGCGTAAAGGCCTCCACTAAACTCTGGAATTTTGTCGCTGGCCGTCTAGTGCGTTTTATTCGTTTTTTTCCCCGAAGACTCAAGCGGCACTTTGTTAGTCGCCGACGTCGGTGCCTTCTCCCAGATTTGCATATTTTCGAGTATATTTTTCATGTGAGGCAGACGCCAAAGTTTGATTTTAGTTTTCCAGCATTCCCTTGGTTACATTCTCTCTATGTAGTTTCTGAGGTGAGGGCTTCCTTTTTCGAGTTCCCAATTTGCGTTCTGTGTTTAGTGTGTACAAAAAAGTCTTACTTTAATATCTGGTGCCTTGGTTCTGCCGTCGTCTGAGGAGACCCTGTCTCGTATCCGCCGTGTCTGCAGTCAAGAAAATCTTGTAGAACCTGTTTACTTTCCTTGTTGTTTCGGGGTTCGTTCTCAGGCTGTACCGAGGCATCTTTTTCCTTTACTTGCTCAAGCCAGTGTCTCTTATATTTTTCAAGCTGTCCTTCTTGAATCCAATCTACGAGCAGCTGCTGTCGTGGGATGAATGGATCTTTGTCTTCGCGAACAACGCTATCGACTACGGTATCTTCCTCTCAGTAAGGATCCTCTGGGAAAATGCAGCTCTTCTCTTACTGCGTCAGGCGCTCGTCAACTGCTTTCTGTCCGTCACGCGGTCTTGCAAGCATCTGCCAAGTTTCACGTTGGTGCACCTGTCGCAGAGAGATCTGAACGTCGGTCCGCGTGTGCGTCTCTACCAAAAGTTTGTCTCGTATTTGTGTTATGGCTGTGTCGCTCTGTCCCCAGGCAAAGGCAAACACGTACACGTGTATCTGTCTGTGAGTATGTATCTACTGATACAAAAGCGTGTAGCGAGCATTTTGGGCCGGTGCAAATACGCCAGCAGCTCTTGCATGTGCAAATCAATTGCGCGTACCTGCCACTTCCACCCGGACATCGCACCACCGTAGTCTTACACCTGGATTGGACTATATCAGAATTGTTGGTCAATTTTGTTTCGACAAGTAACGTGTGGAGACGGGAATCGTTTTGTGTACTTTGTCTTCAGTCTGATGCGTAGCAGTCTATCTGCAAAGCGTGTGCGCTGCGTCAGTATGTGGACACAGTCCTGCGTTCTCGCTCAGCACGAAGCTGCATCTCTAACGTCCGAATCTTCGTGAAATTGCGGCAGGTATCGATTTGTTGCTTGTGTCTGTACTTGTAGATATGCATAAAGGTTTCGATCTTCGTAAGATATTTCAAACGTCGGCGCGTCTACAACCACTTGCATCCCTGACACTTACATATATATGTACATATGCTAAGATGCCGCTTTTGAGTTGATGTGCTGACTAAAAGTGTTGGTGGTAATGGTGTAGCGCTTCACTGCGTCTGCGAAGAGACGCTGGTGTGTTTACGTGTTAGCGAGTGCTGCTGTGCACGCGTGTGTACAGCTTTTCTACGCCTTTCGGCCCGGAGGAACTATGCGCATTCTTCGGGTAGGTTTGGTTCACCAAGTGCTAAACTTCGCAAACAAGAAGTGTTGTCGAATTTTGTAAATACTCCAAAGATTTAGACACTCTGTGCCGAACAGGCTTCCCTTCACTTTCGTGCCTGTGAAGAGTGTCAGGAAATGTAAATGCAAATAGAGATCCAGACGAGGATTTGTACAGTACGGATCTTTTAGGTGGTTATTTGTTGTAAACGTACATTTGCGTGAATCACACGTCAAACACCAACGACCATACTGTTGACTCCGTGAGAGGGCGCACGTGTTTATGAATATTCAAGTAGACAGCTAGGTGCATAGATGTGGATGCAGGACGGTGTATTCAGACATATAAAGCATGCATCCCTACATGAGTCTGTGTACATGCACAGGCCAGGGCGTACTAAAACACGTATATATTTCAGAAATCGCAGTTGTTTTTGTGATCTTGTACGCAGACTTCGTAAAGAAACTTTTTGCACGCATTTCCCGCGCATGTGCCAGGTCCTTTGCCTTACACAGTATGAGAGCTTTGATTGTACTTGTCCGTGCGGACGCGTGCGAAGTCGGGCGTGCGTAAACTACTGTAAATACGATGACTGTGTACGTAAATACAAGCAGGTGGTGTTTGCAGAGTAGGCGGGACTTTACGCGTGTGTATATCGGGGCAACATTGATAACTACGGGGAGCCTGTGCGGAGGTGATAGGGAGTTCTCCACACCCACGAGTGCCGTTTATACCCTCAAGCGCGTAGGCAGAAGGGCATAGACGCCGGAATTAGTGAACTCTTTAACACTCGATATGAGGTGATAGTAAATTACCGTTTGTGTGTTCCACTGTCGCGTGAAACGACTCCTGACGTCTACCGCACATGCACTGCAAAGGAAGCCTCAGGCAAGGCAAACCTCCCTGCGCATGTATAGTATACGCGTACACGCTGTCTACATACTAATGGTGGAAGCCACTTACATTTTTCGACTGTCACCGTGTGCTGTGTACATGGTTTGTCTTGCCTGCAGGAAGTGTCACAGGTCACTGCCAGCGAGACACGATCCGACCAACCCACCAATGTCAACGCGTGGCCGACTGGCTAGTTCTGGAGGAGAACGCTAGAAAATTCCATACGTGTGTATATATGTAATATGTATGTAGGTATGTGCGATTATGTTCAAGGTATACGTGAATATGTCTGTGTCTATATGGACATGTATGTGTCTGCGGAAAGAGACAGAGGACAGGTGCAGATACTGGTATTTACGTATATGTGTCACTGTATAGTCCTCTTTTTCTGGCGTTGTGAACCTTTCGTCGTGCACGAAAGTAAGCCGAAGTATGCGTACGTGTCGTGCAACACGTTTCCTCACACAAGTGCCGTGCATGTCGCACAAGATACTACGTCCGTGATTGCCACCTCTCTCTCCGCTCTATTTTTTCGAAATCCCGATGTATATCGTGCGCCGCCCCCCGAGTTTGTATTGGGCCATAATGTGTGTGAGGTCCGTTCTCGGTGTTGGAGCGACCACTCTTTCAGTGTTGCTACACATAGTCATAAAGCTGTACGCGCCTGCAAAGCGAATGCGCATGTGCGCGTGCTCATACCAGTGCAGTTAATTGTCTTACAAACGATAGCTGGCTGCATCTAGTTTTGAAGGGCCATATATATATATATATATATGTATATATACATACACATATACGTGTATGGTGTATGTATGCATACACATATGTGTAGACGTGCAAAGAATGAGTTGGTACATCTAATGTGCAGAGGTGGTCTGCGCGCGCTATTCAGTTACGAGGATGACGGCCACGCGGATGCGACACGTGTGGCCAGGTGAAGGACAGGGGCTGTGTGAACCGAGAATCGCACTTGACAGTGCCGCCCGTACGAGTCAACGAACGGCATCACTGGCGTGCGCACAAGCTTTGAACGGCCCCACGTCCGTAGGTGGGCTGACTGCCCCCAGAAACAAGTTACCAGTGCGTCATACACACCCAAAATGTACATGCTGGGCGCATGAAACTGCAGTGCACAAACACAGTTCGTTTCTCGCCGTACCAGTGTATCGGGTGAGGACCCTACATTAGGGAGTGTCCCACCCAGGTCAAGTTCCGCGGGGAGTTGCCGCGGGGAGTGACTGACTAAAAGGCTGGAGCAAGTGTTCTGTTGCACCACTCGAAAGGCACCATTTTGTTGGCAGTCACAAGGATGTCACAATCCCGCTAACCGCGTAATAGTTGCAGACAATGTAGAACGTGTCGCAAAAACACGCACGCAGGCATTAAGAGCCCCCTATTTCTACTTTCAACTTCGCACATTGTGTACACCTTACTGTTTGTTCGTAGGCACACGAACGCTGCCAGGGTATGACATGTGAACACAAAAACTCGCCTTTCGTACACTTCAAGTTTTGGGTTGTGCGCACAAGAATGCGGTACGTGTACGATATATGAACAAAAACTCGCTAATCATTCACTGCGGTAATTATAATTCGCTTACGCGGCTAGTCCTGTACGGCGGTTAACGGTAGATACTGAACCACTCACCGTAGATACATGTAAGCGGACACTTTTCTAAACTGAGCGTTCTCCGGTATTCTTATGGACTTCGCCGAGAAAGTGCCGCACGTTTGGCCTGCCAGTGTGCTTTAACGCAACTGTCCATCTAAACTGCGAGTCAGTCACTGCGTCGTGTCGGAGCACGTCCAGGCACGACGTGCCTGACGTACGCGATATCGCTTCAAGCTCTTTCTGCGTGTGCGTGTGGAGCTACGAAGACTCGAGTACACATGTACCGATCGGTCCCACAATTATACAACCGAATGTGTTTTTGACCTCGGCTACAGTCAACACGGAGGTCTTGTCGGGCGCCCTCCGCTATTATGACACGACAATCGATAATACGCCGACCATCCGGTCAGAACTGCAGAAACGTGTCACCTTACAACCGTTGTTCATCTGGCCCAGTCCGCCTCACATCCGCACAAACTGACATGGCATCCACGCCCAGTATCCGCGACGTGTCCATCTGCTGCAGATCACTGGTGCGTAACTTCGTAAACAATTCGTCGAGGACGTTTGCACCGCCCCACGCATGATGCGAACCCCCGGCGGGTGCGAGCGACAACGCCCGAACTGTTCGTCGACATGTAACTCTTTCGTGAAAAAACAACTACCAAAGTTTGCGTGTTCACACTCCGCGCGTGCGTTGGCGCTTATACTCAGCACATTGAAAAACAGCCACTGTTGTATGTGTGCTTACACTCCAAGCCTGTTATCTGCGCATAACGTACGTGGAATATAGCCACATACCTCCGCGGCTGCCGCGCCTGTCGCGTCAGGACATCTCTTGGCCGCCGAGACTCACTCGCACACGCTGTCACATCTCTCCTATAAACCACCCGTAAAGTATTTTACACCGCACGCAACACACCACTGGTACGCCCCGTCCGAACAACCACCACCACGGTGTGAGAGGTGTTTGTACTGCCACCTTCGGAAGACGAAGCATGCCCACGCAGTATAGATACGTCGAAAGAAGCTTCATAAACAAAACTGCCATGATTCTAGCCGATGTGGTGCTCTGCGTATCCGCAGGGGTGACCACGCCCACACACACGGAAGCCACACATACGACCGCGAAAAAAAGCCGCAGGTGCACTATCACGAAACTGGTGTACAGCAAGCTTACAAAGGTGAGGTACATGCGCCCGCGCAATACGTGAATAGCCTGGGGCCAGTGCAGTGTGTATCCATCCTGGAGTCCACTTCGCCAGTGTGGCTTAGACACCTAGATTGCAAAACTATACGGGGATCACGCGTGACGTTCACACGCGTTCCGACTTGCTGCATCGTTTGGCGCCCGGTAAAAATTCACTGACGCCGCAGTGCCCGCCCTTGGTGCCCCGTGTCGGCTCACAGCGTCAAATTATACTAAACACTTCGCCTCTCACGTGTCGCACCCACCACTACTGCATTACGTGAAGAACACTTGGCCGTGCACGGTCATACGTGTGGTACACGTGTGCCGCTACAGTCGTTTCCGAAACGTGCCCTGCTGGGATCGACTGGTGACTGTCCTGTGTACGCGCGCTGGAACCAGACCAGTTGGTCGCAAACGCGGTGCTTCTTCGGGAAGGCATTCAACTTCATGCGGTGACTTGATCAGGAGACACCTCGTAAACGTTGATAGCTCCGCTGAACGTACCCACGAAGAGCGTCCGGCCATCGTGAGACCAGTTCAGGGACGTGCACCAAGGCGCACCGCTACGGTTCACTTTCTCTGGCATAATTTCAGAAAGCACATTCTTGTTCTCCAGGTCCCAGATCTGTAAGAAACACACACCCGTCACACACACAAACGCACGCAGATATGAATGGAGGGTTAGATGAGTTGCAGACGGGTCTGGATTTTCCGACGCATAGAGCGTGCACTGCGCAAACACCATAAGCAACGGCGCATGACAGTTTGCACCCAGGCACGCGTCGTCACTTCTGACCCGTTAAACAGTGATACGTGAGACACCTTCGAAGTCGTACAAAATAATCAGTAGTCTGCCATCTGAGCTACTTTTAAAAATCTCATCGCATGTACGGTTACTACACGAGAAACCGTTTTCTGGAACATTCGCACTGTACAACGCCCGCTGCCAAATTTCACCAAGCATAAAAACGCGGGAAAGCTCAGAAACTACGAAGATTTGTTTCACGCCTCCAGCGACTGCTGCTCGTCATTAAGAATGACTGCTGCAGATTGTCCGCCAAAGTCTCAATACGAGGAATGGTGTTCATCAGCGCCTTCCCCTGCCCGCGCGTGCTCCCACTGAGGCATCAGTACGGTCATTTGTCTACTCAGTGTAAGTGTTGAAGAATGTGTACAGCACAGCCACAAGCAAAGAAAGCGTTTACGCGCATGGACATTTGCAGACGTACGTTTCACTGTGTACACGCGCGTCTACGTCTCCGTCTATCACCAGAGGAGGGCTTGCTAACGCAGTCGGTTGTACGTTCGGCTAACACTGATACAACTATTCCACTGAACCATAAACCTACAATATGTAAACCTCACACAGGCCCGCCTAATTTTGGACCACATAAAATAACAAGCAGAGGATCCATGCAGATGCGTGTGGATGTGCCGCCCGCGATGCAGCAGCGCTAAACCGCACGGCTTGCATCGACTTACCTTGACGGATTTGTCGGTGGCCGCGCAGAGCCAGTAGTTGCAGGGAGAGAAGCAGAGCGCATTGATCGTAGAGTTGGACTCCAGGGAATACAAGTGCTTTCCTTCATTCACGTCCCACAGCATCGCCACGCCGTCCTTGCCCCCAGAAGCGCAGAGAGACCCGTCAGGGGAGATCGTGACCGTGTAAAGCACAGAGGTGTGGCCCTGCAGATTCTTGCGCAGCTTGCACGTCGTCAAGTTCCATACCTGTAAGCCAAATCAGGCAAGTCCATGACACTAGTCGACATTAGCCTGTGCAAAATGAGGCTCCAACGATCCCTGCACGACCAGTTCAGTAACGGCCAGCCGTATCCTTTAGCTAGGACGCGCATGTCCCGCGCATCTATGTTCGAACACAGCTGCAGATACCCACGTCTAATGAGGTACTAGTACTGCGGAGAACGTGTCCACATTCTGCAGTCCACAGAACGGCACTTCAGCACCCTCACTCCCACCGGTATCCACGTGAAACGACTAAATACGAACACATCCTACTGCGTGTGCACAGTGCTCACTGTACAGGAACAGTGGCACACACATTTTGTCGTGTTGCTTCCTAGCGTCTCGAGCGTCAATAAAAACGGCGTCTACGCATGGATATCTCGTCAACTTTACGGCAACACCTTCCTCGCAGCTACCCACGTACAAGAGTTCAACTACACTCGACCTTCTCCCCCTCCAACAGGTTTTCGCGTTGCACCTTATCCTGCAACACAACGCAGAGATGCACCTTCAGCTGCCTCTTTCTCCTCGATGTCGTATTAATTTCATGTGTCTCACAGATATACTGATTCACACATATAGACATGCGTAGGGAGCCACAACTAATACGCGAGCAGTGCAAAAGTGCTGCAACAGGGCTATCACACCAGCACGTCGCGAGCTGCTGAGTCCTCGTGCAATGCCATCGAAACCACTTTTCAACTTCCACTTCTTCCTGACACCAGCCAACACAGGCCTGTTACGCAAGTTCTACTACGCGTACAAGCACTTAGTAATTTAAGCGGGCACAGAGGCAGGTACAAAGACGTCTGCAGATGCACACCTGCGAGAGCTGCAAAATCCGGGCTCGTGTACTCCGGCGCTTCAGCACACAATTCCCCTGTTACGCTCTCCTCTCTGTTGCCCTTTTATGCTTTCTGCTCTACGTGTTCCTCCATTCCTTGCCCCGGCATTGCCTCACGACGATCCTGGTAATGCTTTGTTTATTCTGTTTCTCTTCTCACCTTGACAAGTTTGTCCCAGCCGCAGGAGACGATGAGGGGCTTCGTCGCGCTAGGGGAGAACCGCACGCAGGACACCCAGTCCGTGTGCTGGTTCTCAAGGATGGTATACTTGCACTCCGCAAGGGTATTCCACAGCTTGATCGTGCGATCGCGGGACCCAGAAACGATTTGTCGATTGTCAGGGCTGAATGCCACCGAGTTCACGTCGCTTGTGTGCCCCTTGAAGGAACGCACTGTCACGCCAACGTTCAGATCCCACAACCGCAGGGTCTTATCCCACGAGCCGGAGAGGGCGAACTGTGCGTCGCTGTTGATCACCACGTCCTGCACGCACTGCGAGTGGCCCGTCAGCGCCCGACGTGCGTAGCCCACGCTCAGAGAGTCATCCAAAGAGTCGTTTAGGCGCCACACAATCACCTTCCTGTCTGAACAAACAACAGGAAGGAAAGAGAGGGAATGACCAAAAGTGAAATGCGGTCAGACACCGTGAGTGAAGAGGGCGGGAACAAAGGGACAGAATAAATTCACGACCACAGGGTTATGCAGGAAAAGAGCAACAGCCGAAAACGGAGCACATACGCGGACGCGTAGTGAAAATACGTTTCGTGTGCAAAAATGTTGTGAAAGGACTACCAGAAGAACGGAGGAGAAAAGCAGCGCGAAGTCCGCAGCGGTGTGCAGTGCGACTATCAAAATCCTCGACAGCACTGTGACGTACTAAACCCCATGCGGAGCAACATGAAAGTGCGCATGCGGCACGCAAACACCGGCAGTACAACTGGCGCATTTCAAGCGGCAACGCCGACCGAAGGCGTCGACTGTTACCAAAGGCACCAAAAAATCACTGTGATACCAACAGCGTGACGACAGACACGAACAAGTCTACAGCACTGGACACCGCACTGACCGTGCTCACGCCTCTCCGCGCTGCGATGCCGGGTGCACCCTCACTCACCCGCGGACATCTTGTGGAGCCGCGCTTAAAAGCACAATCGGCAGACCGCATAGAGACGGACACGGGAACGAACGGCATGGACGAAGAAGGAAATACTCTCCAGTGCGCATTCCAACAGTCGAAGAAGCCATACGTAGGCGCGCAGGACTACTCAGGTTGTCAATTTAATCGTCACGCATCAACAGGCCTCTCCACATGAAGAGGCCTGCACGCCAGGCATAGTGATTCGCAGCATCACATGTAACTGAGGCATACACAATGACCAACAGGTAGCATCAACAATACGAAAGACGTGAAGTCAACTCAGATGCCCTCTGTAGGTACCCCCTCCTTTTCCCCATTGAAGACACACTTGGATAATCGCTGTAATTGTGGCGCCGGACCCGGGACACGCAATTCAGAGTGGAGATGAAAGCAGCTCCAGTAGGAAGACTTCTCGTCAATGGCCCGAGGGCCTGCGAGTGAGCTGGGAACTTCCAGATTCATCACAAAATTCGTGTTCCGAGACTCTTCGCGTCAAACCCAACACGGGTGAATGTCCACGCTGAACTGCGAAAAATGTACGTGGACAGGAAAGGCTTCCCCAACACGAATGACACAGGACGCAGCACAAAAAGCAGTTACCGATGACGCAGTGTTTATCGATCTTTCGTAGGACTGCTCACGTCCTACGTGAACGGCAACATACGTTAGGGCGCGCTCAGCACGCATCTACCCATTTGCGTAGGGGGAGCACAGAAGATTTCGCACGTTTGTGTGCCGCCCGCGCCCCCCCCGGACAAAAGCGCCGCTTCACTACATACTTTTTTGCCATAGTCTCCTGGACGGCATCACGGTCCTGCTCACAACCGACGTGGCAATCAATAATTCTCTGGATGGACACCTTATCTCAGTACACACGTACAGGAAACATGAACTGTTCACGCCAAATTCGTCGTTAGTGGGCAGGTCACCCAGTATAGTGTGTACCCTCTCCACGTATACCGCCGACTCAACGGCGGACAAGCCAGTGAGGGACGGCCGGCTGTGGGAGATTCGTGTTATCGGTTCCGATGTAGCCACACAGCCCAGAAGAGTGCTCCAGCACACAGGCAGAATGGATATGCGCGAAACCGGTTGTCCTACCTACTAGGTAAGCTTTGTTGTGCGCGGATATTTTATGCATGTAAAGGTTCCCGCCTCCTTTGTTTCAAACGCAGAGCTAGAGAAGACTCTCTAAAACACACAATACACAAGTGAGCATGCGCGACTTCGACACGCATGAAAACGACCGGTTTTGAAGGCGCCTCGAGTGCTAGCAACAGAAACACGTGCGTCACGTCCCTACGGAAGAAGGAAAAACGTAACTGGACCCCGCCTCTTCGCCGGCGGCCAAGCACAGATACTGGAGTCCCCCATATCAGAACGAATAAACATTACGTAACACCTAATAGTGGCCCACAACAGACGCCCGTTGCCTGCCAAGCTACTTCTCCACGCCGAGCCTCCACTTCAACCCCCCCCTACCCCCCGCCCCCGACAAAAAGGACGCAGAATGCCACGAAATCCAACTTGCAACTTGACAGGAGGATAAAAACGGAGCGTCTCCGTTGCGGATGTCACTGCCCTCCTCGAGAAATATGGTTGCGCCCCCACGTTTTAGCTCCCCATGCAAATGCATGTACGTAACATCACCGGAAAACCTTACCTCTAGAAGAGGAGACAATGGTGTCATCTTTTTCTGCGGCGGTGGAAATGGCCGTGACGGAATCGGTGTGCCCTTCAAGGACCCCTTTAAATTCTAGATATTCGCCGGTGATATTCATTGTGGCTGCAGGACGGGGAGGAATGGGGCAGTCGGCGCCGTTAGAGAACAAATGCGCAATGCAGGCGCGCTTCCCAGCGCGTGACACCAACGACTTGGATAAAATGAACTACTTTTAAAAAGAGGTGGCCGCTGAAGAGACAATAGAGAACTGCATACCGTAGTGGTCAATTACTCGCTCTCACCAAGCGATTGCGAAGGGCAAGGAGGGCAGATCCAGCGCCGCAGTCGGCCTGTAGGCTCCCAGTACCGTGACAAAATCGCTTCGGCCTTCCCACGCACTCTACTGGTAACGTTAGGTCTGCCAGGGCGCCATTGGGTACATGCGCGAGTTTTCCACTGTCGCAGTCTGTTGCCCCCCACCCCACCCACCTCTTCCCGGCTCTTTCGCTGTCGGACGAGGGTCGTGATAGGGGAGGAACTGCTCGGTGGCCGCCAAAGCTGTTGACCCCCGCAGCACCAGCTGGATCGAGTCGCCTGCATGTGGGAGCGGCGTGGTTCGCGCCCCGGACCAAGGCGCACTGCCGTGTGTGGCTAATGTCGTGCGTGAGATGCGGATGCGCAGCAGTAGGCGCCGCTGTGTCATCCTTGTTACACGCTGTGCGGCGGCATTTTCCACTGCACTTCGTAGCATCAGGCAAAGCAGCCGACCGACGCCGGAACCATTCTGCCGTCGTGCCGAACTGCGTGTACAAAGTGGTAAGTAGCGGTGCGTTCGGCATGCGAAACGCGCCCACCCTGAAGCGTCTCACACAGCAGCTCACCCGAGGGTCTCGATGCAGGGTGCCTCCACGTCAAGTGTGCGAAAACGGATGGAACAAAAAAGTATGGCGCCCAAATACGGTAGAAGCTGCGGTGGACGGACGCGGAGACAGACCGCAAGTATATCACGGTAGCCACACAAGGCAAACGCAAGTGGAGAGATCATGCCTACAGGATCAATTGACACTGTAGAGGTCATCCTCAAAATCCCAATGGCCATCAGAACCAAACGGTGTGAATTGCCTAATGGTGACAAACACCGTTAGGTATCGCTTCCTCAGGTTGTTCACTTTCCGAGTTCGTGTTCTAACTGGTTTTTGACACTGTCTCGAGTATTCCTTTCAGCGGGTGCCGGTGTCACAATCATTCGTTTCAACTACGAGAAGCTTCTGTCTGGGTGTCTGTGCACTCGTCAGTGTTTCTTGTTTGTGTGAGCACTGTAAATGTGGATCTGCTGAATGCCTACGCAGGCGTGAGTCCCTCCCGGGCAGTCCAGTTTTCGTTCTGATCAGCAGGCAGTGAAAACTTGCACAACACCCCCGTTGTGGATTCTCCGGGCAGCTAAGCGACCACCGAGACACACGAACACCGTGTCTCTTATGTGCGAAATAATCTACTTTCTGCTGTCACACATGTCTCCAATACCTGCAGACTTCCCCGTACCGTCGCATTATACGTCCTCCTACGATGTATAGCCGTGCGCTGTCAACGAAAACCTGAGGGAAAAACATTACCTGTGTGCCAGATTGACGCAGTCGCCCAGCCGTTCTGCTTCCTTCACTGGCATCGTCATCGCCTCCAGAAAGCATATTTCGGCAGAAGCGCCTGAAATTTTCAGCTTTGTGTGTACCTTCTTTCATGTGTGTATCACTTCGAGGGCTCAGCCGTCTACTGAGTCCTTTCCCGTGTTCATGTGGTGTTCGCCGGCCGAGTGATCTGCCCTACGCCTACCACAGTATATCTGTCTTCACACACAGCATCTCCTTGTTTTTCTCCATCTTCTTTGCCGCATCGGTGGTCACTCGAAGGTGTAGCGAAAGCGTGTCTGACAGGATCGACGCTCGTAGTATCGCCTGTCCCCGGATCTAGTGACTGACAAAAATCGTGACCAGCTCCAGCAGCGTGAATTCCAGGGCGTTCGCCACTTGTGCTAAAGAGAATTTCAAACCACCACGGCGCTTGAATCAACCGTGAGGCCTACTACAAAAGAAGCCTCTACAAGCGTACAAACCGGACACCTTCGTTTCCATATATATACGCACATCCACACACAGATGCGTAGATACACGTGCTAGCCCATTCAAATGTCGGCATGAAATTAAGCGACTGCGGTCCGTAAGGGTGCTTAGTATCTCACTTTACTAATGTTGAACGCCGAAGAAAGGGCAAATTTTGCCTGTGCTTTCTACAGCATTGTGACATGACCGCCTTCGACGATTCGCGAATCTCCGCTGAAAATGTGTGTATCACTCGATCTTTGCCGGCGTATGGAGTTTAAGTGGGCGACGTTAGTATTCTGTTAAGTAACTCAAGACAGTTCAAAGTCAACGCGTACGAAAACGTGTGCGCTTCCCTGCCGCGTATATACGTACGTATTGGAATTTCAAAATGGTGGTCTTCCCACTCGACGAAATCACGGTGTACTTCCCGTATGACTTCATCTATCCCGAACAGTATGCCTACATCAGAGCACTCAAGCAGACACTTGACGCCAAAGGCCATGCAGTGCTCGAAATGCCCACCGGAACGGGTAAGCTATATATGTGACATTCTCCTTTCACAGCTGAAGCGTGGCTGTCTTCTAACGGAGAAAAAAGGATTGAGCTTATCACATCGTAGAAGCATTGAGCAGGCTTTCTGTACAGTGATGTCTGTGGAAGATGTGAAACACGTCTACACACGCGAAGCAACATTTTTATGCCTCCGCGTGCAACATGACAGTGGGGAGCTTGAAGAGAGAAGAACTTTGTCTCGCTCCAGTATCATTTCAGCACTGGTGACCAGCAGGCTACTTGCCCAGGTGCACTGGAGGGCGTTGTACGATGCCACCCAGATTGACAACAGCTTTTGATAGGGGAGAGAGTCGGCCACCTACGCGCCACTTAAAGGCTGCTAGCTGATTTCCAAATTTTTCGTCGTTTCGCTGTTGATATTCTGTATACACTGTGTATCCAACGCCGATGCATCTCCGCGCACGTTTGTGCATTATCAGAGAATATAACAAGGGCAGAACAAAGATCCGCATATTCCGTCGTTTCCTTGTAGCCTACACATGCAGACCAAGTGAAATGGTCACGCAGAACATAAGCGCACGCATTTCGTGACAAGATAGGAAGACAGCACATTGTATTTCAGTTCATCTTCAAAGGTAGTGGTGCCGCACAAGTCAACTGATATGTTGAGCGCGTACTTGTCAAGATCCCCCGTATCACACCTGTTTCATGCTGAGCTATTCTCCACAGCACTGTGAGCTGTACTGAGAAGTACACTGTCTGTTTAATGGGCGTGGGTGCTTCACTTACCAGGGCTGCGGCTCACACACATCATTTCAGCTTCCACAGCAAAGATGCTCAGAAGATCAGCGTGCACGCTTCAAGTTCGAATACTCAGTCGCCTTCTGTGCTCAGTGACTCTCCCTAGCGCAGAGCTGTGCAGGAGAACATCCTGTGTGGACTCTTTGTTGATGGGTAGTGTCTACCCGAGTTCCTGCTTTTATAAATGGCGAAGCAGCTTCGGCGGCAGCCGAGGTGAACCACGCTTTTTGGGTGCCCATTACATGACCGTGTTTTCCTAGTGTGCATTTCACCCGTGTTACTGGAGAGGAATCCTCGAACGGAAGCGGGAGCCTAGTGGGCTTTTCAGAGCTTGTGTTGACTGCGAAGCGTCTACATTTACGGTTGAGCGATGCAGACGGCGTACATGCGGGAAAAGCAGTATAGTTTGTGAATTCTGATCTCTATGGACGTTGCGCCGCTTTGAGGGCTAATTGTCTCGCTTGGAATTCATTGTCTCCACCAACAGGCAAAACAGTGGCCCTGTTCTCCCTCCTAACTTCGTACCAGCTGGCGCATCCAGGCATGGGGAAAATCTTGTATTGCACACGAACGGTATGTCGCCTGCGGCATTCGCGAACAAAGCACGCCGACTTTACAGACGTGAACACGCACCTACACTAACGTCTACACACACAGGCCGTTACACAGGTGTCTGTCGAAAGAGGGAGGAAATCTTTTCAAGGATACCGGATACTACGCTCGTCTCGTGCATATCATCAGAGGTCTCCAGAACGTCCGAGGGGAGCAGAAAGACCTGCGTGTTGTCCACGAGCGTTACGTATTTTTTCTGGGGGTCCACGCGGCATACTCTGATACGCGAGAATGCGTGCGTTCATCTGCTGTAGTAGTGTCTTAAACGGGAAAATAGAAGTCTACGTTGATGTTCCTTCAATTATAACTTTGAGTCCCATCAACGAGGGTAGAATGGCTGTTGTGTTTGAAATCTGGCGAGAGTGGTGCACTTCTAACTCAAGAAGGGCGGCCACGAACGTGTCACACACAATGTATGGCTTTTTCGATTGGCTTTCAAGGCTGTGTGGAGTAAAATTGCACTGTCGTCATTTCATGTACATCTCCTGTGCTGCCTAATTCACCATTCACGACCTCACGCTCACTCAGCACGCGCGCCTACGGACGTACGTACACAGAAGTGGGTTGCAGGTGTCTTTCCGAGGAAACCGGGGGTGCAGATTTCTCTGAACAGGTGATTTACTCCAGCGTCCAGGGTACAGAAGCATTTTTGTTCGTTAAAACACATTCTAAAAGATTCTGTACAGACCGAGCTTTACCGTGAGTATACACGTGTACGATGTTCGTATATAAGAATGTTCAAAGTATGACAAAGGTGACCCTTACGAGTGACCTGACATTGGGTCTTCAAGAATTTGCGCTCTGTAGGTGGCCGCCCCAGGTGCCGCGTGCTGCCCGTTGACGGAGGGCTTGGCTTGCGACTGTGCGTGCACACAGAAATAGGTGGGGATTCTTTACCTTTGAAAACATATTCTCGTGGTTCTGCAGTGTATTTCAGAACCCTTGTGGAGTTCATTAGTGGGAATCCGGTGCGGCTTTCCCTGGAGGCTCTGTGCAGGTGTAACTGCGCTAAGACTATTTTTGTAAGGTGCTACTAGAAATCTTCTGTCTATAGAACAAGGGTTGGTCTGCACGCACAAGGAGGCGTCATTGCCGACCCTTAGCCCCGCACGTGCTGCCACTGTGTCAACCTCTGTCTCAGCGAGGGGCTCCAGACGACCAATCGACTGCGGTGTATTGCGGCAAGTGGCTCGGCTTCCTCTTCACTTGTACATGCTCTCAAGCATCTCTTGTTCCTCTTGGACACTATTGTAGAGCATCACCGTTTTCGTGAGGCTCTCCTAATGGCCTACATGAGTCGTCGTCGTCGCAGCGCCATGTTTTAGCTTCTAACGTAGTGTTGACTATTTTTTGAGAAGCCGTCATCCTCCGTATGAATGGTGGGTGGCAATGAAGTGTACCTGTGTGTAACCTGGAGCATCGTTACTGTATGCTCCACGCTTCTTCCCTCGAGTATTCACCCCAGTCTCAGTTCTCACCTGCCTGTTGTCGACGTCAACCAGGTACCGGAAATGGAGAAGGCGCTGCTGGAACTGAAAGGCGTGATCGACTACCGCATACAGGAAATCGCTAAAGCACAAAAGAAGCAGCAGGAGGCAGTAGCAGCAGCAGCGTCGCAAGCTCCAGCAGCAGCAGCATCAACAAATGCACCAGCAGAAGCACCAGCAGCCGCGATCTCCGGCGACTGCGTCGTGGATTCAGGTTCTGCTTCTTCTGATAAAACAGGAGAAAAGGCAGACAGCAGAAATGCAGCGACCGCCGCCAGCGCCAGGCCGCCATCGCCGCCAGCGAGTACCGCAGGCAGCCACGTAGGCGTGCAGAGACCCTCCAACGCCAAATCCATAGAACCCGAACCTCCTCCCTTCATTGGGAAAGAAATGATCAGTGAGAAATGAAGAAACAACTGCGGTTTCGTCGTACAGCGTTGCTGTGCAGAAGAGCACGAAAGAGACGCTTCCGTGTGTTACAGTGACGGATACAGTGAAGAAAACGACGCAGCGGTTTGTACAAAAGCGTGTATACATAGGTGCGTATGTGCCTGTGATATGCGTACGCGCGCTGCTCACACTGGCAGCATGCCAGCGTGGCCTGTTTTTACCACTGGTGTCTGTGCGGGGGAACAAATGTCTGCATATCACGGCTGTTCTTTGCTAGCGTCTCGCGATTTTTGTACAGTATAAAGAAAGACTATAGTCGGCGATATGTCTGAACAGACAAAGACTGGACGTAGGTCGACCATATTTTTCCTCGCACTTTTCTGTGCTGAGAAACAAAACCAAAAGAGCAGCTGTCCGACGTGACATGTACAGTACAGTGACGTTGGATGGAAGACAGCAACTGCGCGACCATGATGGCTTAATAGTGAACATACACGCGAACACGCTTCCCTCGCAAAATACGTCTCCGGGGCGAAGGACTACTCTGAAGCAACCCACGAATTTCAAAAGTGCGCATGCCTGCCGCGCTGTGAGTAGGCAGCCCGGTGCAGCTTTACACGCGTGCAAATGTGCGTGCATGTATTACGAGGTTTCTTTTCGCGCCTCTGACGTCTGCAGGAGTTCGCAGCAGCTCGTGTTCACCTCCTGCCTGACTGGACTACGCGTAGACACGTTGGACATGGCATTTCACCGTTGCGCGCTGCGAGACGCGAATGAGAATATGCGACTCACGCTTGTTGCAACGCTGCCCTCTTCGTCTTTTGTGCACACGTCGGCCGCCGTACTCTCGGATCTCTGGTTCTCCTCACCACGGGGTACACCTGTGTATGTGGTGTAACCGTGCGTGCGCAGCGCCATCTTTGCGAGATGTGAACAGTGGCTGGTCCTTTGCAGGTGCTGGGTACATTCTGGCCCTCGGGTTGTCGGCGCGGCGGAACATGTGCATCAATCCGGCTGTTTGCCAGCAACCGGACAGAGAAAAAATAGATCAAGAGTGTAAGTTGGTAGCGCGGCGTACGAGTAGAGTATCTCTTACGCATTCTTGCGCGTAGGGACGTGCTTTGTTTTTCGTGCCGACTACACCATGTACATTCGAGCAGTATCTGGGAATCCACAGAAAGTAATTTGAACCGCTCCATCTGCAAACCTGTGTTGATCTTTTACAATGGAAAACGTGCAGTGGGCAAAGCTAGGTGAGCGGCACTTTTCTGAGAAATTTCCTTCTTTGCATACAGAGTGGCGAATTGACATCTGCCGCTACACTCGGCGTTGAACGTTTTACTCAGACCAAGGAGAGAAAACCTGCGGCCCTCTCTTCTTCACATCAGTACACACATTGCCAGTGTGCATACACTTGTCTGTGGATGTACACAATTACTGTAGGGATCCTCATAAAAGCATAGAGAGATACATACCGGATATTAGTTATATGTCCCTACGTTTACCAAAACCAAGTCGCGACCGTCTTCATGCATTCCTCGTCGAATCCAGACTCATTGATCCCACTCAGCATCGCTGAGACAAAATGCTTTAGTGTTATGGTAACGGCCGGCTGATGGACACGGCGGCACTTGCTTTGTGTTACAGAGTTTTCTTTCTTCCTCACAGATGAGATTACGTGGTCATTTAGACGCCGCCAGAAACTGCAGTTCTGCTCAGATAAATTGTTGTGCAGTAAGCGGTACTCCCGAGTTTCTGCCAGCGTGAATTCCGACAAGCAAGCACGTATGCGCATTATTGTCAGCCGACATGTTGGACGTCTGCTGCCACCAAAGCAAGCACACGCATGAGAGCCGTATCGTCCGTGTATATCGAAAGACGTAAGTTTGTATGCTCCGAATACTATTCTGCTCAGGAGACAGTGTCACCTGTATCTCCTCTTCTCGCCTGATTCGTGAAAAGGACAGCAGCGCTGCCGCTGCTACGGCAGTGAAAACGGCTCCGTTGGCGTCTCTGTTCCCGTTATCTTTCCAGACAGCGAAACAATCGTATCAGATGAACGTGTGTGCGGCGCGTCTCGCGTATCAGTCTCCATCTGGCTAATGTTGCAACGGCACACTCGCAATCTGGCAATGCGATAGGGGACACTACTCTAGCGGTGCAGAATCGTTTTTGCCTTTTCAGGTCGAGAAAGAACAGCGCCGTGGGTGCGGCAGCAGTACTTGACTAGCGATGGAACTGTGGGCGCTGGAGACGAAGCGGATGCACATACACCCGACATCGAAGATGTTGGGACACGTGGATGGGGGGCCGGCTGCGCTACCTTTTCCGACTCTTCTTCCTCGTCTCGGCGCTCCTCTACAGCAGCGGAAGGGCGACGGTCCCGTGTTGTCCTGCCTTCCAATGAAGAGGCAGAGCCTGGCCGCTACTCGCCTGCGCTGTGCGCCTGGTACGAGAACTTCGATAGATTCTTCACTCCGCAGTTTTTTCCTGCTGGTAAGCTCGGAGGCCGTGTCTTCGGCGAATTCACTGCAGTTCGTGAGTACGTTCTTATTTTATCTAAAGCAGCTTTGTACATGTGAATACGTGTTGCAGGGACGCTCGCCGGCGTTACGTTGTACAGTCGGTAGTCCGCATACTGCAGCTGACCCACCGCGGCGTCGTTTCTGTGGGTTTCGCGAGAAGCTCGGGGACCCGTATTGCCAATGCATATACACTGACACATGTAGGCGAGTTTATGCGCGTACTAGGTTGACTGGCGAGCGTTGCGGGCCGTTTCGTGCGGCCCTTCTTTTGTTAATTATGCATCGGACTGTCTCTTGAAGCACGTACACTGTACTACTTACGTGGGCAACCACCGAGGTGTGCGTATACGTGTCTGCCTTCCCGTCGTCTGTTAACCTGCTCGTTGTCGTGTCTGCGTCTCTTTCAGGCGTGTACACAATAGAGGAGCTGAAGACAGTCGCCGCGCAGTGGAGGCACCCAATTCTTAACCGAACGCTACCCTTCTGCCCCTACTTCCTCGCCCGACGACTGCTGCACACAGCGAATGTTGTGGTTCTCAACTACCAGTACATCCTTGACCCTAAGGTCTCGCAGGTGAGACCACTTCTTTTTGTGTGCGCAGCACGAGAATGCTACTGTCTAACACACGCGTATACGTCGATGCATGTCTGTACGCACGTGAAATCTGTATTACACAAAAGTGTGCATGAGACTTGCAATCAGTCATCACCTCAGCACGTGCAGGGAACGCAGCGACACAAGGACGGCAAAAGTGTGGGCAGGAGGAGATCCACGGGCAGCTGTAACCGTCCTACCACAGACACCTCCAACGGCCGTAGCGGCAGACTTACTAGGGGGAGCGATTGTAGCAACAGGGCGGGCTCCAGCAGCAGCAGCCAGATTCCAGCGGCAGCGACAGTACACCTAGTGGCTGTGGAGCAGCTGTACATGCAGCTAAGTACTACCGCTGCTCCCGCCACATGGTGTTTCATGTGCACGGAGCGGGTGTCTTCTCTGAAAATGACCCACTCTGACCGTCGCAACCCCGACTGCAGGGTTCGTCGATCCCGTGCAGCTGTCCTTTGCACGGAATCAGTACGGGCGTAGTCAGAGTCTCAAAATTTGAATGGCGCAAGCTATGCTACGTGCTATTTGACTCTTTACTCGGTGTTCGTGGGCGGACGCCTACGGTTCCTTACTATGTCTACTCTGTACCGATAGTCGATTCTGACTCCCAAACCGAGGGATCCAAAGACTACATACCAAGGATCTTGGTTAAGATACACCTGGCGGGATACCTGTTTTTTCGTAGGTTGAGAAAAGAACAAAACCCCGACCTTTTTCAAAGCGCGAAAGTAGTACAAGCAACACTGGAAGGGGTAATGGCAAAAGCAACGATGCATACGTGTAAACGTGTGTACGTAAGAGTCTATCTACTAAATGTAAGAGTACCGATATATATGTGTACACAATCCCGTGTAGAGAGGGACACAAGGAGAGAAAAAAGACGTGTGTCTACGTGTTGGATGTAGGAGTCTGCGTGTGGTTGTCTGTGTGGTGACATCGCTTTCTGTGCTGACGTTGTGCGGTTCAGGCTGCCCTGCTGACACCTCCGCCTGACGCGTCGCAGCCGATGGGGCGGCAGCCGCGCAGCACGTACATAAATCCCTATCGAGGAGCGGCAGGCAGCGACGACACAAACAAAGAAGTGGGATACGAAGGGTCTGTGGTGGTGTTTGATGAAGCACATAATATAGATAACGTCTGCATCGAGGCTCTGAGCGTAAACATGAACCACGCTCTGATGGATGGTGCTCTCCGAAATCTCAGCCAGCTGGCTGAGAGGATTGACGCGTAAGCAGGCAGACAGCGAAGATACGGCAGAAGGAAAAGAAGACTCACCAGGGTGCATTTAGCAAAGCTGGCGTATCTGGCTGCGTCCGCAACACTGTTTGCCAGGAGAGAGTGGACGTGCGTTGCTGTTTGTTGCCGACGCCCGGTTGCGCGTACTCGAGGAGCAACACGTGGCCCTCCGGGGACCTCGGCGCACCTTTCCTCGCAAGAGTGATGACCTGTAGCGATGTTGTTCTGTGTTCGTCTTCCACTACGGTAGTTTCGCGAGACAAAGCTCAAATCCTGAGCCCAAGCCGACGAGAAAAAGTGGTTCGGGGTCGGTGCAGCGGTTCACACACGTGTCAATACAGACAGTCTAGGGAGTCCTACGGAACGAAGGCTTCCATAACACTACGTTGATGCAGATCCTCGTCAGACACCGAGTCTCTTCTGAGGCCCACTGCGGCACCGTAAAGCGTACAAGGGACGGTCACCTGCTGTGGTAGCGCGCGCACGCTGCTCTGCGGCTGACGTCTCGTGTATACTCGTACGTCTGCATACGCACGTATCGAAACGTGTGTGAACTCCCTCGTGGTAACTCCGTTGTAATTGTAGAGGTGTTTTTCACTGCTGAGAAAGTCGTAGATGCAGGCGACTCCCGCTGATCGGCAGCAACCTGCGGCTGTCATCGCAGCACATCCGCGGCAGTGATTGCTCGATACGTGCTGAGAAACGGCTTGACATCTGTGCCTCAGGTGCCTCTGTAATCGTGATCATCATGCCCGTTTGGCTTCGAGTGCAGCAGTGAAAAGGTATGCGTCTTGCTCAAGAAGGCACGTGCGTATATGTGTGATACCGCACACGGCCTGGGCAACAGCGGCAGGGTGCGCTGCTCTGGCGTCAACAAGTGTGGGACCGCCGTTCCCTCAACGCGAGAGAAGAGATACACACAAGTGCAGAACACACATCTGCGACAGCCCTCCTCGTGGAATTATTCTCCGAGGGAAGACAAGTGTGGCAGGCGTACTCTGCGGCTGAAACGGACGCCGCGTTTGGTCAGTGCATGGACTTACGACGTGAAATCAGCTGTGAAATTTTCCTTCGTGGCAGAGCTGTGCGTGTGTGTGTGCAACCCTCGCATGTTTAATCTTCATAAGCCTGCGATTCTCTGAACCTTTCGTGCACGGTTATACGATTGCTTTATTGCGCTAGTAGGGACAGCAGCAGCAGTCGTCTCATGAAAACGCTTTGCTTGCTAATACGACAGCGTTTTTTGTTTGTTCAGACACTCGTGTGTGCAACCGACAACGGCTGCTTTGTCCCGGCGGACAAGATGCAGAGCGCTGACTGTTGGTGCTACGGGCTTGTTTCGGCTGCAGAGTGAAACGAGAGGACGCAGAGCGCTTGCGTGCTGAATATGAAGAATTAATTCGCAGTCTCAAACGCAGGCGTACGGAGAACGAGTCTGCGGAAGAACCAGCAGAAGAAGCAGCAACACAAAACGACAGCGTAGAGAGGCAGCAGCAGCAACAGCGACGGGGTCACGACAAGCCGGGCTCTACAGCGGAATCGGAGCAGGGTCCAGGAGCCGCGGGACAGCGTGCAGAGGCTAGCGCTCGAGACGCTGAAAAAAACAAACGCCAGAAGCCTGCAGCACCAGGAGAAGAAGTTTCACGAGGTCGGCAACCCTCTTTCACGGGAGAAACGCTTGATCTTCTCGCCAGTCCTCTCCTTCCAAACGACGCTCTCGTAGAACAGGTAAAATCCCCTGACTATATCTGCGGAGGTACTGAGAAGCCAGCAAACTGCAAAAGGACCTTTTTGCGGCTTGCACGTGCTTGCACGCGCCGTAAGCTTCTGAACGCGTATGTGCGTAGATATATATGGTTGTGTCAAAGTACGCGTACAAGTTACGTCTGTACATGTAAACATGTAATATATGCGTAAGTGTACGAGAGAGCGAGAAAGGGGGTGCACGTGAGTGCAAGGGGTTCGTGTGAGTCCCTCGAGGAGCAGCACTTGTTTGGAGTCATTACCTCGTCTCCGAATAGGAAGAGGTTCAAAGCAGTGTGGTTCTCACCCTGTCCGTGGCCGAACGCATGCATGCAGGCAACACACGCACACGTCTCTACACACTCCTACGCATTTCGTACGGCGTAGGTGATCATTTGGAGGTTTCCTTCCACGCGGACGCCGCGGAGATCTCTGCATCAACACCAGTCGCACTCACACGTTGGTATGATCTGAAGTAATACTGCTGCTGACGGATCGGGCGAATCACCGCCGCTGCGGGCTATTCTTTGCACTGGAGTCCATGTGCGTGTGGACTCGTGTGCGTCCGAGTGTAAGTGGTGCCGGTGTGAGCCCCTGCAGCAGCTGCTGATTCGCGCAGAGCTCTTTGCGAGGATGCGCTGGGCAGTACTACGGAGAGGCCACTGCACCAAATGCAGGTTCCAACGGGTCTCAGTGAGCCAATTCAACGTATCTTCGCACACAGAGTGCCGCGCGTCCTTCTTCCAATCGGCATATGTACGCTACATATGCGCCCTTTTTAGGCGCGTGTACAAGACGGCCAACGTAATTCGAATGCAGTTCTTAACGTGCAAAACAGAACAAAAGTGTCGTGCTCTTTCCTGTCTCACTGCCTATATGTATGTGTGACAGGCTATTCCCGGAAGCATTCGCAAGGCGGAGCATTTTGTCGCGATGCTGCGTCGCGTCGTTGCATATTTAAAGTCCTATATTAAGTAAGAAGTAGCCTGTACACTGAGTGCATGCCGTGATAACCTCTAAAGAGATGTGCATGTGCTTACCTGTTTGGAAGAGCTATATTTTGTATTGAAAGAAATATATTTGCTGTGCACCGGCGTGTGTCTGTATTCGTTCATGTGAGGCAAAGCATCACCAGTTGAAAGCGCACGATCAAGTAAGTCTTCTGTGGGACGTACGGACAGCGAGGCGCTTGTTCAAAACCTTGCGCAGTCCGCACACATACATCTGCATACGCGAATGGAATGGACCAGAAGACGCGTCATCGAACTACGTCTACACACTACGACACTTCTACGTTTTGGTATTCAAAGAAATGTGTTAGAAGGGTCCAACGTGACGTACGTCTCTTATTGAAGGCTGCATTTTAAATTTTACTTGCACACAATGCCTCGAGGCCCTACGTCGGTTTTTGGTCGATGAAGGCGTTTCTGGTTTGAGGTGCGCAAGACTGAAGAAGTGCCTTCGTTATTCTGATGTCTCGCGGCTTGATGCCTTCGCATTTAGATTTTCTGCTGCTTGCAAGGAAGCCGGGGACGTTTTGCATCGTTGTGCGTTTCCGCATTCAAAGAGCTTGCCTCGTGTTGAAAAGCTCCGCTGCCGAACGTACACCTTATGAGTAGGCGTCGCCCTTGTGTGAGCTCCTGCTGTCCTTTCTACATCAGCGGACGTGGGCACTCGTCTCTCGTGGTGTGGTCGTCATCCTAGTAGTAGTACTGTAGCTCATAACAGACCGTTTCCACTAACAGCTTATAGAGTCTTGTCAGGTAACTCTAGGCCAGCTCTGGGATCTATAAAGTACAGGCAAAAGCTAACCCAGAAAAAACATCTGGAGGGCCGTTGAGGAGAAGTGGTCGTGCACCTTTTCTTTTTGTCCACTCCGACCCCCCGTCGCGTGTATGGCAGCCGCGTGTCGTCGCGCCATGCCCTGCACCTCCTCGTGCATTTCAAAATATGAGATTCTCTGCAGACTACACACCTGCAAATCGTAACCCCTTTGCTCACCGCTGTCGGGCCATGCTGCCGCACGTGGTGCCTGCTTTTAACCTCATTTCGTACACCGCTTAGCTACAGAGAACTAGTCTAAGCGGGTGCACAGATGGAGACCAACGGATAGACGGCTTCAGACATGTTAACGTGCACGGGTAGATGTGTCGAACACCTGTACGAATGAATCAGTGTTTGTGAATTTCTACGTATGTGTGCACGTATATCCACTGACACACGTACGCATCCTCGGAAACCGTCGGCTGCTGGACGTGTGTGTACACCTGCATGTGTGCGTCACACATTTTCGACTCTCCTTGCTACACGCGGAAACTGAGTTAGTGAGGTTGTCTTCCATTTGCGCCCGAGCAGTCTAGGCGGGTGCGCGTGTACATAAGAAGGCATTTGTACGCCCCTGCATGCGTGAAGGGTATGCATCTCTCTAATTTCTGCGATTGGCTGCCTGCTGCAGAGTATACGAACTCAAGAGTGAGGGGCCGCTCTCGTTTCTACACATGTTTGAAAGGGAGACGCACATCGATGCGAGCCTCCTGAGGTTTTTCTACGATCGACTGAAGAGCCTGTTCAACACTCTGCAGCTCACCGAAGTGGAGTCCTACGCGCCACTCACACTTGTCGCGGATTTTTGCACACTGGTCGCGACCTACTGGTGAGGCCTTTCTTGGCATGGAGTTCTCGTCTCTGGCATTCGTGTTCTTGCGTGGGAGTATACCGTAGTTTCAGCTTGCGGGATCAACATGGATGGCTATGTACGCATGTGCGTCCATGCCTTCGCAGTGCATCGTGTGTTGAGCTGGTTCTGACAATCAGAGTTACGGTTTCTGCACGCCGCTGCCGTGTAACTTCGGTTGTTCTCCTCCAGCTTTGCAAGTGCCGTCTACGTACTTTGTGGGTTTGAGAAAGGCGTTGCACCATCCCGGCTCAGCATCCGGCTGCGCAGCTTAGAAGAGGTGAATCACAGCTGTTCAGAAAGAACAGACATTTTGTTCATTCGTCCGCCGGCGGTACGCCTTGAATCTGGCTCAGGCGGTACCGTCCTGCGCCAAGGTCACCTAATACGTAGTAATTTTTCCCACAAAAACGAGAAGCAAAGTACGGAGTCTAGAGTTGCTAAGCAGTACCCTTACACAGCATGGAGAAGCAGACTGGCTTCTCTTCTGCATTCGCCATGAGGGCTGTGGCACCGGCTGCTGATTGCCGTGGATTTTGGAGAATGTGTTGAAGGCCGAACCTTCGGAACAGCGGGAGAGACTCAGTCTTTGCTGTTGGACCCGTAGTTGTGTGCGTCCTGAGTGAAAATGTTTACAATGAGGTCGGTAGATATCTTAGTATGAGTACGAAGGGATAGAGGAGAACGGTGTTCTGTTGGCACGTACTCGCTTGCTGCCTAACGACTTGCTTGTCGAGTGTTATTTGTAATCAAGCCAACCTCAACGGGCAGGAAGGCGACGCACGTGACTCTTTGTTGTCACATGTTTATGGTGGGGCACGCGTATATACACGCATGTAAATGACGCCCAGTGAAGACTGTTTTCTGTGCAGATTCCGTCCTCAGAAAGAGATGTAGACTGGATTCGCGTTGCGCTGTAGCTGCTGTGATGTTGGTTGCTCTCGGGGGCGGACAGGTACGCCATTTTTATGTAATTAGCGATAACGTTGGTCTGTGTGTCTGCGTGGTATCATTATTCAGCGAAGGTTTCATTCTTATCTGCGACCCTTATCCCGAGGCGGTCGGACTATACGATCCATTACTGCAACTTTCCTGTTTGGACGCCTCTCTTGCCATGCAGCCTGTGCTCAAGCGTTACCAGGTACGGGCACCGTCGTAGGGCACCGTCTTGTTCTCTATATTTTCCCTCCGCATCTCCTTTTGCATGCGGTGAGCTCTATCTGCGTCCGTGTCATCTGCTTTTTTCCTGCGGATGGTGTTTCTGAAGGATAGGCTGGAGCTGTATACGTGCATCCACACAGGATCTTCAGTAGAGCCGTAAAGTGTGCTCCATAAGCTGTGTATACGCGTCTTGCCCGTAAAGCAACACTGCTGAATTGCGTCTGATTCTGTTGAGGCGTCAAACGTACTTGGAAAAGGAACGATGTCTGTTAGAGTCCTTCCTGCCACACAAAATCTAGTAGTCTTCGGAGACAGCCTAGTGCAGTGATGAACGCTTGTTGCCTGCCCGGGTGCACAACATTTTCACCCACTGGGCAGACCTCGTGCTTGGTTCTCTCGATGCGTCACGAACACTGGACTTCAAAGCAGACGCCGTTCAAAGACGTTCAGGTGCAGGTGCAGGCTCTGTGTACCTGCCGGCGTTTACCAACGTCTCTTCTCTTGAGGGCCTTACGTGTCTGTTGCTGCCTCTCAGCCACTGCCTCTAGTCTGATGGACGGCACCCGGCAACCGGTTGGTCGTGTGCGTCCTCTCCTCTAATTTGACACCTTCTCGATTCTTCGTGGAGGCGTGGGTGACTACCCGCCTACCACCGACTTTCTGGACAGCGTTTTCCTGATAGTCTCCGCGCGTTTCCTGACCTGCTAGCATTCGTACTTTTTCAACTTGAGAACTTCCGTCTCTCGGGAATATATTCTTGTGATAATATGTCTTATACGATATAAATCGACTGTGTGCTGCGCGCGCGCTGCCTGCAGCCGGGATGCTTTCCAACTTTGTGAGCATGCTTGTAATGCGTGCAGTCCCTCATTCTGACATCGGGTACCATCTCTCCTTTGGAGCTTTACCCGAAACTTTTGAACTTCGTTGTAAGTCAGTGGACTCCTGTACCACAAAGTGTTGCAGAGCAGCTACACAACGACTTCTTTAATCGGGGACCTGTTCCGTACACGGCTGCCACAGTCTCAAAGCCAGTTGCTAGCTCTCCAAGGAAACGTTTGCACATCAGGCGGAGCACCCCTTCTGCTGCTCGCACTGCGCAGGACTGCTATGGTGGCGGCTTCTGAAAATCCAGTCTTGCCGCGGAAGTCCGCCTGCTTTTTGTATGGAAGCCTGCTGCTCATAATTCTCTTGTCGAAACAATGGGATTTCTCTGTGGGGTGTCTGTTTCTGTGCTTCCTTGCAGCCTGTCATAACCGCATCGTTTCCCATGTCTCTCGATAGAAACTGCATTTGTCCTCTGATCGTCGCCCGCGGATCTGACCAGGTGATTGTGCGCCTCTGCTGTACCGTGCTGGTCCCTGCACGCGTTAGAGATAGTCGGGAGTTGGACGTCGGCCATGTCTATGCTACACTGAAGCTGTGGTGATGCGCACACTTTCGCAATAAAGCTTCACACGCATACGTATGACGGTGTCCTTGGGCATAAGCCGGGAGATACACGTACAGCTAGAAACATATGCATTTTTAAAGGCAAGTAAATCAGGATACCTTTCACATGTAAAAAATGCAGCTGGTACAAGTACGTACATACTGTACATGTACGCTTGTCAGTAGCGCACGTATACATGTATGTATATACATATAGTACACGTAAACCTCTTGTGAGAAACAGATGCCCAGGTAGGAGCGCATAGAGAGCGACTGTCGCTTCAGGTATCTCCGGAGGACAAGAAGACGTACGGAGAGGATGTAAAGAGGGTGATTGTCTCCGCGTCCAGCTTGTCAGAAACACCGCACACGTGTTTCTGAAGGTACTTAACTAGCGAGGTGTAAAGGCAGATGCGCCCTTCAGCTATGCCTTCTTCTACAGGGCAGCGCGCGACCGGGTGAACTCGGGAAATCACGGGAGCGCACTTACATGAGACGAATGCATTGAAACACAAAGGACGAATAGGACTGGTCGAACAGACCTGGTTTTTTTTTCAGCTTCAACTAATTATGCGTAATTAGAAGCAGAATGGGCAGCTGTGCTACAAAAGCGGGTATGCGTATGTGCCGTCAGCGAGACCTCGCAGCTGTCACACAGACGATCCCTTTCGAAGGCTGCGGAATGTGACGGAAAACAGTTCGTTGTTTCGCGTAGCGCACAGCTTAGTTTCGTGCAGTGGTGCTCGTATATGTATGTACGTATGTGTACGCAGTTAGGTGCGCGACATGAAGATCTCAGAGCATCGGTTTCTCCCAACACTTTAGCGGCATGTGGTGCCGATTTCCAAAAGGGACGTGCTAGGCGTGTGCTGGATAGAGACACATCTGGAGATACGTTTGAGTGGCGTGAATAAAGTACCTTGCTGGTACTTTATTCCGTAGATACACATACGTGTACCCCTACGCGCGGATATGATGACAACAGGTATGCGTATACAGCATAACGCCCGGCGCCCTATACGTGAGCGATTCAGCTTTTCCTGTGTACAGGTGCCACCACGATATACGCACGTCAAATATTGTGGACGCGTCACGAGTGCATGCTGCTGCTTTCTTGCAACTGGTGTAGGTCCCGCTAACGTCGAAGTTCGAATATCGCCATGACATGAACGTGTTGCGAAATTACAGCAACTTGCTCATCGACCTGTGCCGTCACGTTCCGGATGGACTAGTATGCTTCTTTACCTCGTACGCCTACATGGAGTCTGTGCTGTCCACCTGGTAGGTCTGACTCGTGTTTATGTAGTGGACGCTCGTCTGTGCGTCACCCGATGGATTCGGTAGGCGAAGTGATTCTGGACAGTAAGGGGAGGGAACTACTCCGATGGAAACGTGCAGCACGCGCGTCTGCGTGTTCCTGAGAAATTCGACATCTGCCGGGGGTACCGACTGACGTGTGCTTGAAGCTGATGTCTTGCCTGCCTGTAGTAGATTTTGCATGTTTGCAACGTCCTTTTAGCCGCTCCGCATTTGTGAAACGTGCAGCATCAGTCAGTAGGTGGGGAACTCCCTGCAGATACCAACTGTAAAGAATCGTGTAATCTGGTGATGGCATTTCCTTTACAGCCAAGGTAGTTACCTTGGTCGCGTAGATGCTTAAAGAAAGCTGCTTCGAGTGGGATGGGACGCTTGTGTATCGTGTAGAAACCAGTTCTGCGCCTATTCTGGGGAAGCTGCGTCTGACTTCGGTTTGCACGATTGCGAGCGTGGAAGCCTCTTTTCTAGCTCCATGATTCTCAGAGATCCGAGCGTTTAAGGACGGAACGCTAGCGGAAGACCAGTGGTTCGAACGTTGTCACGCTAGGAGGTGTTTGTGGTGGAGTCTTTGCATTTGTCTAAGAGAGCGACTAACTTGGGACCCTGGAAGGGCAACGGCTGACGACGTTTCTGCTCTCTTCTGTCGTATCCTGTACACGGCAGGGTTTATATGCAGCCGACGTTGTTTTTTCTCAATGCAAAGATGGCGCTTGGTTGTCCAGCTTTAAGTGACAGTTGTTTTCTAAAAAGTAGTCACTCTGTAATTTGCGTCACATGGGAGCCGGAAATGCCATGTGTGGCTAACTCGTATATCACAGGTACCAGAGCGGCGTTCTCGCCCAAGTGCTGGAATATAAACTGATTTTTATTGAAACGAAGGATGTCGTCGCCACTACGTTGGCCCTCCACAGTTTTCGTAAAGCTTGCGATTGCGGACGTGGAGCCGTCTTCTTTTCTATTGCCCGGTGAGATGCTACTTCAGCCACCGTGCTGAGCATACCGGCGTACTGCGCATTTTCCTGCACCCACAAACATGTGGAAAACACCTCACGATAAGGGAGCTTTCCGAGGGTCATTTACAATGATGTTTAACGGTGGGAAGGCAACGAAGGTCTCGTCTGGTACTTACGGTTGTGCGGAGGTACCCATGCGCGTACGTGAGGGTAGCGCACGATGCGGATCCTTCCAGAGTGGCAACGAGCTGTGCTACGTGCTGCGTGGAATTGTACACGAGTGCCCGTGTCTGTGTATCTAGATAGACCGAGACGTGCATGCCTTGTCCGAGTACTCGAAACATGCGAAGACGCTATCCGTAGGGATTCTTCGCTAAACTGCCACCCCACCGTGGTGTAGGAGCTTCGATTACATCTGGGGATGCATGTTGGTGGACGACCAGCCGAGTGTACGAGGGGCCCTGAGCTTTAACTACAGTAGTGCTCCTGTAACACTTTTTCTCTGATAAGGGTCTCTGCCGCACCACTACTGGCAGCAGAGTTGCTCTTCGTGAGTGCTCGCTTTCTCCGGCAGCATTCGCTGGTTTGCACTGCCGCGGGACTATTCTCCTAGCAACACACACTCTGTCGGTATTGTCTGTTGCTTTGCTGTGTGGCTTCTCCCGGTTTGTTATCGCATGCGGTTTTACCTGATACCACCTCAAGAGAACATCGTCTGCTCTACTGAGTATCTTACTAGTGTTCATTTGTGGGTGCACTGGCTGGAAGGAACGATCCCCAGAACTATTTATTGACAACAACTCCAGGTGTGCTCTGCGACTGGTTGCGTGTGTGCACGTGGATCTCACACTAAAAGGGCCTAGTAGTATGAATTAAAACCGTCTTTAGTGTGGCCGTGACTCCCCCGTGTAGGTCTTTGCATGGAGACTCAGAAGATAGAAACTCCACTCACAATGATCAGTGATAAAGGCGTTCGTCTTGCGCGTTTGTTCCTTTCTGCCGGTTTTATCAGAGGAAAAGTCGCAGAGGGCATCGACTTCGATCGGCACTTCGGACGATGTGTCGTCCTGTTCGGAGTTCCTTTTCAGTATACCCTATCCCGCGTGTTAAAGGCACGTTTGGATTTTATTCGGGTAGACGTGCGCTCTGTCTTTGAATACGACACTGCTTCAATAATCAAGTGTTACTGAACGCACTTCTCGAAAGCAGACGCATGGGTCGAATACGAGTATAAACGCCTTGTCTGTACGAGTGTCACGCACAACGTAGCTTGTCTTCTAGCATGAGAATGCGAACAGCAAGCAACTGCACTGAGAATTTATTCCTGCCGTAACTGAAGCTGAACATGCATGCAAGAGGCTGCGTTGTTTCTTGAACCACAGGAGGTACACAGGCGAGAGGGGTTACGCAGATCTGAGCGCGCAACTGCCTTCCAGTTCCAGTGCTCAGAGCTAATCACAAAGGGTAGAGAACTGACACAGAATAGACAATTAAAAGCTGGGTACATTCGCCAAGGTATGGGAATATGGTTAGGAGTTGCTGGAAGCCTTCAGCAGGTTGTAGCTTTATTTCGAAGTAAGCCGTACATGCGAACATCTGCGCATGTCCGCTGACTACATCGTATTTCTTCGTGATTACAGATGAAGCAACACTGTGAGAGTCCTCGATCAAAACGGCAAGATTTCTTGAAGCGTCCAATTTCAATCTGAAGACAGTTACTCATACGAACAGTGCACTTGGGTATTGCGATCGGTGTGCTTCCTCGTTGCTGTGCCACGATATCAGCGTTACGTGCTGCACGTATTCAGCCTAGTGACCTTCGGAGCCACTTTATCCATCTATAAGTTTCAAAGACTAAGAATTCTACCAGCAGACCCGGTCGCGGTTGGCCCAAATGCACACGCCCTACAGTCTCATAATCGCGTATGAGGTCGTCCGAACGTCAGCTTGCGTGTAAGCAAGCGAGTAGATAGCCAGGCGCTGGTAGATTTGTGGGTTCTGCAGCCTGTCCTCTAATTTGCGCAGGAGCACTACCAAATTTGTGACAACGAATTTCTGACGTTCGACGCGATGCGACAGGTGAGCAACACAGCGTAGTGCAGTCGAATTTCGTGATCTGTTTCACACGGCTGCACTCATCGGTATTTCTCGAACGTGGGTGTGTACACACCTTAGTCCTTATCTAGACGCATGTATATGTATGTATATTTATATATTTTAGTGTTTGCTGTTCAGGGATGACTGCGGATACTGGTGGTACGGACGTCGTACTTGCAGCCAGGGAAGATCACGGATGGTCCGTGGAAAAGAAAACCCCTAATTATGTTCAAACATGTGCACAAGTTTCTACATACAGAAGCACATACTAAGCACCGCCCTTTATACGCTGGCAAGTACATATGTCTTTATTTCACTTCGAACCCGTTCCCGTGTGCAGGCGGCGCAGTGCGTGGGACGCATTATTCGCAGTAAAAGCGACTACGGACTGATGGTATTCGCAGACGCTCGGTACAGTAGGGCAGATAAACGCAGTAAACTACCACCGTGGATTCTTAAGCATCTGGACAATGCCCACCTAACGCTGAATACAGAGACCGCGGTAAGAAATTGTCTTACAACGATCTCGCGTGAACACTACCGTCAGTCTCAAACAAACTTTGTGAATGCGTTAGCAGGGATAGGCAAATTCACCTTACACGACCAGCGAAGCCAAGAAGAGTGCGACAGCTCTTAAAGTCGATTGAACCCTTTTAGGGTGTCTCTGGAATAGTTTTAGCTCCACAACACCTTGGAATGAACATGTGCAGTGCCGTTGTCACGAGGTTTTGTGAAAGTACTGGTTCTCGACTCGCGTTACCGCAGACGTATTCACAAAGAGATGCCCTTCGACTGTGCACTACAGCGAAAGCAGACTGGGTGCGGAGGCGGCACAAGGACGTTGTATGAACCGGTGCCGTTTAGTTCTTATATAAAGTGCATGTCTGTTGCCTGTTTTTTCCGCTTTCCTCTCTAGATAAGCGTCGCTCGCACCTTCCTACGTCATATGTCCCAGCCGCCTCCGCCTCCAGTTGCCTCGCGGTTGGGAGGACGGCAGCTACAGGAGCAAGACCAGTGCTGGGAGTTTGTTAGGAGGTCCCTGCACCTTGGTAGCAGTTCGTGCGTGATCGGGGCGGACACAAAGGGCTCTGACACTCCGGCGTTCCTTCGTAAGGAAGACGCTCTCTCAGAGTAACGCGCCAGATCTTATCCAATGGCGTCAGCGTGCTTGTGGACACCATGGTAAAAATAGTTGCAATTCTGCTCACCTGTGCGTAACTGTAGGTTATGCTGTACACGCGTGCGTGCTGTTGTGTAGCGGGAAAGGGAAAAGATGCTGTAGCGAGTAGAAATACGCTAGGGTAAGATGCTGTAGCGGGTAGAAATACGCCACGCTAAGTCTCTTTTACTCACCCAGAACGTGGATGCAGGATACTGCACCGCGTGCAAATCGACTACCATGTAATACGCTTCTCTGTGTTTTCGGTGATATCCTGCAAAGTGCACTGAACTTCTAATGGGTTCCACACGTTATGCGTATTTAGCGCAGTAACGGGAGGTGCATAGAAATTATGAGGAAATACGCCAGAAGAGTAGACACACTGGCGTGAGTAACGGTTTCCTTCGTATACGAAATTTTTTCGATGTCGTTGAGGTGACGCAGGTGTGCCACGTAGTTACTGTTGTGTTCTACGTTCTCCTTTTCACCTCGGCAATTCTACAGCAAGTGTACAGACGACATGCCGGAGCACCGTAGCTCAGTGTAGGCGCGCACGGGTCTGTGTTCCCTGCCCGCCGCGCTTTATGCTCGAATAATACAGATTGTACGTACAAAAACCATGCAGCCGGTGCTAGCTTGGAACATACTCACCAACCGTCATTTTCGCTCCTTCGGAAGCTTCTTCGATCGGTAATTACATCGTGTCTTACGAGCTTTAGTTACAAGTTCCGTCGGGAGGACCTCAAACAAATCATGATACAGATCTTAGCAAAGCCAGAGAGCCCCGTCTCCAGGAGTTTGTGATCTACTACCAAAACTACCCCGCTGAAGTCTGTACATATGCATTTCTCAGCGCATCCCCGTCTACGTTGTATGTATGTGTGTCTTGGTGCAACTTCGTCCTGTATTCGTGGCGAACGCCTGTTGGACGCAGCGATGGTGTGCAGTACAAACTTCAAAAATCACGTTCTCCAGACAAGCCAGCACGGAAGACTCGAGTTTCTGTTGAAGGTGGCGCTTGTTACTCGTAGTCCGGAAGGACGTATGGCACTTCGTCCAAATATTCAAGCTGATTTTCACACTGCGCGTACGACGCGTTTCAGATTCCACTGTAGACTGGCCATGAATGTCATGATTAACGAGCCACGTTCCCGTCATACGCAGCCAACGAAGACGAAAGCGGGTCTGCTGTGTCTACTGAAGGCACGTCGTGGGCAGCGGCGACATACGCCATCATCAATCCACGAACAAGGAAACCTGCGTGAGGACAGCCAGCGCGGCAGGAAGAGAATTTGTAATAAATGCAATCTGAGACCTGCAGACATGCTGTCAGCCAGACACACTTGCACCAGCGCATCCTCCGCTACACGGCCTGTACATCCCGGGACGTAGATTCATGGCACAGGAAAGTAAGTATTGCCACCTGCACCTCTAAAGCTCTCTCTACTTCGGGATTCCTCTTTCAGTCCAGCCCTACCTGGAAACGCACACCAGAGGAGAGGCGCAGGCGTCCAAAAAGATTTTTGTTCACATCGCACTCAATAGTGGATACGCGAGCGCGTGTCTTGTATCACTAATTGCACTTTGTAGATTTCGTTGGTTCGCTTTGACTCGCGAACCGAACCCAGCTGCAGTGACAGCAGGTGTCCTACACCTTAACAAGGACACCTCACAACGGGGGGGTGGAAAGCATAGTCTGCTGTTTCCATGGTTTCACGGACACTGTGGAGCATCCGCCTCCTAGTCACAGTCGGTTCCTCTACTGCGCATGTCTTGCCCCTGTTACTTCCCAGAGAGGTGCTCGCCTGGTTGTGAAAACAGCGACAGCTGCGCGTTAGTTCATCCTGAATGCTTGCAGCCAGCTATTTGCTACGTAAGCGTAAGGGGTCGAGCTTGCTCAAACTATCAATATCTCCAGGGCATCACACGCGGCTACGATATCTTTGTCCGGCACGGCCCCACCGAGTGCCTGACATACGGTAGAGTCACAGCGCATCGGTCCGATCAGCACTAGTGAGGTGGGAGGTCATCTCCACATATCTCATGTAACATCCACGCACATATCTCAACATATTCATATCCGCGTCGCTTTGGATACTTCTAGTAGTGGTAGTACAATGCGAATAGACTACCGTGTCGGAAACTCGCCGCTCCTGGGCATCAGCACCGTTGTCCTTTCCACAGTGACTACGAAAGCGCCCTTTCAGCATAGTGCAGTTGCCTTCTCGAAAGGGACGCACGACGCAAACTGCTCCACTGTGGCTAAAGCAATGCTACTGCCTCTAGTCTGCTGGTGATAGTGCTTACAGATCTGGCGCTAGCTGCGCGTGTAGGGTTGTCACTAATCGTATTCCACGCCGAACACACACGTTGAGGCTACGATCACCCTTGCCTAGCAGCAGCGTACAACCGCTGGTGCTGTTAAGCTTTCCGAATGCACCCAAAGAGGAAAGAAAAGTCTCCCGCGATCCGCTGGCCTGACCTGAGGTACCGCCCCATTAACGGTTTAAATCTTCAGCTGCACGGGTGCACACACGCATGCTGCGCTGGAAGCGAAACAGCGAGATATGCACACGCGTTCAAATCTGGTGTCTGTACATCCAACCTTTCGTTACGCACTGGAGATATTGGTGAAACTCACTTTACCGCACGACGTTCCACTAATCTGCTGAATACGACAACTTTGAGGCGTCCTGTGACGAAAAAGTTGTCCCCCACATACGAGAAAATGGGGATCAATTTCGCACCACGCTGTTACTGGTTTATTGCTGCACTATGCGGTTTGTACGTTTCACCTGCCTGGGGCTCTCTTGCTGATTCCTCTCCGAAAGCTGAGGAAGCTAGAAAATCTGCGAACGCATTGGTGGGGTGACAAACTAGTTGTCCTTTACATGCATATAACTATGTTTTAACGCCTAAGCTCCTACCAACTCTGGCACCTTTTTACTCAGACAGAGCAAGACCCGTTCCTCGATAACTACCTCAACAGCTCCCCAGCTGCGACACTACAGCAAATACAGGTGCAATATTTGCGCAAGTCGCTAATAAGACAGAAGAACAGGCGGGTCAAATGATGCAATATGTGTCAGAACCTGGAGTCAGAAATCTTCGACGAAGGCCAGAAGAAAGTAGATTTTTGTGATTCTGGGAGCTTGCCTTTTTCTCCGGGCTTCGTCATTCGCCGCGTGGTTGCAACAGAATGAAATGGAGGTGCATCGTGGTGCTGAGTGCACGGTGGACTATTCGTGAGCGAAAGGCCAAATGTACTCAGGCTCACTTTGATAAGTATTTTGCATGAAACGCCTCTTGCAGGGCGCCCTGTCCATCTCGCTGGGCGGTGGAGGAACGCAAAGATGAGAGCAAACGAATGTGTCTGGCACCCCCGTAGGCGACTCCCTTTCTTTTCGGTCCCTCCACGTATTTTTCAACAATAGGAGTGTATCCGGTAGGAATTATGCAGGTAAACCTGACACAATTTAGTTGAACATAAAGTTTCCGTAAAAGGACGAGGTGATTCTGGAGGCTTTTGCGAAACATACAAAACCTTCGAATCATACACTGCTGACGCGTAAGTGTGTGTCACTCGTCTGCTTATGGCTTTCCTGTCCATCTTGATCATCCCTACAAACATTTCTCTTCTGGTCTTTCTGCACAACTTCGATGACGCAACAATGTCTCAGGAAGGCTGACTGGGCAAAAAGCTGCAAAGTACGCCCCACTTGAGCAGAACACCCACTCCACGGTTGTATGCAATGGCAGACCAGGCAGAATGGCCTTGTAAAGGACATGACGGTGAAGTGTGCCCGTCGGGAAAACGAGATTACTCTCAGCCGTGCCCAGAAGGCTTTTATTTCTCAGAAGATGAAAGCTGTACAGCAAGTAAAGATAACTGCATTGAAACTGTTTGTGTGGAACAAATTTGCACGGCGAGACGTGCTTCAGTCCCTGGCCAGTATTCAGGTCCCTGTGGACACCATGTTAAATTCGTTGATATGACTGAGGAGGGCAAACGAGACTGGGCTGTAAGCTTGAATTACAAGATCCCTGAACGGATCTCGCTAGGGAGTGAGAGAGATGCTCCCGAGAAAAAGCGCGAGCACAAGCTCTGCTACTCGACTGGCAGAACAACAAGTGTATTTTAAGTTTAGTAGATGACCTTGTAGATGAGCTCTAACTGAAGGATTCAACAACATTCCCACCAAAAGTTACTCAATTGCCGTTCTCAGAACACTTGCGGGGCCACCTGGCCGTGTTATCGAGATTGCACCGTAAGTGAAGTGACAATTGCATGAATTGCACTCCCGGAAAAGCCATCAAGCCCCCAACTAGGCTGTTTACGACGCAATTTGTCCTGAGGGCTGGTAAGGAGAAATAACGGAAGGTATATCCTCTCAAGTCGACTCTAACTCAGCAGTTCGTCTCTCACAGGGTTGTAGGGGAGGATTCTACTTGCCAGGCGCCGCTAAGTTACATACAGAAAGGTCCCTGTGAAGGAAAATGGAATTTCAGGGTACAATCGCATTATACTTGATTTAGTGGACAAGCCACGACTTCGTGTGCCATTGCTATGCAGTTCTTTACAAGAGAAATGAAGCGGGAGTTCGAGGCAGCGTGCCGCGTTAAATTTCCTTGTGCAAATACGTGCGTGAAAGACTATTCGAGACTCTGCCCACAAGGTAGATACGTACAACAAAGACGACCAATGAAAGGAATACCTGGTTCACAAAGCACTGGTCGCTCAACGTCCTGAACGACCTATCCAATTCGTTTGGAAAAAGCCTTTTTCCAGGGTGGGAGTACGTGCAAGGCGGTTTTTGCCGGACTTCCACTGCCAACGGAAAAAGAGGCTGCGGAACGCAGATTCCTGTTTTTGAGGGAGAGTCCGCCGATGCAAAGAGAGCTTTGGAAAAGTAGGAGAAAAGGAGGATAAAACGCGATATGAGCGCTGGTACCCCCCCAAGCTGCTTGCCACATCGGATTAGTAGTCTGTGCTTTATTAGAAATTCTGAGTGATCCAAATACGAAGAAAATGCATTTTTTGTAAATACACTCTTCAAACTCATCCTCTTCATTGACCGCAAATTTTTTCAGGCAGTGCAGTGTCGACTGGCCATGCGCAGGTAAAACTATTAGCAACACACACACCAGGTTCTTACCCTTTTACATTTATTCAGCAGAAGCACCGTGTGAACTAGATTGGGATCTTCCTTGTCCTGCCGGTAAGCGATTCACTTCACTCGAGCGAAACGAGGAAGATCGCGTGCGTTCACGTGAGTGTAAGCGCGCTTCTGAAACCAGGGTGGGATTTGCAAACGGCAGCAGGAGCGCACACTCCTGTCACGGACACCACACCTCATTCAGCAGTAGGTGTTGCTCAGCAGCCTGCGTTGGCCTGAAGTGTTTGATTTTGGAGGAACCATCTTGCTAGACGGCGGCTCTTTGTATGCCGCCTCCTACGCGTGCGGGAGACGAAGGGTGCAATGTTGTGACACAGTTCCGGTCAGAAAAGGAGAAGCGACGATGGGCTTCTTTGTGCGGCCAGCCGTGGTAGGCAGGAAGAAGCTCGGCATTTGGAGCGGAGTGAAAAATGGCACAAATGACAAACTCCTTTTTGCTAAATACATACGGTTATCGCTTTTGAAGGCCTTGCAAGGAGATGACGAGGGGGCAGTGAGACACTCTTGACTGTAGGAAGCGGTACCCGAAGACAACTTCCCTTCCCTGCAGGCAAATCATACTCCCTGCTGCGTTGAAAAGCAGTAAGCAGCGCTTAATGGCAGAGGACGGCGATTCATTGTAGGTCAAGTATGTGTTCAAACTTCTTATCGCCCAGCTCCACTAGTCAGGCGAGGGCCCAGGTATGTGTGTGTTCGTTCAGATGGGCTCTTCTTATGCACTACATGCTTGTTCCTGCATCACCTGCAGGCGCCCCCCTCGCGTGATTGACCACAGGTACAGTTTCCTCTCTGTGTGTACAAGCGTCGCACTTGTTCAGAGATAAGGCCTTTCCCTGTCACAAGAGAGGCTGGTAAACGCGGCCCCGTCAGCCACGGTGAGAACACCAACAGAGGAAAATGCATAAGAAGCAATACACTAAAGTGTTTGCGAACCTAACGTGAACGATAGACACCGGGGAGATTATGCCGCGAAAGCCCCCCCCTGCTCTGATTTGGATTGAAGGAAAAAGACAAAGGCCGAAGGTGCCCGAAAAACCAGCGCCATCCACGCTTGCAGCTTACGAGCTTGAAAAAAGAGAAGTACAGAGCGTCAACGTAAAAGTCACTCGTTGGGCGCAGGCGATCATGAATTGTTCTCTACCAGGACAAGGCGATGACTCCTGAGGCGCACGCAGAAATTGGTGAGTGTTGTGCCAGTGGCAGCCCTAGGTGACTTTTTGAAGCGAATGAAGTATTCTCTGTAGCGCCACGAGGATACTACGGCGGAATGACCGTCGGGTATTATCTGGTAGGTAGTTAAATCCAGTCCTGCGCAACAAGATGCTTCGCGAGACGGGGATGAATCGCTCTAAGTAAAACCGCTCTTACGCGCCCGAACAACCTTGTTGCACTGGCTTCACATGCCGCACTTGCCGATTAGACTAGATCATGTATTTAATGTGTCCGTGCCGACTCACAGGCGAAGAAAATATGCTTTTGTCACAATGTGTTCAACCGTACACACCGTACACATCTACTTGAGTGTGCCCGATCTGACTTGAGGCTTTGAAAGTAACGGTGTCGCTCCGCCAATAACGATGAGGGAAGTGTGTGGACCCTATTTATTCGAATGCGAATGCTAGGCTTACACTTCGTCATAGGACTCTCCACCACATTGACAGCCCGCTGCAGAGGGTATCTGCATCGGTAGAAAGTGAAGCTGGGGTGCCGGGTTTCGTCAAATCCTAAACATATTTTTGTGCTGCACGTACGCGTGAGCGTGGGAGAGCTTGTCCTGAAACTCCGACTGGTACACAGCTGCAGTGGAGGTCGTATCCATTGAGGCACGACCCCACATGAAGTGCGCAGCTTTAGGTATGCGTAACGCAGATATATATATATATATGTATATAGTTGCGTACTTGCCTAAACATTCGAACCTACTTGAGAATGGATCACCATCGTGCGTACACTACTATTCTGTGCTTGACCTCTCCGCGCAAGTAGCTGTGGTGCCCGCGCGAACCGCCCTGATGCTCTACTACACGCACCTGATAATGATTCAATACTGCACTCTGTGTCTGCTGTACAACCTCGCGTGTTTTCAAAATCTCTGTAGCTTTTGGTAGTCCCGACGTGACTTCGAATAAATGAATCGCTGTGAAGACGACAGCTTGTGCATTTGCACACATAGTGCCAATGTGAGCCAACCTTCTGCCTGATGGCTTTCGCCCGGGGCTGTGCGATTACGTCTCCTCGTTACGCCGCGTGTCGTCTCCCCCACTAGAGCGTTAAGGCGACAGGGGGCGGCAGACGGATTACTACGGTCTACAGACGCTCACATGCCATCAAGCGTCAAGCGTGCGCGCAGCTAGAATATGCGCGGAGCAGTAAATTCGTGTCTAGATACATACGCGTTCAAGCGTCGCACAACGTCGACAGGTTATTAGAGCAACAGGGCGGAATTTCAGTGCAATAGTACAGAGCTTCTAAGTGTACAGCAGACGTTGCCTCTCGAAGCGAGTGTGTCGCTCGCCGACTCCCTGCCCGCTGACGAGTTGTTCGTGCCTCTCTCCTGCAGAATTGCGTATCATTGCTTGTCCTCCAGAAGTCGATTTTCTTTCTAGTAAACAATTTGTTGCTATGGGTCATCAACAGCACCTAAGGTTGTACGCACGACTTCTGCTCCAGTTTGCACAACCTCATGAACTCTCCAGATAGTCACAAGGAACAACACAATTTAAAAGATACTCATTTGGCTTCTGCTCCAGTTTGCACAACCTCATGAACTCTCCAGATAGTCACAAGGAACAACACAATCTGGCAGAACATTGCGGAGTACCGGCCGTGGAGCCGCTTCATGAGAAGCTGGTTAGTTGTGAAGCAGTGAGCACGCGTCTAAATGTAAACCGATTACACGCACATACTCATTCTACGCAGCTACGCAGCTAAATGAAATGGATAAAAAAAAATGATTTACAGGTATGCGGGCATCTCCGTCCATGTCACACACGTGCGTGACCGTACCTTGACGTGCGTATCTATGCAGGCGTCCTCGATCGCCGTTGCGTACGTATGTAGGACATTGGTGGTAGGCTGTACAGACGTTTCCTTTCTGAATGGTGTGCATTTCTTCGGACGCGATTATACCACGTTTCGAAGCATCAAGGGTGTCTACTTGAATGCGTATGTACACGGACCTGTGCGTATTTCGATCTTCTGAGGCACGATCTGCGTCCTCTCCCTCATGGATGAACATACTCAAATACTGCCAGTGAAGCAGCAGGTCACGAGAATTAGTGCGCCCTCCAGTGCTATTGAGAAACTTTAGTACGGGTAGCAGCGGCTCGTTGCCAAAATGCTCGTCTCTCCCACTGTGCGCCGCGCTGGCAACCGATGTCTTTGAATATGTATGGAAACTCCACATAAACATTCATACACTGACTTATAGCTATACGTATGCATATATATATATATATATATGTAGGGAGAGAGGGAGAGAGAGAGAGAGAAAGAGGGAGAGATACGGATGTGTGAAGGGTGTCACGGCCTGTCAGTAAGGGCAGACCTGATGTAAAACCTATATCTACGATCCTCCGCACGATTACATTAGTACATAATTCCCTAGCATCTGCAGCCAGTCACACCAGTTTTGGAAATTGAATGTAGCTCGCCACAGCCGTACAGAAGTTAAGAACTGTGCATCCTTATTTGGAGGCATTCAGAGGTCACATCATACAACGGGAAACGTGGAGAAGTCACGTGGTGTACCTGCCACAATATAAGAAGTGCAACCCGGGAAATCAGCACGTTCACGCTGTTGCGATGTGAATACTATAGTTCGCAACGTCAACAGAAGTCAGTTCTCTCTGTTTTGAAACATTATCGATGACAAATATCTTCTGGAAGCATGAACCTCACTTGCGGCGGCAACCCGATCTGGATACCATAGTTCGCAACATCAACAGAAGTCAGTTTTCTCTGAAACGTTAACGATGACAAATATCTTCTGAAAGCATGAACCTCACTTGCCGCGTCAACCCTTTCTACCTACAATTATGAACATTGATTACGGACGCACGCACAGTTGGAACTGCGTCAAAGTGATAAAAACTCACATGGCCTCTCGGGACCTGTGCAACTCTACGTATACACAAGTATTCCAAACTACTTGTAGGTACATGCTGGATTTGTAATCCCCCGACCTTCCAGACAACACCTGTACTCGGTGCCTAACTCTGCAACCGCGGGTGCATCGCGGCCTGATTGCTTCGAAAGATATGGCCACGTCCCCTGTTTGTCAAGTACCTTCCGTTGTCACAAAGGCGTGACATCCGACCCCAACCGTCCGAGAAATAGCAGCACCACAAAGGGGACTTCAGGCGCCGGGCGCACGCCAGTGAAACGGACAGGGGCGTACGCAGTTGCGGCATTTCTCAGCAGCACTCTCTTTTTCGCTGCAGGGCGCACCAGTAGCACATGTTGCAGCTGCAGGAACGCTTTGTGCAGCAGCAGCCGCAGTCGTGCAAACTCGGCCATCAATAGTAACATCTATGGTACCCGCAGCATGAAAAGCATCGTGCGAAACAACAGCGGCGGACCAAACGTGTACCTGCGCCTGTAGCTGCAGGCGGGCGTCGGCGCGAGCGAGGTACGGGGAGACGTGCAGCGTGGCTGCAGTAGCAGCAGACGCAACAGCGAGGGCAGCAACAGAGCAGACGCGGTACGGAAGCCGTATCTTCCTCTTCCCACGCTCCCCTTCTGTGTGGCATGCTCTGAATTAGCCGTCATAATTTCGCAGGGGTGACACGCAAAAGGGTCGCCTTCAGTATCTTGCTGATAGATACCACCGCTTTTTTCTCTTTTCGTGTCCCATCCGTGCCTTCCTCTTTAAATTGTTCATCTTTATATTTTTAAAATGGCAACTCTGGAGCAGAATCCCGCGGACGAACTGGTGGATTACGAGGAGGATGAGCAGAACGAGACAAAGGTGGGTGAATTAAAGACGGCAGTGGGAAGGGGGAGAGAGAGAAATTTCACATTCTATGCAGTAGTATACAAGCAGGTGAAAATTTCACCACCGTCCGTGAATTTCGCCTACCAGGTCGCCCGTGGCCTCACAATGTTTGGCAGTCGTGGCATCCCCCCCTGCCTCTTGCCACACAGTCCTCAACCATGTTGCTCTCCTGTGAGGTGTGGACCAGACAACCAGCGTATCTGTACGTACCTTTAACGCGTAATATAAGGAAGCAGTTACTTCCGTAAAGAATCGACTTCTGTAGAGACCTACCTGTATGCGTCTGCCCACCGGGGGATAAGCTGATGACACATGGTGCGTGGTCTTCCTCCTTCACGTGTATCCAGCCGCACAACACATGCTTTGACTCTACACATGTACAGTTTCATGTTGCAGTTACACCGTGTGATCATCTCGTCAACTCAGGATGTAAAGGAGCGAACTTTCGCACACGCCGCACTGCGCGCGGGCCTCAGGGGGCTTTTTATCTAATACCCACCCCGAGTAAACGGTCGCTGTGCAAGTCCCCATCGGCTTCGCCAGCGTATCTGCCCATTTCAGCGGTGAAGTCGGCCTAATGTAGCGTCATTACTTACTTAGTGTACACGCAGCAAAAGTGTCGCCGATGCTGCGTATATTTACTGTTTCCTGGTTGTTTTACACCGTCGCTTCCTGCCAGATACTGTCTTGTACCGCTCACCGCGTTTCCGTCTGTCGATAATCACGTGTCCCTTTACCACGGGTGCGGCAGTGCTCTTTGTGAGATGTGGTACTGTTTCTCAATGAGGGATGCGCCCCTTTATTTCGAGCGCGGCGCTACCGCCCGGCAGCGTAGCATTAGCACCTCTCGAGTCAGCCCTTTATGGCTGCGGTTAGTTTCGTTTTCGTGGGGAGAGATGCAGAAAGGCCGCTGAAACTGCATTCGTGGAGCCAGCCTCGCCGCCACTACTGCTGCAGATGATTTTTCATCTGGCCTCCAACGTGCAAGATACGTTGAAGCGAAGCTGGAGGCGAGCTCAGCGGTCGCAGCGGCGGTAGCAGCGGCAGGAAGACTCAGGGGAAGCGGCGTCAGCAGAGCGGCCACCTAGAAGTGCCTTTCTTCCTTTTCGCTGGATACACTTGATCTCTTCCCTTCCTTCATGTGGTGAAAGGAGATGCGGCTTTGCTGCTGGCGTCGTCCACCGTGATTCTTCTGCGTTGCATATGTATGCATATACATGCAGGATCCATCGCTGAATTGTAGGTGGTCTACGAAAGTCGGTTGCGACTGCAGTTGGTCTTTTTTCCTTTTCTCGTACAGTACTTGATTAACACCGCTGTGAGGGGGACCTGCACAGTTTGTTTCCTCAAGGGGAGACCCATTTCGTGCTGGCAACTGACTTCGTGGGCTGCATCGGCTGCGACAGTTGATATCTGTTCGATCTCGCCACGTGTGTGGATGTGTCTTACTGCAGAATGTGGGGCATAGCGTGAACGCGAATATATATATATATATATGTATATGGCCGTGTGAATACGTGTACGAAAACGAAGGGCAGCAGTGAGTGAACAGCAGGAGCTTCAAGGGGATCGCCTGCATATAAAGCATACGTACACGTTTATTGATACTCGTTCCACGCGGACACGTAATGGCGGACCAGAAGACACCTGCTAGAATGGGCCAGTGCTCAGGTGCTCTGTTGGGGTTGGGTGTTCACGCGGCTGTATGGAGCAGACAGAGTCACGCAGATGGAAATTCGTGTCCGTGCGTAGACGCTCAGCGGTGAACGCTCATAACTCGTCTTCTTTGTCATTCCCCCTATGTAAGACTGTGCCTGTGTCCGTAGATCTACTACTTTATGTAGGCGTCTTCTACAGCTCGTCACCATGCGTATCCTTTAAAATCTGAAGATGCGTACCCGTATATGACGCGAGTTCGCCACGTCAATGCTGAAGGCGTTTGACACAGCTGCTGGTGGAGCGGCTTCAGGTAGTGACGCGGGCGGTCGACGGAAAGGCGTTTCCTCTTATTCGTATCGGTGCTTTTTAGCCGTAGATCCTGCTTTCTTCACTGTATAATACCTTTGCAATAAAGCAACGTCGTGGAGTTGACAGTGGGTAGTTCACATAATTCAGCGCGGGTGATTACCTGCACGGCTTGAAAGAAACAACCTAAATATCGTAATCGCAGGGAAAGCATCAAAACTGCTTTGTACACGTATTCCTAAAGAGACACGTTGGAGTGCCTGTTTTGATTTGTGTAGACAGGAGGATTATGCGTGGGCCTCTCGTCCTATATTTGGTCACATGTTGAACCCACTGTACGGTCATCTGAGTGCAGTTGTGTTGCTTCGTGTCGGGACCCGTGCACACATCGCTGCATGCACAGTTTCCATTCGAAGTACGGCGAATATGCTTGTTTTCTCCATTGGAACTTCCTCGTTTTTTTTCGAACCCGCTCTTTGGTTTTCTCTTGTGGGAGGTGCGTGTCGCACAGTCCTTTCTCTTATTCTATGCATGAGAATCACCCTTTCTCCCTCTGCAGTGGCCGTTCCTTTTTCTTGGGGGCTTTCGCGCCATAATGGCGACGATGCTCTTTTTTGCCTGTACGGCCAGGCGTGCGCTTTTCCTCCGTTGCGCATGGCTTGCGCGACTATTTTACATTTTTTTTTTCTACTGTGCAGGAGAAAGGAGTGGACGAAGTGGTTGTGGGCCGCGGCAACTACGTCTCTATACACGCGTCTGGCTTCAGGTACTTTTGCGTACAGAGCCGAAATATTCGATAGCAGAATCGTCATCGCTTGCGAAGGAGGTAGCAATGGTGTGGTACGCGTGTGGCTGCATACGTTATGTAGTACCGATCGAGGAGGCCATCACGCTGCCTCTCTATATATATCTTGAGGCAGCCATCTTGTAACACATAGTGCGGCAGCAGTCGAGCATTTCGTAGCGAGACAGGCTTCACAACAGTATGTTTAAGGTGGATGTGTCCTAATACTCAAGAAGCAACCGTGGTTTGCGGTGACAGTAACGGTGTAACAATGAAGAAGGCAGCAACTGGGGAAGAGCGATACGGTGGCGTCACCGACCTGGGTAGAACGTGCATGGTTCAATGGGGCAGCAGTCCTGGGATACGGGGGGGAGGAGTGATACTCTGATACATGACAAGGCGACAGCTTTGTGAGAAGTGGCCAAAGAGAACGCGTGCGGCGCGAGCTGTATAATGTGTGGTGACAGGGCGTCTGCGAACTACGGGGTCAGATGTGACGCACGTAGCAAGGTAGCGATCGCGCACAAGGCTCTGTATCTTTGAGTGGCATACAGCGTACTGGAGGAGCACTGGGGGCTCTGTACACGTCTTCGATTCCAACGTATACAAGCGCGCAGCAGTTCGTTACCACAAAACACTAGCTGCGTGTGTGCCTTTTGGCTCGGACAGGTCGCTCGTGACGCGGCTCCGATTTCCGACCGGTGAAGGGGGCGTCAGTAGAATTTCATTTTTTTGAGTAAAAACGTTCACCGCCAAAGTCTGTGCTCCGTACTTTGCAGATTTGAGTGAATAAAGTTGGTTAGGTTTTTCGCTAGCGCACATATAAGCGTATCATCGTATACCGATACACGCACGTTTGAGCCTCTGCGTATCTGCGTACGGAAGAGAGTTCTTAGAAGGCGTTCAGGGCGGCTGTATCAGCCGACGCGTGCTCGTCCAGTGGTGTCGTATGGTGACAGTTCCCACACCCACCGTACAAGCCAAACGGGTGTAACGGTGAGTAGAGTACACCTGGCCCGCGCACAGCTGAGAGCTTAGAGATATGTGGACTTCGCTGTGTGGGGACGCACTATGTTGCAGGGATTTCTTCTTGAAACCAGAACTGCTTCGCGCCATCGGAGATGCAGGGTTTGAACATCCGTCAGAGGTGCAACATGAGACGATTCCCCACGCTATAACGGGTGTAGACGTATTGTGCCAGGCTAAATCAGGTGCGTTTGGCGGCCACCGTCTGCTTGGTTGCTGTGTTGGTAACCACGGTCATTTTTTCGTACTGTGGCTGGTCTGCGTTTGCGGAAACTATTCCACGTCGCGAAAGTATGCACTTTGACTGGAGAAGTTGGAGAGATGAGTGTGTTCGTCCGTCGCAGCGCCGTTGTGATCATTTGTATGCGTGTGTAACGTTTGTGTCTGTCCACGCAGATGTGGACGTTTGGGTGCATGCGTCTAATCTCGTATGTCCGTGTAAAACCTTTCTGTATTTATGTAAATACAGAAAGGACTTTTACTCCCATTATCAAAACAGATGCACTCGGAATTTTTGTAAGGAGAGAGAGAGCATGCGAGGAAGAGTTTCTGCAGAAAGCCGGGGAACGGCGCGGCGAATTGCAGGATGAACTAGGCAGTCGGGGAGGCAGCGCAGGCAGCTGTAGAGCTCCTGAAATTGCTGCCTCCAGTGCTGCTGCGACAAGTCTGGTTTGTTCAGTGGTGCCCTGCTGTGTTGTGCTTTGTTAAGTTGGTTGCTGTTGATGTTTCTTACTGGGAATTTAAAAGCGTTGGTGGGTGGTAACATTTGTTGACTTCCGTGTGCACACGTGTGCGCACACGACGCCCTACCAGAGTTTCGTCGAACCGGAGGTACACGTCCGTCAATCCACGTGGATGTGTAAGTAGGCGTATTTGTTTCGGAACGCAGAGGCGGGCCGGCTGACATACGCCCCGGTGTTAACTGTGCATCGCGTTATCCGCTGGCTATACTGCTCGCGTCTTGCAACCACTGGAGCAGTTTGACGCGCTGATGATGTGGGTGTACCCGTCTGTGTGCCTGTACAGTAGTGCACGGGGTGGTTGATCCGTCGGTTGTTCAGGGGTGGTGCTTTTGGCTCTTTCGTGGTTAAGCGTTATGTACTCCACGGTCTCCGGTTGGGGTCCGCCTTCGTCGTACACGGCGGGGACGTGCGTTTCAGCAGCTGTACCACTGTGTGCAGCAGTGTTGCTGCGTCGGACGCACCACCGGTGCGTCTGCCCCATCACGTTTGCATGTTCTCGTGCTGCTGCTGGTGCTTTTGCAGGGATGGGTAAGACCGCAGTGTTTGTGCTGAGCATTCTACAGCAGCTGAATGTGGAGGGTGGGGGCGAGGAGGGGAATACGCAGGGCGTTGTCTGCGTGGGTATCGCGCACACGCGGGAGCTTGCCTTTCAGATAAAGAACGAATTTGATCGTTTCAGCAAGTACCTGAAGAACATCAAGTGCGAGGTGGTGTACGGGGGAGTAAGCATTCAGAAGAATATCGATATGTTGAAGGATGCGAAGACTACCCCGCACATACTCATTGGAACTCCGGGTCGGGTGCTTGCACTGATTAAAGGCAAACACTTGAACACAGAAAAAATCGCTCATTTCGTACTGGATGAGTGCGACAAGTGTTTGGAGAAGCTTGACATGCGGAAAGACGTCCAGAACATCTTCATGGCCACGCCAAAGAAGAAGCAGGTGATGTTCTTTTCTGCCACCATGAACAAAGAAATACGCGATGTTTGCAAGCGATTCATGCAGAGTCCCGTCGAAGTGTACATCGATGACGAAAGCAAACTCACCCTACACGGCCTCCTCCAGTACTACGTGAAACTCCAAGAGTCAGAGAAAAACAGAAAACTTAACGACCTTCTGGATACATTAGAGTTCAACCAAGTTATCATCTTTGTCAAGAGCGTGTCACGCGCCCAAGCTCTAGACAGGCTTCTCACCGAGTGCAATTTTCCCTCCATCGCCATACACGCGGGGCTCGACCAGGAAGAACGGTACGCGTCTTTAGTACACACTAGGAATGGGTACACTTGCAGATTGACACAGTGATGGTCTGGAAGGGATGTTCCTCACGAACAGTTTGGAACTGCGGTGCGCGGTACGCACAACAGAAGGCGAAGCATCGACGTAGCGTGGTACGCCAGACTCTGAGGCTTATTATAGAACCACGGTGGCTGATGAGGTCGGTGTGCTGTGTATCTGTACTGAGAGTACAGTCTTCTTATCTGAGGCAGATACGCGGTGATAAGGTATGTGCTGGAGGGTGGGTGTGCATGGCGGTTTTTAAGTTGCCGCAGCAGTCTGGACGATGCAAGACACGTTACTGCACTGACAGCGTCAAGTTTCGCGTTGCTCTGGGCTTTGTTCACAGCATCAGTCGATATCAGCAGTTCAAGAACTTCGAGAAGCGCATCATGGTGGCCACAGATTTATTCGGACGGGGCATCGACATTGAACGTGTGAACATCGTCATCAACTACGATATGCCTGGTAGGAACCACTGATTTCGGAGAGGGGGGGCCAGCCCCGTATCCTGGTGTTAAGTCTTGAAAACCGTTATGCTGAGAGGCGGCTATAGACCAGGGCGCTGCAGCCGCGGTAAATAGGGGAAAGAGGGATGTCCTTTCTGCCAGTGTTCAGACATTGGGATGTTGACACTGTTTTTCACGTTTGAATGTGGTGGCCTCAGCAGGGGTGCATTAGGCCATATTCAGTTTTCTCAAGACCACAGATTTCCCGACATTTGTATGTCGGTTATATATGTATGTGTATGTATATCTGCGTCGGGTGGATGTGCGTAGGAAGCGACACAGACGCAGTATATACTCCAGAACGCTTGTGTGTTCAGTCAACATGTTTCGTTTTGTCGGTAAAAGGCCTTCTTTTCTTCACTCCGATGTTATTGTATTTGTTGTGCCCCCACACGTTGAAGGGAGACCTGTGGGGTGTCCCAGTGACCCGAAATTCTGTAGGTACGTGTTCGGCGTATGTCGGCTATTGCAGCTGCATTCCCCACATATGGATACACCTGCGCTGAAATGTCGACGTGTTTTCTCTACGTGGCCGTAGTGTGGGTGTACCACATGTGAACGAAGCATTCGGTGCTGTGGCGTTCTTGCAGACTCCAGTGACTCTTATCTTCATCGAGTGGGCCGCGCTGGGCGTTTCGGGACAAAGGGATTGGCGATCACCTTTGTGGCTAGTCAGGAGGATACGAACGTGTTGAACGACGTGCAGACACGGTTCGAAGTCCACATCGCAGAACTGCCGTCGGCGATTGACCCGTCCCAGTATATTAATCAGTAAAGTTTTTTTCCGTCCAGGGGGAAGATTTTAAGCTTTTCGTCCGACGTCTTGCCGAAGGTGGTGGGACTTCACCCTCTTAACTGGTAGTTTTGTAGGGTGTTCTACGTAGTACGGAGAGAAGCGATTCGAGGGTACATCGCTTTCGGGGCTGCTTCGTGAGGAGGAAACGTTCGGGAAAAAAAATGGGGGACAGGGAGATCAGAAATTCTCAGGTCACGTGTTGAGTGATCTGTGCTACCGTTGCACTGCGTCAGCAGTTACACGTTTATCGTGTACACGTATCTGTAGGCGTGTACACCTGCATGAACAACGCTGCGCGCCTACTACGCTCTCCATAGGTATTTACTGTATGTGCTCGTTGTATGTTTTGTATGCAAGATATATATATTATACATATATATATGGACGAGGACCTGTTGGGGGGGGCTTCAGGTGAAGAACAAGCCGGCGTGAGTTGGCAGTGAAATGATGATTAGGTAAAGGTCATCCGATGTCACGCGCTCGAGGACCTTCGTGCTTAGCCAGTGTCCGTCGCAGTGCGTGACTTACCGTTGCGTTGTGCTTAGCCAGTGTCCGTCGCAGTGCGTGACTTACCGTTGCCTTGTGCTCCTTTTTCCATACTCCACGATTATATCCTGCTTTCACGTGGACACGTGGGAAAGCCCCAACCTACGGAGAACGCGCACAACAAACGTACTGGACCTTTTTGCACGAACGGCGTGAAATATATTTCTTGTTGGGCAGTGCACCCCTTTTGATCACTTAATATCAGCGGGGATGTCTGTTAAGATACGCCATCCCGTGTGCGTATCTGCTAGGTTTCCGGCGTGTACGCACCTGACTCCGTCCCGACAGTTCCACCCTGTGTAACAAATCCTTATGCGCCTGCACATAGCGCACGTCGAGAGAACATTTGACTTGAATGACACACCAGCCCGTGACCCTCTCAACCGGGACACTCACGTTTTGTACCATAGATCGAAGGGCTCAAGGATACTTCTGTTATCAGCCTTTCCTCTCGCGCACGCCTAAACGCTCACGCTCCCGACAAAGTTTGTCGCTGTATGGTAGAGGCCTCGGCCGAACGCAAAAGTGCCGACGACGGTGCCCACCGCGGCAACAAGGGAACCTCTGGAGCACCGTCCACATCGAGAAGTGCGAGTACAAGTGTAGCAGTAACTCTTTTTTACGACCTACGTGTACGGCCTTCTCTCAAGTGTGTATTACACACAGGGGAAAAGCTGACACCACGCAAAGGCTGGCGCGTCACTCTGCCTTCCGCATGCGCAGTATTCCTCGTTCTTTAACGTATAGAGACGGTAACAGCCCAGAAAAAAGTAGGACCTGAATTTTCCAGGGGAACGGCTTTTGCCGTGTGGCACGGTACCTATCACAAGTTCATCCTAGATTGTTCCTCCAGAGACATGACGACGCGATAGTGTACTGCCTTTGTCTCACCCACTGTAAATTCTCACTCCGTTGTGGCGGAAAAGCAGAAAACTCTGCTTGTATACGGGGTGATTGCTCAGTGCACACTCAAATGTAAAAGTGAACTCATTCAGCCGGACCGAACAAGTGGCACGTTCTGAGTCTGAGCAGCGTCCCCCATTCTTTGAAACAACGCTAAGCGATGCCGCGCCTATAACATCCTACAGGAGAGTTGAAGGTGCCGTGTTGTCAGCCTTAACGTGAGTGATAACAACCGAGCCTGCGTGCACCACGGTGTGACGCCTTTCGCCATACCCTGGATTTGAGCGGTTCTGCGTGCTTGTGCTATACACTCTAGCAGTTCTATCCGAAGAGAAGCGTGGAGCAGGAGCATGTCGTACCTTGACGACTCCTCCTTTCTCAGTGCGGGGGTAGGTATCTCACTCTTATAAAGTCAGTTAGGCTCTGAACTGGCCGGGAATCCCCCGACTTCTGTGATTGGTCTGAATCACAGCAGCTTCCCACGGTGTGACTTCGGGGATTTACTACCCTACGCTGGGCGTCCCATGGAGGTTTTGATGCTTCTTAGTGTGTGTCACAAGATGGCATTCCCGCTCTTTCAGGTGTGGAAGCAATGCTGGCGCTCATAAATATGATTTTGACAATCTTACCGCTGTGGTACGACGCAGAGGTATTCACAAACCAGAAACAATCAGCGTAATCACGGGTATGCGGGGTAACTATAGTAGCAAGCGGTCAGAACTGAGCCACAGCTCTTCCAAGGGTAGCAGAGTTAGGAAGTGGTGTAGAAAATAGACACGCCCGCGTACCCCTAGTATGCGAAGTCACAGCCGCGGAGCCGCTACAAAAAGACACGGCATTCCCCACTGCTGGCGGCGCGTGGAAGCACCAGATGCTCAGGCAAAGAGGTTCTTGTCGTATACGTGAAGAAACGCCCCCGGAGGCAGCCACACACGCGCAGCGGCAGCAGCTGCGACGCCTCTGCTACGTGTGAAAATGATGTCTCTTGTAAGGGCGCTAGGCCCTGGTCAGGAGCGTCGCGCTTTCATGCGGTGACTACTTGCTGCGCTACCGCCGCTAAATAACCCACCGCCTGTCACACCTCTGCCGTATACATTCCCGCAGTTTCTGGCTGCCGCTTCATGTTCTGGCGCATTGTGAGGTGGCTACGGGAAAACCATTTGCCGAGCTAGTTGAACACCGGATCTCCTGTAGTGTATCTTCTTTCCGCAGTACAGGTTTTTTGCCTTTGCCTCTAGCTGTGATTACTTGGTGTCTTCCACCCTCTCTTCTAAAGACCCATCCTTCGAGAATGGTTTAGTCTCACGCGGCTTCTTGGCAACAGAGAGTTCACCGTGTAGGCACTTGAGCAGTACAGTGTGATGTGAACGCCTACAAAGGAAAACCCCCATCCTCACCTTCAGAAGAGACCATATATGTTATTATGTTGTGCATCGTGCCTGATGCATGTGCTGCTGCCGTCCCCGTGGAACACGTTTTCTCACGCCATGCATGGCAGGCCGTAACTGGTATGCCGCACAATGCACTAGCGGCTTGGCAAGAGGGAAGTGTACTCTGCCCGTCGCCGCAAGCTTTGGTATTACTGCCTGGCTCTTAACTACTCAGTGGGGGCCACTATCACGCACTGTTTATTCTTCTTCACACTCCAATGACGTGGCTTTCTGCGCCCTTCCCACGCTTCTCTTCTCGTCCGCCGTACTCGGTACATCGGACCGGCCTCGAGAACGAACGAATTCCGGCAGCAGACGAGATAATGAAAAGAAGAAATCCGTCCTGGGTCTCGGCGTTGGGAACCTCTTCAGATTCGTACCTGCGGCAGCGAAGGCTCTGGGCGATGGACTGCGGAATATTTTCTGGGATGCGCAGAGGCCGAGGCCAACGGCAGCTGGCGGAGACGATCAACGCTTGTATCCTGGACCGCCTAGTAGACAAGCAGGCACGAATAGAGATGGCGCAGCGAAGGAAGACGAGCGGAACTCTGTAGATTTTCCTCATTTGAGAAAGGGCGGACAGCGGAAAGTCTCCTCAAGAGATATGCCCCGAGGAATAGCGCCCGAACCCCCCGACTCTCCCAGGGACTCACTGACTGATACGCAGAACGTTTCGGTGATACCGTTGCCTTCTCTTGAGTCGTATCCAACAACAATAGTACCGCAGGATCCAGCACTTCCGCTAGGCGCCGTCATGCCAGTGCCCGTGCCCGAGGCTCCATCATGGTTGTTTCTGGAAGGCGGTCGGTTACGGCGAGTTCCCTACTCGGCACGTGACGCGAACATGCTTCACCAGCGGGCGCACTACTTGGCAGAAGAAGGTGTCTGGACATTCTCGTCACCCACACCAGGGGAAGTTACTGAAGCAAACAAGGAAACCCCATCCGTACAGGCGAGTCCTTCGAAAGCAGGACCCTGGCTCTCGCGGCCGCACAGCAGCAGCCCCATAAATCTTGAAGGAGTTCCTGAGTCACTGAAACTTCTAGTGGTCTTTCCGGAAGAAGAGGTACTATTCGTAGACAAGCAAGCAGCCCGCGCCATTGCAAAAGCAGCCAGCGCCGTTGCATCCTCCATCGTCAACTACCCGTCGGAGAAAAGTCGATCCTTGGCCAAAACCTTCCCTGCCGATCAACGTTTCTACGTTATCCCGAGGAAGGGCACAACACTTTTCGACCAGTTTGGCATGGTCCCAGGCCGGTTTTTAGGCGAAGGCTCATTCGGCGTAGTGTTTGAGGGGAGATCTTCAGCAGGCGTCAGCTTTGCCGTGAAAGTCTGCGTTCAAACATTGTGGGTACCGATGACCCCTGCTCAGGAGGCCAAGGTGCTCAATGAGTGCGAGGCGTCTGAAATTCGAATTCCTGAATTATTTCCTCAAACCGTTGATCCCCCGACGTTGTTCTACCGCTACAGAATGGTAGTGCCGCTGCTCACTGGCCACATCGCACATCTGCCACCTGTGTTCCCTTTGGGAAAAAACATGTATGGGACTCAAGTCTGTGCCCTGTACCCGAGCGCGTTGTGTGACGTCCAGCAGCTGAGTCAGTCCGTGAGCCTACCTCCTGCCGTGCAGATGGAACTGACACGCAACATGGTCACGGTAGTAGCGAGGCTTCATCTACTAGGTATAGTGCATCTGGACATCAAACTGGCTAATTTTCTCATAGATCAGCAAGGTCGCGTGCTTCTTTCGGACTTCGGGCTTGCGATGAAAAAACAGAAGTTTCCAGTCATGATATCGTGCAGGAGCGGAAGCCCCGCCTTCATGAGTCCGGAGATGATCCGATGTCTCGCCAAGAACAAGAACGCCGATGGGAAAATCGCGCTAAGCTCGAAGATGGATGCGTTTTCATTAGGGGTCACACTCTACATGGTCTGGTGCGGAGTCCTTCCATTCAGCGCCGGGGTCACCGGGGGTACGGTCAACTCACTCATAGACGCGTTGGACAAAGTCTACAAGGATGGAGGCCACCTCACTTTCCAGAACTGCCCGGCAGGCGAAATTCAGGATTCCGAAATTAAAGCGATCATCACTGAGTTTCTGCGAGTTGAACCAGAAATGCGCGCTACACCCCTTGATGTTGTGCGCGCCTCCACCATTTTTTTGAAAAGAGTCTGACTGATATGAAAGCGGTAGTTATTAGTTTATATATCTATGTGCGTCACACACGTTTTTCGGCTCGCGTTTGCATACATACATACATTCGCGCTTTTACACATACATACATACATACGCGTGTACCAGTCTAGAAATCGACAACGCTGACAGCCTGCATTGTGCAACGGAGGCTGGGAAGCCCCCAGCTGTATGACTGTAGTTGACTCGTGGTACGAGTCAGCGGTATTAAAGCTTAAAAGCCACAGAGGAAAGATGCCACTGTCTGCCGGGGCAAGGGCAGCTGCGCAAGTGTGCCGTCCACACAAGCGGGAGTGCGATTGCACCGCCGACCACCGCTTCAACGACGACACAAATAGACCTTCTAACAGTCGCATATACTCTGCAGCAATAAGCAACGTTAACACCTAGAGTATGTTTCGAATACGTGTCACCATCTTTTGAAATTCGTTCCTACGTGGTCCAACCGACTTACCAGTAAAAGGATCAAACCCACTGTTTCTCCACAGACTTAAAAAAGTGGTCGGATAATCGAGCCCAGACAGATAAGAAAACGTTCTGCTGTTCTCCGTTTAGCCCGCTCGACATCACAGTTGTACATTTGAAGACCAAGCATCGACGTCGCTACACTTAGGAGCACAGTCCAGTGTCGAAACTGAGTAGTTTTCACCAACCGAAATGGTGCAATAGCATGTATAAGTTGAAGTGGAAAAATACGCAGTAATATGATGACGGTGCAAAATTATATCAAAAAGAATGCATCTTCTGAGAATGCTTAGGCAGTAACTAAGTTCTAAAGCCTACCGTTGTACTCTGTTTTTCGGGTTGATAAATTGAATCTATTGAGAGGGAAAGCGGTCGCGTAATTGTTCCAATGGTGAACATCGGTGACTGTAACAGGTGGAACAAGTGATATGTGAAAAGATACGTGTATGTGATTGAACTTGGTTTACGCGTCACCTCCAGACGCCAATTCGGGACGGCGGGCGCGTAATTGTTCCAGTGGCAAACATCGGTGACTGTAACAGGTGGAACAAGTGACGTGTGAAAACATACGTGTACGCGATAGAATTTGATTCACGCGTCACCTCCAAATGCAAACGCGGAGAACAGCGGTACTAGTGCCTGAGCATGACTAGGCTTTTCAATGTGATAAATCTGATGGACAGATCACCCAACAGGATAGAACACAACCTTAGAGGAGGATGATAACTCTGATTTTCTAGTAACGATCAGTAAAGTTTAACGTGGGGTGAAAGTATCCTGACTGGATTTCTCGAAAGGCGCTACCAGCGGAGGATGAGGGCAAGCTTTCTTGGAAAGAGGTCAGAGAAACGTACGAGACCTGGGATGATCAGAATCTGTGCAGAACGTGTGAAAGGTGTGTCCTCAGTATCATTACGCATTGTGTGTCCACAAGTAGCAGTACAAGGTTTACTGCTCGACTGTCAGTTGACGTACGCATGCTTAGCGCTCCCCTGTACCAATCTGCACTTCGACCACGGCACCGCTGTGCCCGTGTGCCAACCATTTGATGTGGATGAGTTTGGCTACATTTTACAGCTGTCCGCATATTCGGACAGATTTGTGGTGGTGCTATGTCAATATTTTGGAAGCATGGTCAATGGAGCGTCTCCGCATTCCAGAGCTACTGGTAGCCCCCTAGGCAGTAGTGAGGGTACGGGTACGTTTCAGCATGGAAGCAAATATGAGGTATGGAGCAAACGCAGCTGCCACGTAGGTCAAGGCAGCCCAACGCGCGATACGGAGAAGGGCTTCAGTGGGACGGGTGGACGTGTTTCGGCGTACGGAAGAACAAAAGACACGTTTTCCGGCATGTGAACATGCGGAGCAAACGCAAACATGCCAAAAGCAAACGCAACAGTGGGCCGCTCACGTTGCATGTCTATCGCCGGCTTCTGCGGCTGATTCCCAAGCCAGCAGATAACAGCCAGTTCTGCTTTGATATACAAGGCGTAGCATGCGTGCACATTTTAGCAAGGACCTCCGTACGTACGTGGTGCAGAACACGTTGCACGTTGGGTGCACTTGCGCAGCCACGTGAAATAATGTCAAAGGCCCTGCTTGTCCGCGCCAGGGAGGCTCTGATGACCTTTACTCAACGACCGGTACAGGAGGTTAATACAAAATGTGTGGAATATTCGGGAAAATCGCAAAGAAGTGTACAACTAACGCGTGTGTACCTGAGCGCGTGCTTGCACGGATCTGTCCCAGTGCGGTCCTCACACACTCTCCCGCTGGCAGCACTCTGCAAAGCGCCATTGCGGAAGCGCCCGCGTAAGTTTCTGTAGGGCCCAGTGCGGTCCTCACACACTCTCCCGCTGGCAGCAGTCTGCAAAGCGCCATCGCGGAAGCGCCCGCGTAAGTTTCTGTAGGGCCCTCTGGATATTCTGACGCACACACTTCAAAATTCTGCAAGATGCAAAGTTGTTTGTATAATGCACGCCAATTTCAGAGTTCCGGCGGAAGAGAACGTACGATTGTCGACGCTCACACCCGTAGACGTCACGTCCTGACTTCTTGACCGTCTCGCGCACCACACCGTAAGACGGATGCATAATTCCCTACAGATACTCTTCTACATCAGCCCTTGTGTAAACCAAATCTTTGAAATGGGGACGCGCATTGTGGTGATTGGCGGACCGATCTCCTGCCTAACTATACTTCAAGAGCGTAGATGCAGAGGCTCGGGTGACGCTGCAGACAATTCACAAGAAGAGGATTTGATGTGATTTCTCTGCATCCTGACAGGTGTCCATTATGCAGAGGACACGGACAGCCGCGCAAATTCTTCTATCCCTCAGTAGCCCAGATCTTAGGTCCACTTTCAGTATGCCGACGCTCTCGCCAATTCAGCGCAGGCGTTTTCAACACGTAGCACTTTTGAGATACACTAGCAACATTCGAAATTGCTAATCTACAAGAAGTCTAGTTGTCATAGAATTTTTTTGTGAACGCCCATGGATTTCCGTTTCGAAAAGGGACCTCTGTTCAAATATGTAGAGGCAGTGTTTGTTCTTCGTTAACCGCACCGTATCTCGTCTTGTGCCGTGCACGTACACATGTATGTCTGTGCCACCATTGACGGTGTTGCGAGTGGGAACTACAAAGTATGTGCCTGGACATAGGCTGGGAATTTTTCACAACGCTCTGCCCACAGCTGATCTCGCGCAGGACTTGCACTCTGAACGCATGCAGCTTTTCCACGCTTTATTTAGGTAACGTCGAAATCTCTTCCTGATTAATTTCGTTCGAGTGGGCGTATAGCACACGGTGTGAACAAGTGATGGACACTGTCGTCGAAGGTGTACCCAGGCGTGTGCACCTATTTGCATCGGATTGTAGTTGAGAGTGTTCCACGGCGTCGTTCAACCTTTATCGTGGACCCACAAGCCAAAAGCACCCCTTTGTTTGAAGCGGACACCCGTGTATTTACGGCGCGACATCAACTTACTCTGCGGCCTACGAACTCATGTGGTACACATTTCAGCGGCGCACAGTCAAGCCCTCGTATACGTCAGGCTGCTTTGACGTAACACAATGTGAGGCTGTTTGCAGTCACTGTAAATCACGCTCCTCCTCAGTCCTGGTCAGCGGTTGGAGAGACAGTGTGCGAGAAGCTGTCTACAAGCGTGGATTCTGACAACGAGAAGAAAATAATATGCAAGCGTAAGTAGTCGCTTTGGAGGCATGGGGCAGACCGTTGTGCGGATGAATGTATACAAGTGCCACAAAGACGTGCTCTCGCCTGCGCAGTCTTCGAGCAAGAGATCCTAGAATGCGGGTGAATGTGTAATCAGTGTCTCAAAGTCGTGCTCTCACCTGCGCGGTCTGCGAACAAGAGATCCTACAATGTTTCGTGGCGTCACCCCCGAACGACACACACAACGGGAGGGGCCCAGCCGCCAGGCAGCAACGACACCAAAGACGCCTTTTCCACCACAATAAGCGAGAGTACAGTTTTGACAGAATCTGAAGGAAAATGCGAAGTCCGTGCTAGTCCTCCGTGACGGTGTGTGCCCCCGACTGGTGCCGCGGACACACTAGCTTCTGAACATGTTGTAGACAGCCCTATGTCGACGCACTGACGAGAGATTGGCGAACTTTTCGAGCACTTCACCAATAAGCAGCTCTACGATCGTATCCGAAGCGTATGAGGCACTTCCGATGCGAGCAATTGCATCTTTAAGGCCCTCTCGAGCGAGCGACTGTTAGAGTGACGCGCTTATTCTTATGACGTGAGTGGTCCAGGACGTATCAGCCTTGCCCAGCTGATCCTTATTTTGCGTGTGTGCGTCATAATATATGATGTTGCTTACGTACATGGATGTTTGTACTACACGGACGCGCGTCTACTAACGCGAAGGCAAATAGACGCACATATATATAGGCAAATGTGTACATGACTACGTACTTTGTAGAGGACGCGCAACGGCAGCAGATCCTACACGCCAACTTGCCCACGAATCGACTGTCATCAGAGCAGTCAATTCTGCTTACGTATTGGTGCGCCTTCCCGAAAAGAATCCGCCGTTCGCAGGAGCCGCCCGCACTCTCACAGAGGAGCAGCACGCAGGAACTCCCGCCAGTATAGTCACCGTGCACGCGCACACCCACCGCATCGCCGCCGCTTTGGGGCCTTGTAAGCAATGGGGACGTTGAACATCCCTTCGTACGTCGACGCAAAGAAAAAGTCCCACTACGTGCAGGGAAGCACGTCACGGCTATCCTGCAGCATCTCCATGCAGCCTAGTTTCCGCGTGCTGCGAGCCCCTAGTGCAGAACCTGTTGGAAAGTGCACACTTCGCCGTGTCGGGAGTACGTCGTGCCATAACTTATGTGTGGTTTAAAAGCCTGGGCACTTCACTCTGTTAGCCTTATGCTCAGAAAGCTACAGCAAGCGCTACTTCACCCGCTTATCTCTCGAAGTGGTCTCTTCGTCTAAAATGCACGACTATGCCGCCTGATCTGAGCGGTCACCCTATATGGCAGGGAACGACAACTTCCTCTTCGTACGTAGCCAGCACTAAGTGAAACACAGCGTGTCAACGGTGTTTCAGTACGCTCTGCAGGAGGATTCTTGTCCTGCACGCGTGCACAAGGGTGTTTTCTTCGGCGTCAGGGCAGCTGTGCCCTATAGTTCGCAGATAATCTTTGTTTTGAAGTTCACTGCTTGCGCGGCGTTTGATACATACACGAAGCCTCTTACTCACATACAGATAGCGCACCCCAGGGAAGCAGCCAGCACACCATTTTATCAGGCGCGTTCTCAAAATCTTTCAAGTTGTTTCTTCGACCAACAGACTGGTGGTTTCCTCTGAGACGCCGGACAAACACATGAAATTATGCTGTCCGCTCGCACCAAGACAACTACGAAGACAATCACTCGCTCACGAAGGAGCGCTCAAAGCCTGTGCGCCTCTCCACGAGGGAGGCAGAGGCTTTCTGAAGTTCGAATGTGTGCTCAAATCAATACTTCACAGCCCTCGTCCATTCCCACTCTGTGCTGCTGCGAAGGCGGCTACATCAGCAACATGTGGTGTCCTTCACCACGACGGGCTCGGTACAACTGCGTTATCCTCCTTAGATTTCTTCAGCACGCGTCAAGGGAATACAGGTAGAGTTGCACCGAACACTACATGCTCGCGTGCCTCTTCACGTAGCAGTGTATAGACGATTACTGTGCCATTTCGCGGCTCTACGACACTGTGGGATCTGTGATCATAATATTCCTTGCTACTTAAGAGTGGGTCGGATCACGACCAACAGGTGGAGGTCTCACCCACGTGCCAATGCAGTTGTTGTACGCTTTCGCCCGAATAACGAAAAGTGCGAAGCACCAGGGCTGCAGTACTGAAGTGCCTCCCACCTCGATCCTCCTTTCGCTCTACCTCTTACTCTATCCTCATATTCGCGTGTGTATGGATCTACCAATCCACTCACCTCTACACCTACGTTTGAACATATTCGCGTGTGTATGGATCTACCAATCCACTCACCTCTACACCTACGTTTGAAAAGTCGCTACCCGCTCTGAAAGCGTTGTATGTACTCGTCCCAGTAGCTCACACACCCAACAGACAACTGTTTGTTCTACTCGTCTGTTCTGCTGTGCTGTGAGATGTCTTAGGTGCCAAGGTGCCGACCGTCTTGTGTTTCTTCCCCTAATCTTTATACGGTCCTTGGGGAGTGCCTGCGTGAAACGCCAAAGAACTCCAGAATTTTCAGCGAGTGCAGGCTTGCGCTCGTGCCGTTCCTCCGGGGATCCTTCGTAGTCGCCAACAAAGGTGACCTTTAGCTAAGATGGGCTACTCATCCAGTGCGGCTGCCGCTGATGCTGCTGCTGCAGCTGCCCTGTCAGATCCGTACCTGGGTGCGTCCGCCTTTTAGGAAAATTATTTTTTGCAGCTGATACAGTTCAGTGCCTTCTGCGGAAGCAATAACGGTAGTAGTGGTATCAAACAGCAGGACCCCCTCCTGTTCCTCGCTCTGCAGGCGAGCGCCGGTTGTCTCGAGGAGCCGAAGAGTATTCCTTGTCTCAGTGATGTGGATCGTAGGCATGCGGACACCGCTGCGGCTGAAGCAGGTGGGGCTGGGGAGTCTTCGCGTACGAAGCGCTTCGACTCAAGGAATGCAGCGATCCGGGTGACGCGATATACACTCTTCCTCTACCACGCCATAGGTAGCGTTGCACTTGGGCGCTTAGGCACAAGCAGGTGTCACGGGCAGCGACACAGCAATGCAAACAGCTGTATTGGATTTGCTCGATAGCACTACTGCAGTCAGTATACAACTTCTACAGAGATATAATTTGCGTACAGAGCCTACGACAGTGCACTGTACTGTCTCAACATGCCTTCGCCGGGACTGCGTCTGTAGTCTTCGTGCAGGTAGTTCGACTACCGCAACAAGCCGTACGCAGTCGGACAAACAGGACGTAATAGAATGACTCAGCGTTTGTCCAGAAGAGTGGATCCCGGGTGACAATACAAATTTTCTCGGTCTGGAGAATAAAGGCAAGAAGAAGGCGAACGCTCTAGACAGTCGCCCTTTTCCTTATAGGTGGCAGCCTCTGATCTATACACGCCACCACTGGGAGATGATTATGGCCAGAAGGGCGCGCACGAAGGAGATTTAGGAAGCGGTTCGAACAAACGCAGCGCGCATAAGATTCTTGTGAATACGAATAACAGATCGGCTGATGAAACAGCCCCTACGAGCCTGTTCAAACGTTGGTAGCGTGTGACGGTAGATTACGGTAGGTACATCATTGCGCTGCCTGCAGAAGATCTCTACATACTCTACGTAGGTTTTTCAAGTAGGCTACGGGCGCAGCAGATGCCCGGTGCGTATCAGGTGCAGCCTCCGCGGGGTCCCCAGTTCTTACCTTTCCTTCCAGGCGGCTAGGAGACTAGTGAAAGTGAGGCGCGGTTGCTTGTGCTACAACAAGTATATACACTCATGTCCTCTCGTAGAGCACCCGAACCGCCAACCAGGCTCAGCACGCTATAGATGACGGCTGCGCGTCTGTATCGCCTGCTCTACATCTTCTCCGCAGCACACAGGAGATTGACTACCGCGGCACTGAGTCGAAGAAGCAGGCTACTTCGTCACTTTGTCACAAACCGAAGCAGCAACCACCACACGCAGTCCCGAAGCAATTGAAGCGCTGCAGCTTCTCCCCACACGCAGTAGCGGCAGGGGAGTTGTGTAAATAGAGAAGGAGAACATTGTGTAGCGCACTACTGTGCGCAGACAAGCAAAGCGACCTCCACACAATTACGTGCTGCAGCTCCTGCTGCCTCTAGGAACAGCAGCGTACCACGAACGGCAGTAGCTGCTTGGTGTAGGTGGTCTTATGTGCACACTTGAGCAATGGTGCGGCCGCAGTATACGAAGCTAACGTCGCCGGCAGCAGCACCAAACGTAGTTCAATTTGTGGGACGCCGCTGCAGCAGAGTAAACAACTCCCAGGTCAAACCAGTTCTCCCGTCTTGAATGGGACACAACGAGCTCCGGTGTAGCAAGGCAACGCTTTTCTGCGGCTGACCAGTACATGGGCGCGAATTGTAGACGGCGTCGGCTGCAAGACTCCTGTCTTGTTCGTTGTTTGCCTGTTGGCAGACGTAGCGAAGGTACGGTGTCTTCAGTCGCAGCTTCTGCGGCGTCTGCCTACGTGTTTGCAGTAAGTTCCTCTTTTATATCTCATTATGGTCTTTCCATTGGATCTTGCCACCCACGCACAGTCCACCCAGCCCTTGCAGATGCGGTCAAGGCAAAGCACCGAATACGTGTGTTCTGGGTGGCCACTCCCTCCTGAATGTTGGAAGGCGCCTCTTCCCCAGGGTAGCACCAAACACACACAGATACAATTATATACACTAAATCATACCTTCGTAGATCCCGTCCATGTACAAGCTGCACGAATTTACTTCGGTAACTCTTACATCAGTGATAATGTATTTACTAGGCCCAGTGACACTCCATGCGAGAGCTTCGTCGACAGCCGTTTTTTTTTCTGCCTACTCCGCTTCACACCCGTACCTCGTGAACGTACAGCACACGACCGCACCTTCAGTCTATTGTTAACCTACGGCATATGAATCGGAAAAATTAGATCCAGATAGTCGAAGTGTAGGGTGTATGTCCGTGTGTGCGTGGACAGTTGCACACTCAAACACGTGAAAGTGAGCAGGAGATCGTGGCAAATATGTGTGTCGCTGCTTTGATATCGAGGCATAACTACAGGCGACTTCGCCGTGAAAGGGGCTTCCAGGAAGAAAAGCGGGTGAAGGCAAATGCGTGTAGGAATTAGGTACACTGCAGATAGGAGACACGCATACAAAATAGATGTATGGGGGAAAAGGGGACAAAGGAAAGGAAGAAGAGGGTTGTTGATCCGAATGAAAATGTGGAGACAGGAGGGCCCCGCTGCGCGAGGTATGCAGAAGTATCGGCCAAGCATGGAAGACGAGCGGTACCGCGGCGCGCGACGCTGGACCCCAGGGCTTTTTCTAACAAACCCGTGGAGAGACCCTTATTTACATGCTCAACACTTTCAAAGGAAAGGCATGTATAAGCTCAGACGGTCAGGGTTGGTATAGAAAACGAGAAGCAATCAATGCAGTGAAGGGTACCCGGAAGATAATTGCCTAATAACAAAGAGAAGAAAAATCTCTGTCTCTTATTACACCAAAGAATTGGACATGTAGCTCTTGAGGAAAAGCGGTGAATTCACCGACGGGAGCCTGTAATCCGGCACACGGTTTGTGTATAAATAATTGTTGACTGCCACAGTTGCCAATACGCACGCACTTCTCCGTACCAGCAGAGGCACAAGTTCATCCGCAGTTGTACACAAAGCTAGACATTAGCGTGTAGGTACAGAATGCGTGCGGGCAGATCGGATGACAAAAGTACATGCGAAGATACATGTATATACGTACCAGGATGCCCCCGCCTTCATCGGATGGGTAAATAGGAGCGCACTTATCCGGGTGCGTGCAGGCTACGGGCCCACGTGCAACCTTTAAAGCGGTGAATTTCCTTGTGCGTATTCTTTCGTGAAGAGGCACAATGGACGCACATTTGCCGTATAGCGGACACTTCAGCGTGCATGAAGAAAGGCTAATATATTGCACATGGATGGATGTGTCTATCTATCTATATATATGTATTTACATACACACACATAGATATGCATGCAAGTTCACCCATACACATTATAATGGCTATTTTTCGAGAAGTGTCTTGAGAGAATTCCGTATACACACGTACGTGTACATGAAGACGTTCACGTGGAGGTCCGTGTACTCACATGCGCTACAAAGCTGTCTTTAGTCAGACGCTTGATGTATACACGTACTCCTTAAGTGAAATTCACCTGTGTCCGTTCGCAGAGTGCTAGCAAAGTCAAAATTTGGAAAATGTTGACAGTTCGACGCTGTGAAGGGACGTGAAAAACACTGCAGTCTTTATTCGAAATGAGAGATGTCCCATGAAAACGGAAGGCTCGCTAGCATGCAGCATGCTGAAAATCATGTAGAAAATGTTTTGAGTACCACGGGCGACGGCCAACGAGGTTTTCCTTTTCGGCAGACGTATCACCCTGAAGATGCCCTTAGTTCCATGCCCAACACTTTCAAAGAAAAGGCATATTTATGGCAAAAAAGGTTTTCACTCCAGTCCGTGTCTGTCCATTACGATGTGATATTTGTGTGGAACGGGAAAGCTGTTTGGCCGTTGACGACTGCGTGTCTGCATCTAAAAGTTGCGTGTTTCGTCTTTTTTTTCTTTTTCTCCAAACGTTAGCATTGAACTGTGTACCCGAACTGTTTTGCTCACCAGCCTGCGTAACGTTTTTTGGATGAGGAGAGGCTCCCCAGCAGTTCCATGCTGTGGACATCTTTTTCGTATGTCTTCCCTGCTACGGCAACACTGCTTCGCCTGCTTGCGACTTGCAACGTTTGGCTCCTAATATACAACGTATTCGTTCTCTAGTGTTTTCCACTCCGTCGCACCCCTTCATTTTCAGTCACCAACGCGACGACTCGTGATGTTCGGAACTCTAAGCATCAAACACAGACCACGAATCTCTTGGGTCACGTCGACCATCATCATCATCAGTTCGATAAAATTGTTGAACGCTGTTGTGTTTATGGGTAGCCGTCAGAAGATCACTAGAGTATTTGAACCGTCTTCCCCAACTTTGCACATGTGCTCCTGTTTGTATTTCTTTGAATGATGGGTCGTACGCAGCCGTACGGGCTGACGTCATCAAACTCAAAATTGGTGGACGCGGATGTAATACAAGCTTGGAACCAGAAGCACCACTGTGTATTTCTCTCTCAATTCATAACTCACACTGTGCATTTATACACTGTTACGTACTTACTTGAGGTTCGGTTGACGCTTGGCTCGTCACTTACAAAAACCTACAGCGTGTTTGTAAAAATATCTACATATCTACAGAGCCACTCATACATCCCCGGCCTATGCAGATTCAGTCAGTTATTCCCGCGTGTACTCTTGAGGCAGGCCAATTTCATTCGACTCCGCTGTACATCCGGCAGGCGTAGCGTAACACACGTACTTTGGCACAGGTCCGGTTGCTATGGACGTGTATGGTCTCCGGGATATCTACACGCACGTTGATGCTTGCATATGTTCGTTACGTGTGCTGATATATCTGATATGTGTGTATGCTTCTGTCCAGTCAGACGTGTACTCAGGAGCTTTCGTACTCCACTGAGACGGACGACATCCACGCTCGAGTTTGTCGGCTGCAAACTGTTTACGATGCCTGTGCTGCAACAGTTTTGTGTGGTTGCATCGATTAAGCGGCAAGCTTGGTTTCTAGTATCCAATTTTCCCTTTCTGGGTTCTTGTCCTCCATTTGTGGATGTGCGTCCTCCTCCTTTTTACGTGATGTACACACGAAAGCACGTCTTTTTCTCTTTTGTCTGCAATAGGGGTACACAAACTCTGTTTGTATGTTTCCACTGTCTGCGCTGTGTCGAAACGCAATTACCGGTACGAAGGGTGCTATACCACTTACATTTTGCATTGTACGCCCCACCGTCATGCTTGCCTCCAGACAGGGAAATCGATTTTTAGAAGGCCCTGCCCAAGAGAACAACAGGTCGGGTACTTTTGCTTCTCGCCAGGCCAAGGCCGCAACTCACCTCGTGTGCGTTGGCGACGGCCTTTTCCTGGTGCCAGTGGTTCTGTTGGCCGATACGTGAGCACGGGGTGCCCGGCGAAAAATGATGTGAAGGGGTGTTCCAGCGTATCTTTATGCGGGTAAGCGAAGAAAATTTTCGCGCGTCGGCGGGGTAAAGGAGGATGTGGCAGATCACACGACGCGTAGAAGCTTGAATCATTGATAGCGAGCCCCTCGTTCGTTTCGTTTGCTGGATTTGCATGCCCGTATGAGGCATCACTGATTGTCGTCTTCATTATCACCACGTCCCGCCTGTAAGTTTACTGAAGGGCGGGTGTTTTCTGTCTTCGTCTTTCCTGACTTGCGTCCCCCCCTCCCACAGAGGCTTCGCGTCGTTTCCACATCGCTGAAGTGCCAGTTCTCAGTTGGACAAGAGTGCTTTTTATTTGTTGACTCGCGAGAATCAAGAAACGATGTGCAGGCGCAGGTTTTGCCAGGCGAGGAAAGCCAATCCTGCTGCTTTCACCCTCACGCAAGTCCTACTCTCGACGCTGGTGCAACACTCGGTGGATCGAGCAGAAGAAGTACGTTTTTGTTGACAGCTTGGGCGACGATGTCGATACTTCCGCAGCTGACGTTTTCCACGGGTTGCCAGCTGCCGCCTGCGGCGCCCTCCTCACTTTTCGAGATCGAGGACAATGCTTTTTGCCCGTTCGGTAGATCAGCTGCGTCGTGCAGCAAAAACAGCAGAAACAACGGCAGTGGCAAGCAAAGCAACAGCGGCAGCAGCAAGAGCAGCAGCAACTCCAAAAACAGAGCCGCGGCTGGACTGCGTGGAATGAGAGCGGCGGAGGAAACACTGCAGTGGCTTGCCGCCCGTGTGCTGCAGCAGGCGCCACCTCCGCATATGCTGCCTCTTAGCGAAGTATTCGAAAAAGTCCTTCGCCTGGATGCTGTGGCTGCTTCGCAGGCGCTGCTGCATATAACGCGCAACATTGCGAAAGTGCTCCAGGCTTCGCGGCTTCTTTTTGTGGGGAACCGAGCAGCGTGCCAGCAGTACCTCGCCCAGCGGCTGGAAGAAGAGAGGCAGCGACTAGCTCTTGAGCAGCAACACCAACAGCGGTCTGTCGAGCAAGAGCTGGTCGAGAAAGAGTGGCAGCAGGACGGTGACAAGTCAGAGAAACGGTGGGATGGTGAAGAGATAGTTGCTTCGTGGGAGCAGCATATCGACGCTGAGAAGGATGCCGGTGGCCAGAGGGAGGGAAACGTGAAAAGCGAGGAAGACGCCGACGACTGGAGCCGTGTGCCTCTGCGTGACGAGCAGAGCAGCTGCTTTCCATGGCTGATGCCTAACGCAGCAGTAGCCGCAGCAGCTGAAGCACAGGCTGCGGAAGTTTTAAGCTGCAACCACGGCAGCGCAGCTTCTAAAAGGCGTGGTGAAGAAGCCGAAGAAGAAAGCACAGCAGATGAAGCTGAGGACCACCTCTTTGTGCTGCTGCAGCCTGTCTCTCCAGCAGAAGAGGCGTTTGGCTGCCCTGACGTTCTCATCAAGCTGTGCAACTTTCTCTCTGTCCAAGACGTCATCAGCGTTGGGAGAGTCTGTCGAGCCACTGTCCAGGCGGCACTTAGCGAAGACGTGTGGGTGCCGCTACTGCAGCGTTCGTTCCCCAAGGCCTCGCTAGTCAACGAAGACGCACTCGAAAGCGCCGAGGAGCAGCAACGCATTGACGAAGAAAAGCACAAACAGGCAAGTTGTTCTTTTTCAGATTTGGTCTTCCAGTAAGGCACGTGAGAGACCAGAAGTCCTCGGTACTACAGGGATGAAAGCAAGTGCAGTCGCCTCAAGCAGGGCTGGCTGATCTCTGTTTCTGTGTAGCTGTGTCTACCTACGCCTGTCTGCGCCACTATCGGTGATTCTCTTCATATACTTCCTTTTCCGGTTAAATCTGTGTTTCTTTGTTTCGACATTCGTTCCCATGCGTGATTACGTGTGTCCGTATCTCTGTTTCCATATATGTAGCTACAGGTATATCTGTGTATGCGTGTGCAGCCATATCCAGTCAGCAGCCACGCAGGTGGCGTATGTTCCTGCCGGCTAGTCCCTGAATCTTTAAGTTTACTTCTTTTAAGTTCCGACTACATATCTGACAGTTTGCGTGGCAGTGTACCTTTCGCCCCTCTTCCCTTCTACCTGTAGCTGCTGCCTCCTTTGTGCAGCTGCTACTTGCACCAAATACTTTTCAGTGGCTGAGCTGGACTGTTCTCCCGTGTGGCTGCGTCGCATTAGGGCAGCTCCCACTGTAACTCCCCGTAGCTAAAGCTGCGTGCGGCTGGCACCGTTCTGCAAGACCGCCCGAGTGTGGGTGGTTCTCCTGAGTTGTTTTTTGGAGCAGCAGGTGCGTATCTTCGTAGTCGGCCGTACGTCTACTTCATGTAGTTGCTTCTAAGTGCAGGTTCTTAAGGCGTCAGGGCACTCGGGCTGCTGCTGCTTCTTCACCCTGGAGATGCGTTTTCAGCCTACGCAGACATTGCCACTGTATTTGCAGGTGCGTTGGCTCCGTCGGTAAGTGGCGCAACAGCGCGTCCAAGCTGCTCCGGTTGATACAAGGAGCTGTGTGCAACTTTCGAAAAGACGTGTTCCTATGGACGGCACCTCGGCGCATCCTACGACGCGTGATTTGTGTGTGTCTCTGCAGATCCTGGACGACTTGCTAGTGCAGACTCCGCCGGATAAGCCTGTGTCTCTCGCTGCGCTGTTGCTCTCTGCGAATAAAACCCTTGCTGCTGACGCAGCAGCCACGGCGTCGGGGGGGGAGCTGCGGCTGAGAATGGACGCAGAGGCGCTGCTGCACTTGCTCAGCTGCCACCCAGATACCTTCAAACAAGACGCAGCAGGACAACAATTCGTTGTCCAGCCCTCGCGACTTTACAGCGACTGGCTGCCTGTTAACCCCTACGCTGTTGCGAATTGGGGACCAGAGCGAACACGGCAGCTGCAGCAGGAAACGCGGGCGTTATGGAGAGAGGAGCAGTGTGAGGCCGGCGCAGTGAACTTGCAGCAGGAGCACCAGGAGAGAGAGCCACCACCGCAGCGCACTGCAGAGGATGGACAGAGTAAAGCTGTAAGTATGAAGAAAAGCGTTTGGTCTTTTCTTTTTCAGGATGCTGCGGGTATTGCTAGAGGCGTACGCAACTCCTTTCATACACCCATACACATACGTATACAGATATCTGTACACGAACATTCGTGTAAACTCCGTATTTACTTCTACACGTGCAGTTGTGTACATGAGATATCTGGATGGGTTCGCGACATCTGCGTTGGTCAACTGGAGGTGCATTTGTTGGTCTTGCCACTAATGTTGTTTTGTGTAGGCTGTGTCCGAGTGTTACTCCATATAGTAGGTATAGCTCGCACCGGGTTTCCAACGACGTTCTCGCTGTCGTGGACTTCCACGTCCTACATTTCTATTTCATGTCACTACTTAAAAGAATCAACTTCAAGTGCTTCTTTGTGCAAAGGGGCGTGGACGTAATATTTGCAGATCGCTGTCGCTACATAAAGGTGCTGTCCCGTAGGCGCGCGAGCACTGCTTCTCTGTCACGGTGGTCTCACGTGCCGTCTACCCAGAACAAGCGCGATGTGGTGGGAGAACGTCTCCAACAGAGGGGATCCTCATTTTCTCAGCGTGTTTCTGAAAAACTGCGTAGCTCGTTAGGTTTACGAAAAGCCACATAGGGTGTCTCTCTATGTGTGTAGCGGGACATATTTGAATGATGCCATACCCGCGAAGGCGCGCCGTCGGACGAGAAAGATTGACCTCATCAAGAATGCGCAGGTGCGGCAGGCACTACGCCTTTTCATTCATACTCAGCTGCTGCTGAAACATCAACCCGAATCCCACTTCAACGTCGGCGTCTGTCTGCTGCGTTACATGCTGTTCCAAGCTCTTCTGTACACGTTCCTCTCGTGTACTTACGCGGGAGCTGCGCTGCAACATGGGAGCCGCGCAGTGCTCCAGCTCAGCAGTCAAGCATAGCACAGTAGCACTGTAGTCCACGTCACACGGGCATACACTAATCCTGCGTCCCCGCTTCAACGTATAAGAGTGCAGTCGCGTAATGACAACACATCTGTGCCTCGCGTGCTGACCGCTCGGAACGCAATATGGCCTGGTGATGCTGCCATATGGATGAGCGGATCAATGTTGCCGCGCGTGCAGTTCAGGGCCACATGTCCGAATACACGCTTACAGGTGCGCATCGACGCTGTAACTATTGCTGCTTCGGTGCTTCTGAAGCTGTTGCCGGTGTACTGCTGGTGCTGCGTCGCTGCAGGACCTGATATTTCGCCGAGACCTGTCTGCACGCCAGGCGTATCGTCTATGGCACACGAAGCTGCTTGGAGCGGAGCAAAATCGAGAGCGGCCGTGGGAGTACTTCAATGCGTGTTCTGAGATAAGTAGCGCCACCAAGAGCTTGGTGCATAAGCGCGGCTTGCTGCTGCCTGCGGGGTCATTGCTCGATTTGTGCGAACGGCGGCTGCGGTTCGTACGGTTGGAGGATCCCGTGACTGTTCACACGCTGGTGTTGCGCACACTGGATGGGATCATGTACCACATTCCATCTGGCTGCTTCAATCGGCGCGTTAATCTGTTGCAGCAGGCTTTGTGCAGCCCTCACTTGCGACTGGAGCGAGAAACGCGGAAAAGGATTGAACGCAGGCTGCTTGATTTCATGCAGCATGTGCGCAACGAACGTAAGTTTGGGTTCTTCGCATGCAGAAGCTGCGGCTCGCGCTGGCGAAGTGGCTTTACCTACGATGAAATTGCCCAGCAGTGTCTCCGTTGCGGGCTATGGAACAAAGCTTTTAAATGTCAGCCACTCCGCTCCGCCCAGGACCTGGGCGCCCTGCAGAAGAACCCTGCGGCCCCTCTGCAGCCGCAGCAGCTTCACTCAGACGCTCTGCTGCATCAGCAGCACCAGCCGGACACTACGGCGCAGCAACAGCAGCATGTTGCTCAACAGCAACGTGAAGTGACGGGTGTTCCACAGCACCAGCAGCAAGAGGCACGACACCTACAGCAGGTGCAGCACCAGCACCGCGGAGGGCGACAACAACGGCATCAGGGCGGTGGCCTCCCGAGGCAGCACCAGCAGCGTCTGCGGCAGCAACAACACGGGCGCAGTCCCCGAGAACCGCATCAGTTTTCTTCAGCAGTGCTGCAGCAACCCGAGCTATCAAGTGAGGCAGAGCACGACCAGTCGTACGCTACGGAGCAGGACCAGCAGTACCGTAGACAGCCGCGGCAACATCCGTGCGATGAGGAGCCACGCATGCAGGAGCCGCACTGTCCTCGTTCCGCGCGACTACGGCAGGAGCGTCCGCGCGGCACGGTGCAGCACACCCAGGACCACAGAGGCCCTGCCGCACTTACAGCTGTGGACAAAAAACAACAGGAATGTGCCGTTGTCTTAGAGGCCCAACAACCTTCACTGCGGTACGCTGACCAGGATCGACAGCAGGTGAAGCACGTGCAACAGCAGGACCCGCCCCGTACGGAGGAGGAAACGCAGCGTGAAGACAGGTCAACACGAGAGAAACAGGGAACACGTACAGGAAGCACTCGTCAGAAGGTGAGGGCCACTCGGGCCCCCGCGCAAACGCGCGGCCTTCTTCAAGAGCCGCTTCTGTGCTTCCAGTCACGTTTGCCGCCAGATCCGCTGCTGCAGCAGCAACAGGCTTCACGGCTTCTCTCAAGCAGTCGTGGCAGACGGTGGCAGGCGATCCCCGATGTAATCGAATACGGTAAAAAGTGCAGTGATGAGAGTGTTAAATGCTCGAGCGGTCGCAGGGCACTTGGAAAAGGCCAACAACACGACGTCCGGTGGAATGACGTGCAGCATCAGGAAAGGAAGCAGGAAGAGAGAAATCGTGTCCATCATTCCGTCAGACAGGGTTTACTACCACATGGGTTAGGGCAGCGGGATGGGCCTCAAGATGCGCAGCAACATCAAAATCAATCACGAAAGCCCTTTCGACGAAACGGTGGGCGTACCGAAGAAGGCCGCGGCGTAAGAGAGGATCGGAGGGACGTCTCGAACGGTGTCAGCTACGACAGCCGATCGGAGCTTGTGCGCAGAGTTTTACACCAGCAGTTGCGGTCAACTGCACGCGAAGAACGCTTGTAGACAGCGGAGCACGGAGGTCAAGTACGAACCCCGTTGCTGCGAAGTACGGGTGTCATGCTGCAGCGGATAGTGGCACGCTAAGCACTACAACAAGAAGACAAAGTCCGTCATACGACGCACTCAACAACGACGTCTCCGTATACGTCGTTGCATACCCGGCGCCTCCGCACACGTCGTTGCATACCCGGCAGTCATCCCGCGATGTCACCGTGTGTGACGCACTGATATAACCTGTAGCAGTTTATGGATGCCTGCTGCAGCACGTGTAGATGAATCGCAACACGAGAGCTCCATCATAGTTTGCAGATTCTACACCTACTTCACGCGATGTGTAGTTCGTTAATGTGTGATCTTTAAGGGCAGGATACGATGGGAGACTGGGTTCCTGGGATCGTTGAATGCAACTTCACGGTGCAGTGGTGATTGCTGGCGTGAAGGCGTATGCGATGAACGTGGGCTCGCCGAATTAAACTTCGACTACGATCTTGTTCCAGTAAAGTGACCTTTCATTTCTCCAGCATGTCATTCTGGTGTAGCGTAGTAATTTGTACAGAACGGATGACGAGGAGGGATGAGGGACGCTTGGAGTAGTGTGGGTGTTGGTGACTGAGGGGAGTGTGGAAGCGACGGTTGGTAGGTGCCAGCAATAGCAAGATAACAGCACCCCACCTGATTTGCAGAGGGACGGCGAGACGGCCATCTAGTCGCTTTCTGAGCATAACGGAAGAAGCCACCGACTGGGGGCTCAGGAAAACGGGGCGACGCATTTTTTGAGAAGTGAATGCTTTTCTCAGGTGAAACAGCCATTGACATGCATTTTTAGATTGTCAGCACAGGTGTGCTACACTTTCCGGTGGCGCCAGCAGTGACTGAGGACTTCGACCACATGTGAAAAAATTCAGTTTGTTGTGTTGTGTCAAATGTGTACGGTGAGACGGGCTCTGCAGCGCGGGTTTCAAGAAGTACACTGTCAAAAAGACTACGTTTACGGGTCATATTTTGTCGTACTTTGAATGTGCAGTGTGCAGGTGCTCTTGAGAAGCGCTGAGATTTCCGGTTCCACCGTACCATTCCAGCAAAAAATTCGTACAAAGAAGGCGTACGTCAGGCTAATGCACGGCTTAGGACGAACCGTGCAAGCCAGGTCGGGGGGCTGTTACAGAGGGATTTACGACATAGCAGCCAACTAGTCGTCGAGCACACTCGGGAATCAGGGAAGACTAATGAAGCACAGCGACAGAAGCTGATATGGGGTGTAAAAGTTGTGGATACCGTATGCTATCCCTCGCCACGTCCCGACAGCACTTTGCTACCATTGTAGATTCAGCTTGTGGCGCAGTTGCAGATTGCCACACTTGACAACCGTTGCTTTATCTGCAGGATTTACGTCTCGTGATCGTAGACAGTCAACTGTAGGTAAGTGGTGTGCGGTCGCTTTACTAGGTAGGCCTTTTGCTTACCCGTGCAGCATGCGCCGACGGTGCCATTTGAAACCGGGCTTTCACTGCCGGCTCCAGCTGTTCTAGCATCATGCGTAATACGTGCGCCAGGTTCATACGGGTATACCTAGGTGTTGCGTGGTTTCCACGTCTCCTTTGGGGAGGCAAGAAGTGACCACTCGGCCTTTGGAAATGCTAGCCAGGGACTCCCGCCTTGCTGCTGGGTGTTCCGTTGGCGGGAGAAAATAACACTCATTTACACACACGCCTGTACCCCGTATTCATGTAATGACACGACGGCGCATCCTCCCAGTGACACAGAGTCTTCTGAAGCTGTAGACACGGTCAGAAGGTGCATTAAGCAACTCAAGACAACCAGTTATACAGGCATAAGGTTTGGCGGAACTTAAGCGGCCCGCCCGCGCGCAGTATGGTGCACTGCCGAACTCTGTGTGTACTCAATGCGTTAATTTTGGACCACAACAATTAATCGTAGCCTTCGGAATATGAGATACTGCAGTAATTGCACCTCAGACGGTGAGAAAAATAACTCGACAAAACGCGTCGACAGGGCCGGCGGGCGTGCTGAAGGAGTGCACCAAGGATGGGTGGACCCCGAGCGGAGAGTCGCAGCCTATGTCTAACTCTTTTGCCACAGCTAAGTTACTACGGTATACAAAGAAAAAAGGACATGCCGCGTACGTATACACGTGCTCCTTTTATGACTGTAGTGCGAAGGTGCTGACAGACACCTCCAGCTCGCGTGAAACTGACAAAGTGTTGGACAACAGAGGACGCCAAAACCGGTCACCGGGATACTTCACATACGGCGGTATCCTACGGTCAAGTTGTCGGTGGTTATCTTCTGGGTGTGGTCGCGCTGTTGGGCCGTTTCTTTCTTTAAGGAAGGCTGAGCGGAATTCCAGAGTTCACCCTGGTGTCCGCTAACGAAAGGCTATATCTTTTATGTCACTGCGGTAAGTCAAAAAATGTAGCGTCCCCTTCTATACGCAGATCACGGAGTGAATCAGCACGAGTGATTACCGCGCCCACGTAGTGACAACTCGAAGTGCTTGTTCGTCGCGGGAAGTTGGGCCGGCGCGCAACAGTCAGGACCCTCGACAGTGTGTACAGAAAGAAAAACGTTCTCCAGTAGCAAAACCTGCGACACGCGGGCCTCCGCACGCTTCCTACGCAAAAAGCGATAAAGCCTACTTGTTGTGAAATATCTTTTGATTTGCGGAGTCGTAGAAGAGAGTACGCATACTGCACGGAACCATCCATAGTGGCCACTGAACAAATACATATACACTTCAGCAACGCGTGTTGCAGCTAACCATAGAGTCGAGCGGGCTACCAAAGTAGCTGCCACACTGTCTCAGATGGGTCGTCCAAATTCCACACTGCTCTGTGTCCAGCACGCGTCCCATCAACCACCACCAAATCGTACGGTTGGAACACGGGTTTGGTAGCCCGTACAGACCACCACGTACATTAGTAATACGCTTGTCGCCCATTTCAACACGCCAGAAGGCCGTAAGCATCGTTAAGAAGAGCGTGTATACTCTTCTTGAATATGTGACCTCACCTTGCACGACACAACATCTTACAAGTTAGACGGGAATCACGTTGTGCACGCAGGCAGCTAATCCGTCAGTTTTCAGTCGTTAGTGCACTCACCGTGAGACTTCGTCAGCATATCAATCTACGAGTAGCGTGAGGAAGCACAAGTTGTCCTGGAAAATTGGGAAAACTACAAATTAAAAACACAACAGCCACGACCTGGCAGTCACACACCCACTCCAACCAAAGTAAATAGCACATCGTAAGTTCCCGGTTAGTACCCCACGCTGCCCTCCTCTTCAGAGAGCGGCAGTAGGTAACATGCACGCTAACGGCAGTGTACGGGTAGAGGAGCGCATCAACCACAAGAAAATGCACGAAAGACACACACCTGAACATAATGGTCATCAGCCCGCACACCTTCTGCCCTCAGAAAACAGAACTGAATACATCCCCGACATCCCAGAACGTGGGATGCCTCGCGTTATCATACACGCGCACTCTACCACGCCGCTTTGCACGGAGAACTCTTCCCTACACCGGGGACTGTGCCATTATCAAAATTGCACGACGGAACGTCATCACGTCGTATAAACTAGCTACATCAGAGAGGTGCGTTGTCCCCACCGCCACGAGACCAACTCACATCCCCATGAACATCAAACAAGCATCTTAGCCCGGTTTATCCGAGACGCAACCCGCACGTTCGCCGTCCCCACATTCGCCCCAAAACTGCTGCGTGTATCCTCGCATTCTGTCGAACGTAATAAAGCACCCTATTGGCTGTTACTCGACGACCCGCCGGTTCAAAATGTCCTGCGCCGTCACACGCCTCAAAATTCTCCTTCGCTACACATGACAACTTGAAAACCACAGGCACCTTTCAATTGGTAAACTTAAATACCAGCAAGAATGGAAGTATTTAAACGTCTTATCAGGGCTCGTAATCTCTTGTCAGCTCTCTAAGTTTTCCTCCTGACGGAGAGCTGGAGGGCGGCCCATGTCGCATGTGGCAACGTGCCCAAATACCCACACTACACTCCTTCATTACCCAGGAGGTGGCTCGGGGGCTGCGCCCACGTCACCCTCCACTGGGTACGTAGTGGGAGCTCCAGTGCCACCATCCCCTTCCGGTTCAGGCGCATACGACGAAATGGTCGACGTAAGCTGAGGTATTACTATGGATCCGCTAGATAGTGAGGGCGGTCCTGCTGAGGTCCCAGCATCGTCCGCGTCCTCTTCATCCTCCGGAGATTTCTCGTACTCCTCGTGCACCACCTTGGCTAATACGATTTGATCACGCTCTGCAAAAATACGTACAAGCGCCACAGTACCGAATACGCTGGAAGTCTCAGATGTAATTGGAGGCGATGGCATCAGCAAGCATCCTTGTATGCCGACAAAATTCCAAATGAATAGGTTCAAACGAGGGACGATAGCTCATGGTGAAAATGTCGCGCCAGCTGTGCTTGTGTGTGGAATGTATCCGTGGCTGCATCCGCGTATTTTGTCGGAAAAAACGACTGTGTACACCTGTGTTTGTACATGGGGATATACAAATGTGTACGTGCAGACTTGACAGTGCATTCGAGGTGCGTGTCTATATCCCTCCGATGCCCGAAATCCAGCAGCCCTCTGCTCACCGTATGTGAAATGCAGGAAGGTATAAATAAAAAATGAGATGCACCACGGTATGACCGTGAGGAGGAACAATGACTGCGCCAGTGCGTTCGCATTGCCCAGCCGAAGCCGCTCAGGCATGTCTTTCACGAGTAGTGACGTCCGCTGATATCCAAAAGCCGACTCCGCCAGAAAACCGACCAAAGGAGCTCCAAGAATGGCTGCGCTGCTACCTTCGAGAGCTACAGTCTGCATTAATAAAGACACAGAGCAGTGGCAGGAGGCCACATTGTACACCTGTAGGCCTGCCATCCGATGGAAAATATTGGACATGGAAAGGTTGACACAGAAGATGACCTGCGCCACCTCAACAAAAGGTCCCCGCTGGCGTAGGACGAAGCCTACGCGCAAACATATACCCTCCTTTCTCCTGGAGCACAAACAATCTGTTCGCCCCGTTGCTGCACCTCCGCATCTTCGGTATCTCATCGTGAGCACCTTGAGGCGAAGAATGTCTGACGAATATAGCACTTCCGCCGCAACATGCGTTGCAACGTGGGAGGGCAGGTTCACAGTCCATTCAGGAAAAAACGGTGACTTACAATCGCGAAAACGGTGCCTTTATGGTCTGGGCGTACAACATCGGATAAAATGGGACGATTAACCGCCACCCCGCTCATCGAGGTGAGCCCTACCAAAAGGGCGAGAACAAAAAAAGCACCAAACTGGGTTGCTTCTTTGGGGGTAACCTTGTACGCCAGCACCAACATGGGTATCCTCGCAAGCATTGCCAGCTGTCCTGAAGAGAAAGACAATAAAAAAACAGTACAAAGCGAAGCCTGACATTACAAGCACTGCGAACAGCTGTCTGCCACTGGGGGTGATACACATCAATGAGCTTCAAGGGCAGTCTCCTAAGCAAGAGACACCTTGTTCATCATGTGTTCACTTCCCAAAAATCACGTGAAGTTCCACTTACAAATAACCGTATACGCACACGTGCACGCGCGAAGTGACAGGCGCACATCGATCTCTGCATCTCTCCCGTGTACACAAATCCACACGGAGGCCTACAACTTTCTGGGCTTACGACCTACAGCCGTGTCGCCGCGCGCATGCGCTGGCTGCGCCCCAGCACAGGGAAGATCGCTCCTAGTTCTACTTCATCTACGCGTTGTTGCTTACCCACTAATGGGCGACCGTGCCCACGACTCCAGTAAAACAGAAGGTCCCCCAGGTAGCCGCCCAACAGACCCCCGACCGCCGCGCCGATAAGCAGAGATCCGGTAAGAATAGCTGCTTGCCAGTCCGTCATACCGCAGTACTGGAAGAACATTGTGTTGAAGCTTAATGCAGACCAGGGGACAGTTCCTATCAAACCCTGCCATAGAAAGCGTAGAAGACGAAACGTATGTGAGCCCTTACAGGTATTCCCTAAGAGTCTAGACACTTTTCAAATACGAATACTCATACAGACACACGTACTTGGCACTGGTAACATCAAGCGCCTAGCGCCGCAAGTCGACCGCGAATCTACACATGAAATAGAAACGTGTATGTGGCACACATCAACTACGTGGCAGGCATCATCTGTAGCGTTGCGTGTAACAAGTACTTCTCATATCTAAACGAAACGAGCATGCAAAAGCACACTACGCTGCCGCACGAGCGGTAAGCGTGGCTCCGGCTACGCGCCCGCAGAGTGTCTGAAAACAAAATACTTTGGTGTTCCACTCGCCTGGCCTTTCGCTTCTGAACAGGCGCAGTCATACAAGCACGTCGTGAAAAACGATATTCCACAGTTGAGAGAAGGCTACTCACGGACCGCTGAAAAGAGCTACAATAGTCACACGCAGCAGCTGCGCCGCTGCTTGAACCTGTGTTTTTCCGCTTGTCTCCGACCGCGTGAGGATCGCTGCGTATTACCTCTAGCAGTACGAGGACGATAGAAGGGGTAGACAATGACTGGGTGAAGACGCGGTTGAAAAATTTCCACACGCCAAGTTGTGCTTCTTCTGCCACGCTAGTGCCTCCCGTGCCACCGCTGTCTTCAGCGACGACTCGTTTGCGCGACTTTCGCCGAGGTATCTCCTCTAGAAGCACAGCGATGACCAACCCCAAAAACATGCTCGTCGCGCCTACGCCAAAGAAACAAACTCGCCAACCCTGTCGACCAGAAGCGTAGCCACAACACCAACAGGTACGTACGTTCAAACTCGTCGCTTTTATTCGTCGGAACTGTGCTCATAACACATGCGAATGTGTAACCCCACTCTCAGTAGAAACTTACTCACCGGCACAACAATGTCACACGGGAACAGCGGTCGATGGAATTCTCCATCTTGCATCTCAACATGACTTTCGCGTAAGAAATCGAGGTATTACGCAGTTGCTAGTTGGTGGCATAAGAGCACATTGCTTCTGGACCGTCTACGCGGTCGGTCGCAACGTGATGCTCATGCCCCTCTGCGGGGAAACGGCCAAGCTGGTTAAAACCGATCAGTCCGTGATGCAGACAATGAAAAATTTTGAATCGAACAAAGCACCACGCTTGCTTGACATTTTTTTGGGGTTCGATCCAAAGGCTCAGCATCGCGCCCTACTATAAACCTTCCGTCCCCTTCGTCTCCCCTTACACGCCGCCTCACACGTGGATCCTCTGAAGAAGCACACTCTAGTCCGCCTACTTAACACGCAGCACATTTGCCGAACATATCTGGGTACCTCACACGTCTGTTGTGCCACGCGTGAGTTCAAGAATTGGACCCCCACCGTCGGGAGCCGTTCTCGTGGATGATTTCACAGGGTATGTCATCAGTGTCGCACACCAGACAATATATTAACAGAAGTATTCTCCTATCTTACCCGCACAGCTCCAATATCCAACAACGCCACCGATGTCGTCACGACGCCGCCCACTAGGCGACCGAAGCATGAGCAAAGCTGAATAAGCCCGAAGGAGAAGCCAAGAGTCCGACTCGCCGCAGTGTCTGCCAAAATACTTTGGGAGATCGGCCCTACACTACCCAGAAAAACGCCGTTCAGAGCTCGAAGGGTCGTAACCTAGGGGCGGAAAAAAACCAACGCATCCAAGTACTGCGCGCTAAGAAGGCAAATATGTACTGCAGCGCACACAGAACGAGGTCGGAACAACATAAAAGAAGGCGAATGTAGAAAATATCACGCTCGAATGCCATCCCCCTAGACCTTCCGACGAGGGCTGCGTCGGTCGGTAGGCGGCGACACGCTCCACGATCACGTTCATACTAGACTCTTTGCAAAAATGTACGTTGCTCCGGTGTAGCTGTAGTGAAGAAGTGAAAACCCACGGAAGTTTCGCGTACGCCACTATTACAAGAATCGTAGAAGTAAGTTGGTTTCGCTGGTAATATTCCGTTATCCCGTACGGCAGTACAATTCAGGAACAACAAAGCGAAGCGGGGTTCTGGTAACATTTCGTGCTTCCGCCTCGTCCTTTGAACTGAGGTGGGACGTCGTTTGCAGGAAAATAACCGGCAGCTCTAATGATACAAGAGGTTACTAAGGGTCCTACGGTACGCGTTACTATTCAGCGCCTGCCACGGGCAACCCCGGCCTTCTCTCACCTGCCAGAAGTCGGAGACGAGGCCGAGAAGAGTAGTGGTCAAGCCCCAGGAGAAGGTGCCGAACGCGAGAAGCCACTTGCGTGAGTGCCGGTCAGACAAGTATCCCCAGAGAGGACAGAGAAGCGAGAGGCACATAGTCTGCGAAAGGGTGATATACCCGAGGAGCGAAGGATGGAAATTTAAGTCTCTTTCCAGAGCGCGGAAGGTGGCTGGTAGCAGCTGATCATCGCATCCGTCAAGAGCTGCTGAGGCATTCACCATAATAAGTGAACGCGTTTTTAGAACGTTCAAGCGGCGTTTTCTCGTCATCTTTTCTCTCCCTTTTTCATCAACGAGAGGCTCATCTTCAGCGCTGCTTTGTGACGGAGAGGCTGGAAGAGGCGGCAACGCCGCTTTAGAGGGCTTGTATTCTATGAACGGCTCACTCGCCATCTTTCCACGCTTTAATTACGGAAAGTCCGACAAATGGTCGCAGGTGTTTCAAAGTCCAGTACACACAACACCTGGAGAGAAAAAAAATATTTCTCAGTGCCTGGATACATAGCAAAACACTACACTGACTGGGGCGCTCAAGCACGAATTCCACCTGAAACTACTACAGAAAAAAAGTGGAAAGCCTTCTCCTCGGAGAAGTCTAGACCAAAGAGGAGGAACAACTGACAGTGATAGAGAACGAAGAACAGACCGTTCACACGCCAGCGACATAGACGAGGTGCTCAACAGAGACGAGGCTTTCACGTGGCAGCCGGCATAACGTAAACCTGCGTCAGTCAAGCGGAGCCTCATACACCCAAGAAGACTCCAATATCGGCTCGCTGCACTCCCCTGTGTAGAATCTACACAAAAAACGGACGGTTGCAGTAAGACGCCTCTCGTGTTGAAGTTACGGACGCTGCTTCGATCTCAACAGCTTCTCGTATCTCAACCGTGCATGTCCACGTGAGATGAGGCTGGCCTCCTTAAGCAGGCGCTTTCGTCACCCTGGAAAGTTCGATGCAGCTGCTCGATCTGCATCTCTGCAGTATATTTGTCGCTGATTCAACACCAGTACGGACGGTCTAGCATATCACGGTATCCACCTAGGTATTTACGCCGGCCTTCGTATTTGACGGCATCTGTTGTCGACGTGACGCAGGGTCTAGCATCGACGAGTACTTGTAAGACAACACCATAGCACGAACGGCACCCCCGCCGACGTTCTTGTACTGCATGAAAATACCGTAGAAGCTGCGATTTCCCTTCACGCTACTTCAACCGCCACTGGGTGACCGCCCATTCAAAGGTGCACTTGCAGCTGCATGGTAGTACAGGGTGAAGAAGGCCCGGCGCCTGCGAGGTAGCCAGAGCAGCGACTGCTAGTCAATGCGGCTGTACTCAGGTGAGCCACTATAGTTGTAACCCGGTCGCGGGTACGCGCTACGGTGGGGGAGGAGGAGGGGGGGTGCCCCAGCTGCTGCTGCGGCGCAGGTCGCTGTCGCATTGCGCCGGAGAAGCAAAACCATAGAGAGTTCCGCGGTTCGGCAAACTGCATCATGACGCGTCATACTAGAAGATTTTGTGCAGCTTGAACACCAAAGGCACCCTCTACAACTACATGTTTACACGCAGTGTGCTCTACAGATATATAGGGCCACTCGGTACAACGCCGTTTAATGGTTATGACCGTCGCAAGGCTACGCGACTCCGCCGCGCGGCACGTGTGCGGCTGGCCGCCCATGAGCGCGTTCCCCAGCCGGGAAACCTGGAGATGCTTCTTCTTTGTGGACGCTTATCTGAGGAGGGGACAGCAGGATTTACGGATCAGTGAGATAATTGATCTGGACAAACAACTTCTCTCCCTGTGGTCGGGATGTGGCACGATGGCGTGCAGCCGAGGCGAAGTACAGAGGACATCGAAATGAAAGAGACGATACCCAGCGGCGGAGGCATGTTTCGAAAGTCCAGCAGGTGGTGAAAACGGTTCAGGTGTCTGGAAACGTAGATGGAGTAGCCGTTGCCAACACGCGGCCTACAAGGAGCAAAGAAGAACCGTACCGTCTCGGCATACACGCAAGGCCCCCAAAACAGCTGATTGACACCTCTGATGGCGAAGATGTGCGCCAGGGCGTTTCAGCATTGGCAGTAGCGGTGGAAGGGTGGGACGAAGGACCCTACTCACTGGTGTCAAAGTTGTTGATTCCCCTGTAGTGTGCCACAGCACTTAGTGGGTCCTTATATTGCACTTCTGCTGCCCGTACATTGCTACGGAACTGCACCTCATTAGAATAACTGGTCAAGCCGAAAGAGTTCCACGTAAATGGAACACATGTGCTTTGAGGTGGCATTGAGCAGAAGTTGCAGGTGCCGAAGTCACCCTCTTGATTTTTTGACGCGCCTTACAGTATCCCAGTTTTTGAAACAGCTGCCCTACATGTCCGACGCGGCGGTGCGCGGTGGAGTTTATGCAACAGACGAAGTATAATATCCGTTGTTTAGGAGCGACAGCCATCACACGCGGTACGTTATGGCGTAAGTACGCGAATGACTTGGCGTCGTTGAGATGCTCCTTTAGGATACTGGACGGGATGACTGGATCTTTCGTGTTTCCGAAGGTGGACGCTTCTTCACCAATAGTGTGGCACTCAGACACCAGGTAGTACCTTGCACTGAAAGCGGATGAAGGAATAATACACGGACTGCCTAGCTATCTTCGTGAAAGAAAATGCGTGTATGACATAGTCGCAGTGACAACTTCCTTTTCGTTGTGCACGTGTTGTGCCAGTTTCGCTGGCCGTATAGTGCATCTCACTATTCGTGAAGCTCTCATGAGTTTGAAGCGCTACGTCCACCGCTACTCCGCGGGCAACGCCTTCAACAGTACACAATGGTGTTACCGCATGAGCTCGCGACAGCTGAAATTCGCAAGCCTCAGACCCGGCGGCCGGGTGTTTGTAAAGCGCCGAGAGACCAGAGGACCTTACGTGCTGTGGCCTCTCCATAGCATTGCCGTCGTCGTGCGTACACATGTATACATATATATATATATATATATATATATATATATGTATGTGATACACACACACACACACACACACAC